>VWYE01007653.1:93038-138230 GCA_013398995.1 Alaudala cheleensis
GGGTGTGTTGGTGTCATATAGACTCCCTTTTCTAAAACAGTATTGTATGGATTTATGGAATTCTGTGATTCTGTGATATTTTCAGAGTATCACAGTTCTGTTAGACATAGTCTTTGGTACCAGAGGTAAATCTTGAACACCACAAACCTGAGCCAGAGGCTGAGCATGAGGTGGCAGTCAAGATCTGTGGTGCTGAAGGTGTGCCCACAATTATAATTGCTCTTCAGAGTTTTTTGGTGATTCTTTTATGGTGGCTTCTTTTTCTTTATTTTTCTCTTTGAAAAGGGGAGACTAGCACTTCAGATTTTGAACTACTTGGACAATTTAATTAAATGTTGAAGGATTTTTGGGTAATGCTTATTACAGAGCCTTCAGTGCACTATGTCAGAGACAAAGTCCAGAGTATTCTGCATTTCGATACTGTCTCTACAAAATTGTAAATGCATCACACCTCCATCACCTGCTTGCTGGATTATTACCACCTCAGCTGGAACACTGCTTCCTTCCTAAGGGAGTTTAAAATGTTCATTGTATTAAGAATTGAGGACTATGTGGAAGGAGACTGTCTGCTCCCTTAGTAATATGTGGTCAGAGGAGAAAATAAAGACAAACCTGACTGACACATGATGGAGGGGAGCTGTGATGACGGTCATGTGCATCTCTCGGGTGTGTTTGGGGTGTCTCTGGGCTTTGCTGCTGCTTTTTCCTTTAACCACATCCCTCAGCCTGGGCAGAGACCCAGGTTCTGGGCAGGTCTGTACTGGGCAGCAGCACTGGACTTCAGTCGCTGTGCAGGAAGGTCCTGGGCTGGAACACTCCTAACATCCTTTTAACAGGCAAAAATCCGTGTTAGTCTTGGGTTTTGCAGCATCCTGTGGAGTCTTACTGGGATGTCATTTTTTCCAGTGTGATCCTTGATGTAAGATCCCTCTTAGTTTTAGTTTGTGCCAGATTTGGGCCATATTTTAGTCGTGTCAATCTTGTGTACATGGCCCACTGCCCCATCTTTGGAGGTGACTGCTGAATGTGCTCTTTTGCTCTCCAGGTTTTCAATCTAAATCAGAAAGAGGAGGAGGAATTACCTGAATGGTCGAGGTCTCTGGATCTCCAGGATTGTTACAAATCTGAAAATTGGTGCTTCTGAGTTTGCTGGTTGAATCTCTGGTCATTCTGCAGCCTGCCCT
Organism: Alaudala cheleensis; assembly: GCA_013398995.1. Lineage (NCBI taxonomy): Eukaryota > Metazoa > Chordata > Aves > Passeriformes > Alaudidae > Alaudala > Alaudala cheleensis. Next base: position 94,223 of record VWYE01007653.1, read on the forward strand.
GCTTGTGGAGAACTATTGAAATGTGAAATCTTAAATTGCAGTGTGAATCTGGTGTTTCTTAGAAAAACCGTAATTTTGCCCTTAACTTTGTCTCTTCTCTGCCCCAGGAGACTACCTTCTGGGTAGTCATTCTCCTTCAGTCTGAACAGCAATAGCTTGCCCTTCTTGTTTTCATTATACTTTCTATATGGTTCCTGTTGCTTTAACTATTAGCTTAAAATGGAGTCTCTGTGCCACAGGAACTAGCACAGGTTTATATATCGACCATAAAGAATTCAAGGGAACTCAGGCAGTTCTGGGTGTGCACATTTCTGGACTCTGAAATGTGCCTGTGTGAATTAAAGTTACGTAGGAGAATTCATTTTTTGATTACTCGCCTTGCAAAAATGTTCTAGGAGACATTTTTAAGTGTGCTTTTTCTTTTTTTAATACTTTTGGTTCGGTTGGTGTTTTTTTGTTTGTTTACAGTTTTACTTGGCTTTTCTTTCATTTATATTTCTGACCTTTATTATGTCTTTTTATTTTCTAGCACAAACAAGCAAGTGCTAATGTCAGCAAGCTGACCAAAACAGAGACAAGTGGAGCAGATGCTTCTGCTAAGGTAACGTGCACTTAAGGAAATGGTCTTTTTTTACAAATGAAGAGGATGTGGTGTGACTCTGTCCCCTGCACTGGGATAGAAAACAATTTATTTGCCAACATTCAACACCGCAAGGGTGCTCTTCATGACTTGCTAGAAACTGTAATGTGTTGAAATGAAAGGGGAGCACAAGTCAGCAGAATGCCAGTGTTGACATCGTGGAGGAAGTAAATGGCGACATTCTCCCCTTTCACATGTTCTTTGTTAGTCTCCCAGTTACTTTAAAGAATCCTGGCCCTGTTGATGTCAGTGGGCAACTGCATTTGACTTCTGGGAGGCTGTTTTCCTTTTTTCATCCTGAAGTGTTTGTGTTTTTTGGTTTCTGTTTATTTGGTAGGACTTGGTGAGTTTGAAGAAGTGACAGCTTGTATTTGCTTTCATTGTCCCCAGAGCAGTTCAGGTGTTCATTCAAGAAGCATGTTAAGGCTTAGTTGCAAAGGAGTGTAGGTAATGTTCTCTGAGGGAAAACAGAGTGCTCAGGTGTTGCAGGGTATTGAAAGAGGGTGTTGAAAATACTCTTGCTGATGCTGCACCTGGTAGCCAGTTAGGTGCATAGTTGTCACAGGCGAATAAAATGCTTAAAAGAGAAGCAGCAGTATGTTTTATTGAGGTAAATAAATATTTTTGATGGAATGTAGTGACGTTTGACAGTAAAGTTTGACTCCAGCTGGAGCTCAAGGGGAACTCAGATTAGGCCATTTTGATGGCAGTATTCAAGAGTGAGGCAGCTGGCTGCTAGTCAGCAGTGGAGACAAGATCAGTGTCTTTGTTTAGTTCTGGTACCATGTTCTGTACTTTGGTTACCTTAAAATTCTGGGTTTCAGAAGTACCTTTTGACATATTTTTCTACCCAGGTCAGTTCACACCCAAGATGTGAGGTTGGCTGTTCCTAAGTCAACCTGAGAGGGGTCCAGAGACCCACCACAGTGTTCCATGTCTGGAGAGAGCCTATTGTTTGAAGGATCCTAACAGCAGGAAGTGTTTTTGCTTTTGAATGGGATTTTTTATTTTCCTAATCAGTGCTTTTGTAAGATATCTGCATGCTTCCTAAGTAATTTATTTTTCCTTTTTACTCAGTGAGGGAGGAGACAAAGATATAAATCCTGTTGTCCCTTTCTTTCAGTGTTTCTTTCTATCACTAAAGACAGCCCAGCATTTTCTAATTCTCTTCTTTGTATTCCTTGCACTTTGCTAAGGTTTTCTCATCCTAGTCAACCTGGATGTCACCAGCTGCACAGTCCCAGGGATGCTTACATCTAATTTGCTAACTAACACATCTCTGAGTCTTTTTTTGTTTGTTTGGTTGGTTTTTTTTCAGTATATGTTCTTTCTCTGGTAAGTAGAAAGACCTTAAGTGTGGAAGGCACAGTTCATATATGGTAGTAAGCCTAAAAACTGGAAGGTAGTGTCATGAAAATAATGCAATGAAATTCCCAGGAATTGCTGTATATTAGGTTATGGCAGCTTAGGTTGTGTATTTTGTCAGTAGTTGGTGTTTCTCCAGTTTCTGTGATACTCCAGCCTACTTAATGGTAAAGATTATGTACTAGGAAAATACTCACCTTATACTATCTAACATTGACTTTTAATCAATAGCTAATTTAAGTTCAGCCTTTGAAGTTCCCACTCAGCCATTTCCACCTTTTTCCACCTTTTTAGGCTAAATCTTCTGTTAATTGTAACTTTACTCTCAACAATTTCCTGTGATCCTCTACTGTTATTTAAAATAGAGGGAAACTCAGAGATTTATTGTAGTTTGTGCCACCCATACCTTTTTCCAAGCCATTTGTCTGGCTGTTTTCTGCCTTTATTTTTGTCTCTAAAATATCTACTGAAAACAAAAATTTTGCAGTGGGCTTTTTTGCAGGTTTTTTTGTGTTTGTTTTTTTGTTTTGTTTTGTTTGGGTTTTTTGTTTTGTTTTGTTTGTTTTTTAAGAGGAATTTTACAGGAATTAAAGTATTTCTTGAAAAGACAAGAGAGCCCTTTCTGTTTTCCTGTCAGAAATGCTCCACCAGTTTTTTGACAGTTTGGGGCTGCTGTTTCTTCTATTACTTATTTCCCTCTAATGTATCTTTAATAATTCTGTTGGTCAGTAGTACTTGTCTTTAGTTATCCTAGATAAATTTCTAAATCCTAACCTGAGGCAAGGGAGGTGGTATAGTTAAGTTGCTTCAGCTCATTGCTTTTTATTTTTTTAACCTATTCCTATCTTATAGTGAAATTAATTTATCTGAAGAGCCAAGAGGGGGTTTCCTGCTTCCACATCAGGCTTAATTTTTCCTTCAGCTAGTAAGTAATAATAACTGGTGACTTGTTTCTTTTGGGGTTTCTGGCTTTCAGATGCAGGAGCTTGCATGTGGTGAAGGATTGTCCTTATGTCACACCCCAGCGTGTGGGCAGTCTGATTGTCCAAGGAAGAGCACTCAGCTTGCCTGGCTTTGTTTTCGTTGCACTGTCCCTCAGAAATGCAGTTCTCTTTATTTTACACCTGTGCTTTCTGTTGTGTCACTCTTAGGTTCCCGGAATTGCAGTCAGTATTTACTGGCTCTGTGTTTTTGGAGGGATGTTAATTGGCTGCCTCAGTGTCCCTGTGGTGCAAGAAGTGCTGCCTCTCTGGCCTCCTCCTCTGTCCTAAGGGCACTCAGGAGGCTCAGCAACCTGGATGTGCCCAGTTTTTGTGTGACTCAAATATAAAGGAATAATTTAGAGAGGCTTCACTGGAGCGGGTGTTCTGACTCATTTGTTTCTGTGACAAACCTTTCTTTCCTCTTTGATGGGGGAGTCCTGTTCGACTGGTGATTTGTACCAGGGGGTCTTCCGTGAGCACCTGGCTTGTCAGGTAAATGGAATGAAAAGGGAAGTTCAGGTAAGGCTGACATCATTAGGAATGTTTACTGGGTTGCCTAAGAGCAGCCTCTTCCATGTACACACTGAGCTGCACAAACCAGGTCATGGCTGCCAGGATTAGCAGGCAGCAGTGGGGAGGAAAAACTGAACTAACCTCCTTCCTCTGCAGCAGATCTCCTGCCAGTGCTGCTTATGTTTCCTTTTACAGCCTTTAATGAAGATTTTGCCAGTTCCACAGCCATCAGGAAAGCCAATTTCTACCTCAGTGGTCAATCATGTCTATTAATAGAAGGCACTCATACTTGAACACAGCTGTATCCAGCCACCCTTCCTGGATCTTTGTGTTCTTACGTGGTATTTCTGTTGATAACAGATGAAGTTTTGCTGCTTCTTATATAATAAATTTTTTTCATTGTTCCTAATGAGTAATAATTTTCTTTTTGTGGCTGGCTGCTATAGCTTAGAGAAGTGAGACTCTTCGGCTGTATAACTTTCATGGATTATTGAAGCAGTGCTGGGACAGCTCAACAGCAGTGGTGGAAATGCAATAAGAACTATTTTTATTTCTGATTTTCAGAAGAAACTTCTTGACCTTAATGATTTAAGGAATTTAAGGTAAATTACTTCTAGCTGGCACCCAAATTAACACTGTTTTAAAGGCAAATTCTCTATGCTTTCTCATGCAACAAACAAGAAAATAAGAAAAAAGAAGAGCAGTTTCTAAGTATCTTTGCATGAAATCCATACTGTTATTGAAGCAGGAAAGTTTATCTAGTTTATCATCAAAAGTGACACCTACTGTCAATGGTTTTTTCTGCTACACACCTTATTAACTGTCACCAAATTTTTATTTTGGGAGCTTTGCAGAGGTGTGTTATTGTGAAGGAAGGAATTCTTGAGTAGAAGGCATCTGAAGTAATTTTTTGGGAATGTCCACAGAAATGCCTAAGTTTACTCTTACATTCCCAGCCATATTGTGAAGATTGGAAAGACTAAAATTTGAGATTATTCACAAAAATAACAATTTAGGTTATCTGAGGACTTCCTTTCCATGTTTTCTCTGGGGTAGATGTGTGTCATGACGCCGATTCACAGTTTGTAGGTGTTCTGCAGCAGGACTGTGGCAAATCACAGGGCTCTTCCTGGAAGTTGCCCTCAGAGCTGTTGGCAGCACATGAAAATCAGGAGGGCTGTGCCTGTGTGGAGAACAGTGCTGGGTTTTTAGCAGCACGCTAAAAATAGACCTAACCATTAAAAATTGGAAGCTACTGGAGTACAGAAGGTGCTTCATGCATGGAAGAGCTGGCTTTGTGTAAAGATACAGGATTTGCAACTTGTAGACATGTGCAGTGGTCAAATAGCACAATCCTTTCACAAAAAAAATTCTATACTTCAGTCAGAAATGGGTTCTTTTTTTCATCAGTCTGCAGATGTTTATCCCTTTCTAATTCCCTTCCAGGCTGACTTATTTCTTATTATTTGCTCAAGAAAAGAGGCAATACAGAGGCTATAATGAAAAAGTGGCTGCAGGTTTTGTTAGTGGCATAGGGGCTTTTTCTTTAAAAAAAACAAACTCCATACTACTACAGATATTGAAAATTTGATTTTATGGCAAAAGAAATTCAAGAGCAGATCACTACTGGTATTTCAAGAAGCACCTGTTAATTTCTAAACCAATACAGATTATTTTGATTTGTTATGCTTAAAAATAGCCCTAGTCAGTCAAGTTTAGGCCTTAAGTGGCCTAAACCATCTCAATTACTTTCAATTAGTAACATCCATGTACTCAGAGAGTCTGGGTAATCAGTCTAAATTTAGTGACTATAAACTTGTAATAGTTTATTGCTCTGCTAGGGGAAATGAGCAAGTTCCTTACATTGGCTGAGAAGTCAAAAAGTGGTAGGCAAATACTGCTTTTTGGATGCTGAATTTAGCTTCACGCCTTGCTTTTGCTGCGTGGCTCTCAGTGACAGCTGTCCGTGCTGGGGCACCCCGGGCTGGCCAGCTCCAGCAGCGACCCCAGACGGAGCAGGAAGGGTTTACTAACTCTGTGGCTCAGTGTGGGAGCCCGAGCGGCTGGTGTGGGTGCCGTCCCTGTGCTGCTGGGTGGGGATTGTGTGGATCAGCAGCACACCAGCGCGCCGAGGGCTTGGCTTGGCCAGCGGCTCCCGGAAGCCACAGGCAGAGCCGCAGCGGCGGGGCGCGGAGCGGCTGCGTTCCGGCCTTCCCCGCGGGAAACGGGAGCCACACGTCCGCCAAGTGAGTTAGCTGTGCCTGCTTTGCTTTCCCACTGCCTCTGCGTGAGCCTTGTTTGTGTTCATGCTGTAGTGTCTGCTCTTTTTTGTTTATTTGTTTTGACCCCCTTTCTCCCCCTTTTCTCGGAATTTGTGGGCTGCGATAGCACAAGCTGCCAGCTCCAGGGCTTTCTGGCATGACTCGCCTGTCAGCAAGCTTGAGGCATCCCAGAGCAGTGTGTAGTTAATGAGCTTTTGAATTTACTTTAATATACTGGAAACAGCCTTTTCAGACACTAAGTGCCGTGGCTCTTTGGGAAAGAGAAGAACAAGGAAGAACAAGCTTTAAAAGTTCTGTGTTTATGTGTTTGTTTTGGGGCGGGGTTGGTATTTTTTCCTTGCTCACAGCCCATGCTGTTCTGGTTTCCAAGACCTGTGTGATTTTTTTGGCATACCAATGCAGAGCCTGTATGCCTGTACAGGGTATTGCATTGTCAGGGTGTGGTGATCTGCAGGAGCAACTTCTTGTTTGAACTGTGCTCAGATATCAGTAGTTTAGTGCACTTAAAAATATATGATCTAAAAGTTGCTAAAACATCTGGGGAAAGATAGTACTTTTCAATAAATTGTATTGTTTCTGCACTAATGAAAATTAGGTAGGTAGGCATTGCTTAAGTTATGCCACTGTTTGATTATTGTTGGTAATACTGTCTCTCCGTTGAAGAAAGTTAAAGTAGTGCATTAAATAGCCCAGAATTTTTAAACATTGCAGACACCTCTGCTGAGTTCTTGTTATATATGTTTGGTTTTTTCCTTGGTAACTGATTTCCTCAATTTAGTATTTTTTAGATTTATATAAAACAATTTATAATAGTTTCTCCTGTATTAGACATTCTTGTTTTTAGATGAACATCTGTTACACTCAGCCTTTTACATAACACAGTGCTTTTTTGGTTGGGATTTTTGGGTTTCTTTGGGTTTTGGGATTTTGTTGTTGTGGTTTTTTTGTTTGGTTGGTTGGTTGGTTGGTTTGTTTCCTTTGAGTGGTTAGATACATAGGGTATGTAGAACTTGCCGAAAATTCTGTTTCTGGTCTTGGAGTTGTAGAAATGAGCTCCATGACCAATTTTTCCTCATGGCTCTGGTTGTGAGCATAAGCTTTGCACATGAGGGAGACACTCCCAGTTTGAATTCTGGGCAAGGCTGTGCTGCCCTAGTGGCTCTTGGAGGACTGGGAGTAAGGGTGGAGGAGAAACGTCTATCTCCAGAAAGAAAACGAACTGTTTCACTGAGTTGGTCTCTAGCCTCTCCACTGGCACCGTTTCTGCCCTTTGTTTCTCAGAGGAAGATGCTTGTGCTCATTAACACTTGGGGCTTTGTCCAGAGTCTCTTCTGCCAAAAGGAGAACTTGGCAGGGAGACAGGGAGGGTGGTGGCTTTCAGCGCTCTTTGGGAGCTACTTAAGGCTCAGAAACTCTGCTGGTTTTAAGGAAGAAGTCAGGTCAGGTCTGTGCCTGCCTTTATACCATGCTCAGCGCAAGTGCTGGCACCAACTTGAAAATGATGTTTTTGATCCCCAGGAGAGAAGACCACTGTGAGGCAGGATAAAACTTCACCAAAGTGGAGATTTCATATTTTTTACCTGAGCCATAATGCAGTAATTTCTCCAGAGCATGCTGAAGGCCCTTCTTAAGTGATTTTGAATTGAAGCCAATGATGAAGGAAGAAGTGCCCCAATCTGCCTCTTTTTTAAGTGGGAATAATAAAACAGTGTTGAAATATTCTAAAATTATTGAAGAACAGAGCCCAACAACACACTACCCCCACCCCTGGTAATGTAGCATTGCCTTAGATGATATTTTAATAGCCAAGTTCTATTAAGATTCCTTGACTTGGTGGTTTTTATTTATTCTCCTGTGCTTGCCATTCATTTTGGTAACCACATGTGTGTCAGTCCATACAGCTATTCATGAATATTTTTTTTTCCATTTTCTCTGCATTCTGGGACTGAGAAACAAATTTCCTGTTCTGAGTGCTGCTCTCACATTGGATATTGCCAGGCTTGATTTTTTCAGTAGAAGTAATCGAGTTCATAACCTCAGAGACCTTTAGCCTCAAGAGGATTTTGTAACTTTACATAACTTTTGTGCCTTTTTCAACCCTCCTTTAGAGAGCACTGGTTCTGTTGTGACTCCCTGGTTCTGCTTGTTGTTCCCCTTTACATCCCGGCTCTGCAGAGCAGAGTGTTGTGTGACACTGCAGAGCAAGTGACACAAATCCCAGCTGAGCTCAGCAGCGCAGCGTGGCATGTGTCTGGCCCCTAATCTCCTGTTTTCCTGGTGTTTATTTGTCAGCCTGCAGTTTGCTCCTGCAGATAACTGTGGAATATTCTGGTATTTGAAACAGCATGCAGAAAATGGAAACGGTTGGCTGGAGATGATGCAGCCAAATGCTAAATGCTTGCATGAGGCAAAATTGAAAAGAGGATTTTTGAGCTGCCCGCAAAAAAAGAAGAGCTCATCTGCAGTGACCAGCTCATACATTACTGTAATCCTCTCTTTTGCAGAGTGGGAACCTGAGAAGAGGCTTGACAGGACTGGGGCACTGCTTCTAATATCTGAATATGACTGAATGAAAGTGAAATTTCAGTGTATGCTAGCTTGTAGAATTTATTGTCACAGAAACAGGAAGTTCCCAGGATGAGGTAATTGAAGAGTGCACTTTAAGGAGAAATAAGAATGGGGAGTTTAAAGCTGATTTTGATTAATTTAAAAGAAACAAGGATTGTGCAGCCTGAGATACTGTGTTAGCAGACACACAGAATGTCAAGGTAGCAAATGAAGTCTGTTACCCTTCCTGGAATATCCTGACTTTGTTTCCAGATCACTTCCAATGTCATGTAAGGACATTAAATAGAAATTGCCTTTGGATGTAATAAAGCCTTTAAAGCAGTAAGCCAAGCTGCATGCTGGAGTCTAGGTAATTCCTCATGGCTACAAATTGAACTGTGAGTATGTGAAGTTCTGGCTGTATAGTTACTGTGCATTACCTTTGATCAACTAGCAAACTCTTTCCCTCTGCTTCCAAATGAAGCAAATAGGCACAGTGCTTCTTACCATCAGCTGTGGAATACTTAAAAAATCTTTGACAATCCTAACTTCCTACATATAAGTGAGCATAAGCTGAGGTGTTGGACGTTAAAGAATGAGACAAACAGTACAAAAATTACTTAAATATCATTTGCTAAACTCAGCTATGTTTTGTTCCAGCATAAAGCTGTTTCAGAGTCTTAACAGTTGCTAAAATAAAGAAAATCAAACACACCAGTATTAAGCCTTGGGCCTGATTACATGCTGCAATCCCAACAACTTAAAACAGACATCTCACCTAAAGGTGGTTTGTCAGTTTCTAGGAGGTGTGAAGCCTTGTTCTACACTGTGGTAAATAAAATACTGATCTTACTGATTTGCTTGGTAACTTTTTGTTTAGTGTGAACAAATTCAAATGCAAGTCAGTTGTCTGGAAAAATGCTGCTTAAAAACCTGTTGCATTAAATTTCGAGTAGTGTGGTTAACCAGCTGTAGCTGATGCATAAAATTCCATAGTGAAGTGTTGAAGAGTTTCATCTCTGTGCCGGAATGGCAGAAATTTTATTCTAATGTTCAAAGTAGAAGAAACCAGTTAATCTGTGTAATGGAAGTTGTCTGGGTCAATGATCCATGACCATCAATAAATTTAGCAGTACCTGAGGCTGTAAAAGAGTCTTTACAGACTAATCAGCACTTCAGTGTCCTAGTTCAAACCAGTTCCTTAAAGAAATTGCAATGTTTTTGTTTTATGAGGAAATGCTGTATTTCCTCTGTGTCTTTTACCATCTCTAAATGGTGGTTCATCTTGCTTCTGGGTGTAGATTAATAATTGTTGCAAATGCTTGTTCTGTGTGGTGAGAAAATGGCAGAATAATGAAATTTTAGGGTTATTGTTTTCCGCAATAGTAGCTGCAGAAATTTGAACTATAATGGTAGTAATAGATTGTAGATATTTTTTGGTTATATTCACACCAGCTGAGTTTATGAGTGCTAAAAGCACAAGGAACATCTCTAGAGACAGGATTTCTACTGGCTGGTTTGTTTAGGTTTTTTTTCAAAGACAGATATTTAAAACCAGGTAGATTGATGAATTGAACTACAGTAGCATGAATTTAAAAACCAGCCAAAATAACAACTTTGGCAAAGAGTTTTAGATTGAGTTAGAATAGCGCTACATAAAGTAACTGGAACTGTCCTCCAAGAATTTCTTTTTCCCCACCTGCCCTCAGTGGCTGGCAGGGGCAGGAGGCTTTGTTTTTAACATGCAGAGTTGGTGGGTTTCAGTGGTGACAGTAGGCTTAAGAAATGAAAGGGGACATGCACATGGACAGTAAGCCATCAGAATTTGCAGCACAAATAATGTGGAAATGGTTCTCCTCTCTTCTACGAAGAAACGCGTCACAACAGGACAGTAAAACTACACCAGTGTCTGAGTTATGCACGAGTACTAACTAGAAACCTGCATCCTGTGCTTCCATTTCATTGGGTTCTCAATATTAAGCCTCTGCAGAATTAACTGAGAACTTGAAATCTTGAGAAGAATATTGTTTTCTTGGTTGTTGTGGGCATTTTTATCTTTCTCTTATAAAGCTGTTGTTTTTCTTAGAAATACAATAGCAGAACTGCATATAAGAGCAGCAGTTGCAAAATTTAGGATATTTCAAAAATTACTTGGGATGGAAAATGACGCAGGAGCACTCAAAGTTGTAATTTCTAAACTCAGCTATTATAGATACTGTAACAATGGAATATATATGAAGAGTTAATGTGTAATCTTTTTTCCCATTTTAAGTCCCTGTGTACCTGAGATGCAGTGTAGCTTTAAATACATATGTTTATAGATTTATGTGTTCATTTGCACATGTGCACTCGTGTCCCTTGGTGCTATCCCTGTCCCACCTTCTGCCTCCTGTGTGTGTGTCCAGGGAAGAGAGGGCTGCACAGTCCTCGTTACACACCATCAAAGCAAGTGAGAGGTTTAACCTCTTAACAGCTCAAGTGGTATTTAACACTTCAGCAAAACAACCCATTATTTTTTACACAATGAAGAGCTTTTGCTGCCCACATCTTACAGGTGCCATTAATTTAAGCTCAGTATCAGTGCCATTCATGGAAGGAAGTAGCCACTTGTATTCAGGTAGATTAGGTTTTTCTTTGCATTACACACCATGTGAGTTAGTAATTGTGAAATCATAAGTGTTGCGAGCTCTAAGCCTGAGAAGCAGTCCCAGCTCGAAGGGGTGATAACCACATGGATAGCTCTTGAGTCCCCTGTTCTAGACTGAGTTCAGCTGGATCACTCTAAAAATTTTTATACAGGCTCCACTAAAGGCTGCTAGAGCTTGAGGTGCCTGATTTGTCCAGGTGGCCTTTGCTTCAGAGTGACTCTTCTCTTCAGAATGAAGATCTTTGAGCATAGACCTGAAAGATTCTTTATTAAAGAGTCTTTGTTTCCTGTTTTCTTGGGGCCCTGACCAGAGTACAAAGCATCAGGTGTTGACTCGCCTTTTCCTGCCATTAAGTCCCTCATACATACTTTCCCCGCCCCAAACCTGTCCTCATATCTTTCAATATTCATCTCTCCTGCAGCGTGAGGGTGAAAATCGTGCTAGCACTTGACCTAGAGAAGGTCCAGCCAAAGAGGTTGTAAGTTTATATTTTACATTTATATTTACGTTGTCACAGCAACAGATTACTTTTCCCCAGATTCTCTTCCCTTGTTTGTTTTTGTAGGAGACTCTCAGTCTTTGACACTATGGCCTTTGCATGTTTTGCTGCCTGTCTGAAAAGGTTTGGTGTTGTTCTGGGTTTTTGTGTTGCTGCCTTCAACCTACTACCAGTGTAAAAGATCAGAAGCTGTTTTATTCAGCTGTCTGAAAGCAAGACTAACCCAGTGTTACAGACCAGTTTCCCCATTTTATTCAAGAAAATGTCACCTCAGGTAAAATGAAAATTTGCAGTGACGGTGTGTCCTCCTCTGGAGGTTTGTTGATTCTTATTTATCCTCTTGTCATCTCTGCATTTCTGTATGGGTTGCTTGGTAAATATTTGCAGACTCTCTTCTTGTTTTGAAGGTCTCCACCTGGTGCACTGTGCCCGTTTCTGAGGATGGGCAATGACCTTCCTCAGCCTGATGAATCTTCCTCATGAATTTCCAGAATTTATAATTGTAGTTGACATTAGCTCTAACTACACTTGGGGTAGTTAAAATGATTTTTAGTTCTGTGAAATGGAGAGCATTCATGGATTTCTTTGCCTGTTTTATTTTTTGAGAGGGCATCTGCAGCTAGTCCTCTGACCAATTTTTTTATTTTGATGTTGTCACCATTATCTTCTCCTTGTTACACTTTCCATTTTTCATGCAGATTTCTGTGATATGCATAGTGAGACCAGATAACCAAGTTTTGATTTTGTTTTGTTTTGCTAACCCACTGTTTGGCTTCTGTGGCAGTTCTCTTTCAACAGTATCATGAATACTGCCCTGCTAACTTGACAAATGAGTTTCCAAGGGTATTCCTTCTCTTAATTCTATCAAATTAGATCCCAGATCTCTTCATCAGCCTTTCCTGAAAAGCCATCCTCTAACTCAAGGGTGCTTGAGGTCCTTTGGTCATCTCCTGTGCAAAGACTGATCCCCTGCAGTCACTCAGCAGCTCTGCTGGCAGGGTGGGGTAATTAACAGGGATCAGTCTTAATCAGAGCTGTCCTGTAACCTCTCCCCTGTGGTGGTCTCGGGAGTCTTAGGCAGGGAGCATCTGTTGGTGAGCTATCAGTGATCCTGGTTGCCATGCTGTGGATTTGCCTTCTAGCTCACACAAGAGCTGTGTGTTAGCCATCCCCAGGCTGGGATCCCTGCTGTACCTCACTCACAGGGCACCAGGGATTGCATGGCACCCTCCAGAACCCACGCCTGGTTTCAGGCGGGACACACGGGGGTGCAGCTGCAGGAAAAGGGGAACCAGCACTGATCATGCTGGTTCTCCCTTCCTGCTCTGCCCTCCAGGGATCCCTACCAGCTCAGAGGACGCCCCACTCTCCCTTTACAGCATCTCCTGACTTTCTCTGCCCAGCCTCCTGGTCTGGTTAAACCCTTTGCTGTTTGACACGCCAGACTTCCTGCGAGGGAGTGTTGGGGCTGAGCATGCCGGGGCGTGAGCAGGGTGTGCCACAGCCACTCGGCAGCTCTGCGTCAGGAGGTTTTTGTTGCCAAGTTGCCAGGCAGTACTTCAGTATTTACCTCCACACAGTGTTGCTTCACGCCTTCTGCAGTCCCTCTGTGGAGCTGTGTCAGAAACATCTGGGCACAGCTGGTGGCAGAGCAGGGCCCTGGGGACGGGAGCACCAGAGCAGTGGGTGGTAAGAGGTTGATTGCGGAGCCAGGCTGGTGGTGACAAGGTGGTACAAAGGTGACCACACCAGCCAGAGGGGTTGGAGCTCAGCAACCTCTTGGCATTGTCATTCTGGCTGCAGACCCCGCTGGCTGAAGGGCTGGGAGAACAAGGACCCTGCTTCTTCCCTAGAGTGGGTCTTTTTGGAGAGTGGAAAATTGTAGGCCTTTATTGTGAAACATGGAGTAGGAGGTGCTGCTCTGTGGAGCAAGGTACTCTGTGATGATCCCTGTGCTCTTCTCACCTGTCCTCCTTTTCTCCCCTGGCTCCTCAGGACTTTGTTCCCCTGAATGTCCCCAGGGAGGATGGCTTGGTGTTCTCCAAAGCCGCTGGTCAGCAGCTGTGCCTTTAGCTATTTTCTGTTTTCAGACTGCTCCTTCTTCCTCTGTGGGTACCTCCATTCTTAATTTTTTTGCTTCTGCTGGTCACTGCCCTCCAGCTGGACAAGGCGGAGGAAGCAACTGTGGTTTTGGGAGGTTTTCACTCGTTCCTGCAGGTTGTGGTGCTGCTGCTGTGCTGGGACATGGGAAAAATTTTTTTCAGTGCATTTTAAGACAGTGGCTTGGTAGGGGTTTTCTGAGGGCTGGAAGGGAGAAGGGCTCAGATAAGTGTTTTTATTATTAAACAGACGGACTATTGTGACTAATATGCAGGTATCAATCAGATACCTACTTGTTAGTCATGCAGAAGGAATTCAGATTAATTTCTTGAAAAAGAAAAAAAAGGGGAGAAAAAATTGTTAAAGAGCAAATTAGGAAAAAAACTGTGTTGCCAGCAGGTTACCTGATGGTGGTAGTGGAAATATGTTAAAAGGTTATTAAAAACTTGATCTCCACCCTAATGTGGGAGGCTCTGTACATTCTTATGTGTGTCTCCACCCATGCAAAAGCTCCTGTCTATTAAGTAGTCAATCTGTAGATATATGGAAGCAGATATTTATTACTTGTTTACTTTTCTGCAGTGTAACAACTGCAGATTTTCTGTAATATATGTTTGGAACAGTCAAACCTCCCACTGAAGTATGCAAGACACCAACCAAGCTGGTGGGGAGACCTTACTGTGGTCATCATAGTGTGCATTTTACATTCTGTAAAGCTTTTCTTCTATTGCTGAGAAATGCTTCTGCTGCAAGAAGTTAGGGAAATTAACAGTTCTTCTGTGTGGAAGTAAGAAGCCACTCTAGAGTGTAGGGTAGTAATATGGCTTCTGTTCATTCAAACTGGTGTGTGTGTTTTCATTCTTCAAGTGGCATGGTAAACAGAGACAATGTGAAAATGGAAGAAAAGAGAAAAAGTAAAAATTGATAAATTGTGCTGTAAATTTAAATGTGACCTATGAATGTGTTCCTATGACAGACATGGCAAATCACAGAATCATAAAATACAGCTTTCAGAGTATGCATAAATACAAACTACACCTTTAAGCAGAGGAGTGTGAAGCAGGGATAGAGGAGTATTACTTCTTTGTAATGTATTGATGAGACAACTGAAATGTTCTGGGCTTTGAAGTTTGATATAGCCACAACAGAAACACACCATGGTGTTTTTGGATTGACATCCCTGAAGCCAGGAGAACAGACAATGTCCTTTGTGGAGTTCCAGAAAGGTCAGATGATATATAGGAACTGTGGGGGACTTGTGTTGCTTACATATTAACTACTCCTTTTTGTCTCAACATATTTGAGTTTGATACTTTAGTATTAAATATTTTCTGTAACAAACCAGTAAATCCAAAGGCACAATTTTTGTTAAAAAATTTTAAAAAAGAAGTGTGGATGGATTCTGCAAAGTAAGTATATGTGCTTCAGTGTGAGAGCAGGATTTGAGTTTGTCTTGATACTTGATGGAATATTTGCTGTCAGTACATGTCAGAGAAGAAAAAATAATGTCTAAAGAAGGTCTGTGGGTATCATCAAACTGTTGAAAATTCTACTTGTATGTATTGTAGAAATACAGGCCAGGCAAAAGATCTGAAATAATAACTCATAATTTTCAGAAATAATTTATTCTTAACTTTCATCTGGATAACAAGTGAATTCAGATTCTTTATGCTTGCTTGATACAAGTATTTATAACAAAAGTAAAGGTGGTTTGTTTTTTGTTTTTGTTTGTTTTTTTTCATAGAAGCAGTCTCCTTCTGTGGATGCATCAAAACCACAAATTATGAAGCCATCTGAAAGTAGGGTAAGAATTTTCAGGAGAAAACCATGCTTGCATGGCACATTATGAAGCCATGAAATTTCCTTTTTAACACTTTGATGCTTAGTAACTTTACCCATATTTTTTTTTACCTGTAGCTTAGTTTCCTCTGGGGAAAAAAAAATCTGAAAAAGTGGGATTCAAAGCAACCAGGGGTTTTTACAATAGCAATAGAAAGAAAATTAATTGCAGTGTTTAATTTTAGCTCAGTCATTGTTTTTTGACATGTGTATAGCTCCCCCCAGTGTAACTGCAGGGTTACTTACCTGGTGATGATTTTTCACATACTCAACAAACCCAGGATGAGCTTCAGCTTTCTCTGTATGTACAGTTTCATCTTCTTCTTAATCTCCTATGTTTCTCTGTCTGACAGCACCCCTCCCTTTCCCTTTCACGCTTGTTCTGTCTTGTTTTATGACTGGGGCTTCCTGAGTGTCAGGGCTGTGTCATCAGTCCTGTCCTTTGCTTGTTAGGAGAGAGTCATCATCCTCACGTTGCCTAACAGGAGTTTCACGTGTTGTTTAAACAAAAGATTAATGGTTCTCCCCCACCTCTTCCATTTTCTGCAACTATAACAGCAAAAACCAACAAAAGCTGGATGCCAGAGCAGGCCAGCAGGGACTTGTGTGGTGGTAAAGGCTCAGGCTGCATGCACCTGAGCTGTAAATGTCAATAAAGGAATGTGTGGAGGGGTGAGGGTGGGAGAGGTCTCTGCTCTGGTGCAGAGCCAGCTCTGCAGGTGAATGGCACTGCTGGAGGCCCTGCCAGGCAGCTTTTGAGCACCTACAACTTGTTGGCACAGTCAGAGCTGAGGCTTGGTGGTCACCTTCTTGGTCATTTTTTTTTTTTCCATGTATCAAATAGGAAGTTTCTTTGTAACAACCTTTTCCTCTTGTCTCTGTTCTGGCCTGCATCTCTATCTCTGCATTTGAACTTAGCTGTTACATTCCACTCAGCTTTTTAAAACCCTTTTCCTCCACGCACACATACATCTAAGAGATGAATGGCAATTAAACAAATTTTCCATTTGTGCACTATCTTCATTACTCGTAAACGAAGGCATCTGCCAGCCTCTCATTTCTCCTCCCTGTTGTGTTTGTGGGCAAACTCATTTGTGTCATGTTCATTAATGCTGTGGTTCTCTATATGGTGTGACCCAGACAGCTATGGTCTTTCCCTACTTGAAATTTAAAACAACTCTCAGAATGTGTTAAATGAGCCAAAAATAGAGTAGCAGAGGCATGCTTCAGCACTGCAAGACTGATAAACACAAATCCCTTTGGAACAGTGGCCTTCATTTGCTTGTGTAGCATAATTAATATTTTCTTTTAATGTCTGTTGCTTTATTAATGTCTTTCTCCTGCTGGATTAAACCAGTCATTTGCATTTTTGACAGTAGACCTCTTTGAAAAGAAGTAAGGTTGCTGAGTAACTTCAATTTCTAGTCTTAAATTTCTTGCAAATTAACAGATCTTTCCCAGTTGCCTGCTATAACCACATCTCATTTGTCCTTCCTGAAGCCTCTCCAGCACGCCACTGCTGTTAAACGTGCTCTGGACCCCTCCTTAACCTTCAGCTGTATGTGTATCCTTTGCCTCTAATGAACCCTGAGTGTTGTGCCTCTCTGAGAAAGCCCTGAGTTCACCGTGGCAGAGGAAGGAATGTGGAATTTCTTGTTCTGTAGGCAAAGCCTGGAGTTAGGTGAAGAGTTTGGAGGACCAGGGTGTAGGGCGAGCCCCCTGTGGATTTTGCAGTGTGGGAGTAAAGAGTGCTGCCACTGCCACTGTCAAAACACACCCCCTTTAGCTGTCTTCCTTTTGCACGTGTTTGTGCAACTGCCCTCAGAACCAGGGAACCAGTGAAAAAGTGTTATTTTTCATTTCCAGACCATTTTTCACTCAGTGTAAAACGCGTCCTGTCAGATCCTGGCACAGTGTGGGTGGAAGCAGGCAGTTGAAGGAGAAGTGGAATGTCTTTTTCACCATAGGAGTTCAGTTCACACCGTCAGCTGATGCCATGGTTTCAGTCTGTGGCTGCTCACAACTGACTCTGTTAAAAGGATGGCTGAACAGTTCCTCTGGATGGATAGTCTCATACTGAAATTGTTGGTTTGATTGCCTGCCTTTTTTTTTTTTAATTAGATTTGAACTTTGTAATTGCTAAAAGTGTATCTAAATAGATGTATCTCTGTGTGTGAGCAGGTGTTTATAATCATGTGTTTTGTTGTGGCCTCAGCATGCTTTTGTGTGCAAGTCTTGAATCAAATCCTTGCCCATATGGGTCCATTTATTCTTCAGCATCACCAAACATAAATTTATAGTGTGAGCAACGCTGCATATTTTAAGCATTACAAAAGGATAGTGAATGATGCAGAGAAGGTGCATAAAGGATCCAGTAAAACAATATTTACAGTATGAAAAAAGAAAACTTGCAGTCGTTCATAACTGGTTTGGCAGGTTGAGAATTTGTATTCAGTGTTCTGCACAGGTGTAGTTGGGTGTGGGCAGAAGTGCAAGTACATGTATTTTATGGTCCCGTGTTTAGTCTTCTTTTAAAAGGCAGATAAGAAAAACCTGAATTTGTGGTCTGACAGCAGGGAACTTGGAATCCTGAGCAGGCAGTAGTCCCAGAGCAAGAAAAGTCAAACTCAGTATTTTTTGTACGTCATCTTTGCAGTTCTGTTACATTTTTTGCAGCTTGCTGCTGAAAGACGCCTCATGTCTGATTGACTTTTTCCTACAGATATTACAGAAACACACACAACCTTAGTTTATTTTAAAAACTAGGAAAATTTCAGATACATGCTTTCATTACAGGATTGTTTCGTGTACAGGTACAAAAATGGATGTGTGTCTTGGAGTTAACAGTAGTCATAAGTAATAAGGATATACAAATGGGAGCATATAAAGCATGTCTGAACCTGAGAGTTGCTGTGCTTTATCAGGTTTTAGGCATCAAGACAAAATGCAAAGTAGGGAATTTGGGGATAGGGCAGGAATCTGCGACCTTCAGTGCTGATTTTTTTTTTTCATAGTTATTTTTAATACGTTTTTCTCACTTGGAGAATTTTTGCTTCTCCCTCTCTATCAGTATTTCCCCACTTGTGTATGGAGGTGTGTCCGCAAAGCTCCGAGACCTTTGTCAGGATTATGCCCAGGCATCTGTACTTAATATGTGCTCAGGATTTCCCAGCCAAGTGTCTGCAGTTCAGTGTGACGGTGTGAATACTTGGGTAACAAAATGTAAACCATATTAGTAAATTTCTCTGTGTGGTCAGCCAGAAAACGGAAGCTGGGTGGGGTGATTCTAAATGGTAATGAGTGTTTGGCAGATGAAAGACACTTTTTGTGTTGCCCATAGTGTAGCTGAAGTAGCAAGAAAAAATGGTGAGGAGGCTGGGTTTCTCCTTAACAGACAAAACAATACTTTAATTTTTCATTTTTGGTTCTTACTGTTGTAATTTATTGCTTACTGTACTTTGACTGAATAAATTACAGGAATTGAATTGATTTTGTGGCATGGCTGCAGAAGATTTTCAGGTGTAAACCCTGGAAGTGTAGTCATGTAATACTATCCTAGCCAGGTTGTCCAGCTCTTTGGCAAAGTAAGAGCATTACGAGCTTACAGAGGAGAGGAAAATACAAAATTTCTGCTGTGTGTAGTATAAGAATATTAATTAAGCATATCCCACCCTGTGTATGTGCTGTTCAATCTAAGTAATTAATGTCTTTCCTTCAGGACTACGTGTATTTTGTAATTACTTACATTACAATTATAATTATTTTATTGATAAATCAGTGGAAAATAATTAATGAAGTGATATTTGAGGCTATTTTAGAAATTGTTAGTGGCAGTTTGGGTTTGGTATCAAACTGGTTATTATATTTTAACATCTTTCCCTCTCAATCCCCCACATGAGGAGTGAGCGTGTCTGCATGTGGATGTTTGCACACATTTGAGTGCTCTTAAATCACTGGCAGTCTGTGTTAGGATATTGTGAACTGCAAGATTAGTGTGTAGTTAGATAGCATGTGTGCTGACAAGTGTGAACCTGCCTGATATTCTGCTTTAGATAATCTGATCCTCTGCAAATAACCATGCATATTAATCTCTGCATAAATGTTGTTTATATTTCAGTCTGCACCGACAACCAAAGCGGGATCTGAAAAAAACACCCAGTCAGACAAGGTGAATACCACCTTTCACCTTTGCAGAGTTGCTCTGCTTTGGTCTTGTACTAGCTTTGACAAAAGAGGCTGAACTGTTGGCTATTTCTGTGTTACATGGAACTGGTGTGTGGTCAGTGACATACCTTTGCATAAACTTCAGGAGAGCCCAAGAAATGTCCTGTTAACTATCTTTCAATCTGTCTTGTGCTTCTTTGGACAATCATGGATCAGGTTCTGTAGGATTGAGTAGTGGAAATGGCAAATTATCTAATTTTTTTTTATTTTATTACAGCCAACAGACTCTCAAAATAAACAGCTGTCTGAAGAGAAGCAAAAGGAACCAAGTGATGTAAGTTCTGGAATTTCTACCTCTCTGTCTCTCCCTTTGAATTTTTTAATGAGGGTTTCTTCTGGTATTTTACTTCTTTCTGGTCTTTCACTTAAAAAGGTAGTTTAAAAAAACAAAAAGCCAGCCCTCCATATCTACTGATAATAGTTTATCTCTACACAGGGCAAAAACCAAACCACACCTGCTGTGACAACAGCTTCTAAACCAAGTAACACCGGAAAAGTAACTGTAACTCAGGCTGACCAGCCTCCACCAGCAACCTCCACAGAGACAGCAAAGGTATTGTAGAACCAACAATGAGTCTTTATCATTTAAACCAATATTTTTATTTTATTGAAGGGATATTAGGAATCCACATCAAAATAGATTCTTTAGCTGAATATTGTCAAGTGAGACTTTTAGACGCCCAAAAATCACACTGTAGATAAGCTATCGGCTAAGCAAGTGATGTTAAGGACATCAGGTTTAGGCCTGTTCCTGTGTGTTTGGGGCTCTTCTGTTTTTCTCTCATTTTTTTTTAAGTTCCTTATACCTACATAGCTGTCATTGGTTCTTTGTCAGGCTCTTCCCTTGCCCTCTCACTGCAGCATTGGCTCCAAATGTAGCAGGTCAGCCCTGAACATAAGGCTCTGAAAAAAACTAAAGTGGGGAAGGTTGGGGAAAAAAGCTGGGGAAAGGTAATTTCCACAGGGAAAATGGAGAAAAAATGTGAAGGAAAACCATGTGGTGCCATCAGGATGTGGATGTTTTGGTCTGCTGATGTGCACGTCTGGTGACAAGGGTGGGGTAACACACAGGGTGCCTGCAGCTCTGCTACAACACACTTATTTTTGGCAGTAAATGGCAGTGCCGGTAATGCAGAAGTCTGCATTTTGTGTGATGGTGTTCCTCCTCCACCTCCCTGCCTGCACTGGTTTTCACCCTACCTGCTTGACCACCTTTTGCAGCTGGAGTTCACTGGTGCATTGAAAGCTACCAGGAGTAAATGACAGCTTTCCAAAAAAAACTTTCTTTCCCACAGCAGAATCCCCCTGCTAACAGAGCTGTTACAGTGGTAGCTCACTCTGCCCAGGCATCTGGGTAATGTGCGTTGGCACCAGCCAGTTGCTAAGTCCAAAAAAACTGTGCACAGCTTCAGCATTGGAGGTTGTACTTGATTTTGTCTCTCTTTTTAACATTGCAATAAACTGTCTCTTAATTTTTCTCTTTTTCTTCTCCAGCAAAAGGCCAAGGAGATGACCACAGTGGCTGGTGCAGCTGCTGGAGCACGCACAACTGGTGCAAGTGTGGGTGCTGCTGCTGACAGATCAAGTACTGAGGTTAGTAAACATAGCCCCAGGCAAAGGCTTCCCTTGTAATAATGTCTCAGAGGGTGCTTTTCTCTCTGAAATACTTCAGTTTCAGGAAAAATAATGAATGGGTCACTGCTGAAGTACTGATACATCTCAGTGTATGATGGTGGAAGGCCATCTGAAGGAAGAGGTAAAAAACAAGTGGTGTGTTATTTGTGTTCTGTCAAATAGGACTTCTTTAGAAGCTAGCTTAAAATTATACAAGCTTAAAATCAGTTCTTCCCTATCTTTGGTTATATTTGAATATAAATGTGTATCCACTGATACACAATTACAAAAAACCTTGTTAATGACACTGGAGAATTGACTTTAGAACCATTCTCAGTGAAAGGTTTGGCAAGTACATGTCCTTCTGAGAGAAAGCTTTTAGATTGGTTTCTAGGAGTATTCTACAGACTCACCAGATGCTTCGGATTTTTTTTTTCCCCGGTATACACTTACAATGGTTTGCTTTTTTTTTTAGCCTGGTATGGATGAATCAGCACTTGACAGCCTAATAGATACCCTTGGTGAACCTGAGGAAGATGTGCCTACTACTCCTGTTTACACTGGCCCAGAAATTACGGTATTTTATAACCTCACATTCTTACTTCTTAGAAGAGTCATCCCTAAATTACATCTGTAGTTGCTCATTACTGCATTGATCCAGGACTTGTAGCTGTGATCTGTGAAGAGTTAAAAAAGAGTGTGCACAGTTACATTTCAATATTTGTTAATATAGAAATAACACAGTTTTGGGAATTCGTTGAAGAATGCATAACTTTCTGAGTCTGAATGGGAGAGCCATGTAAGAAGGATTAGATTACAAGTTTAGTGGCTCAGTAAAACATGACAAAATTTTTGGAATTGATAAACATTTAAAAAGCGTCTAGGTTCAGCAATACGTCCTATGTCTGTTATAGTGAAATGGCTTCAATTAGGAATCTGAGAATGATGAGCGCTGTTGGAGTAGGTGGGGAGGCACGTGCGTGACAGTAGGTACTGAAAGACACTACAGAGTGTCCTAGTCAACATTTGCATTTTCTTTCTGGTGGTATCACTGTAGGTAGCTCTATCAGAAATGCATTTCAGTAAAGAACAGTACACAAACATTATTTTCACAGGAAGATATATATTCAAGATACTTGGAAGAAATGGGCAAACGGGAAGGCAGTCTCCCTCCAGAGTATGTTAAACTGTTGAAGGTGAGTGAGTTAAAAAACACATTCTTCATGTGTGTTTTCTGTAATACTGGATATTTCTGCTTCCCATTAACTACAAAATCAATTCTCATTTTAGAGCAAAGGCTATGGCAAAGATGTGGTCCCACCAAAAGCAAATGAGCAAGATGAAGTAAGACTTTTTTAATATACTGGAAGGTGAAAGTAACTCAGGTGAAAATAATCCAGTTATCATTGGATTCTTAGGAAAATAGAAATGTTTCCTGTTCTCCAAAATTCCCAGGCAGTGGGAGGGGGATGTGGGATGCCAGATAACCTAGCTACTGATAAAACTAAATAGAGCTTGGCACAGATGTTTTTAATAAAGTTGTAGGAATTTTCATGATGCTGAAGCTGAAATAATTCAAATAAATGCTTACAGAAATACTGTGCATACAAATAACACAGGGGAGAAATAGTATGCAAGCAGGAATCTCTCTGTAATGCCTTCAGCAAAGACTATACTTGGACAGAGATTTCTGTTAGCCAGCATAATTTTCCTGGTGGGGAAGTTTGACATACTAAAAATAAAAGCTTATCTGAGACATGAATCAACCAGTGGGGGCAAACATCTTTATTTTGTTGTGTCAGGAGCTCGTACCAATGAGGTCGCTATGTGAGTAATTGTGGGACACACTCAGGCTGTAAAATGAGCTTGACCCATGATAATACTTGAACTTTCTCATGGTCATAACTCGGTTTGCAATTCCATGCTCAGAAGCCAATGACGGATGATGAACTTGCAGAGGCCCTGTCATCAGGCTTCATCTGCAGTGCTGCTTCTGTTCAGGAGAAGACAAGTCTGCCAGAGGTATTGACACTTTTCCTTGCCATTGCATGTATTTATTGTGAGGAAAAATTGACACTGTTATCATAATATTTCATTTTAAAGTAGATAAAATGTCCTGCTTCATTTCTATTTTTGCAAATTCATCTGTAATTTCATCTCACTCGTAGAAATCAAATAAAGAAGGAGAAATTGTGCAAGCACAAGCAGCAAGTTCAGTTAAGACCTCAGTTCCTCCTAAGGAGAAGAAAACAAAAGAGGTACACATAGTCCTTCTTTCGCTGCTTACCTTGTAATTAAAATTTACAGGCTTATGCTTCTATTATTTGTTTTTGTTCTTGTAAAGATGCTCATCATTCTCATTTTCAATTTTAAATCCTCTTTATTATGGAAAATACTGGAATAAAAAGAAATGCCACTGCCCAGGTTACATTGTGCCTTAAAGATCTGACTTTAGCATATCAGATGATTTTCCTTCTGGATTCTGCAGAATAGTGGTTCTTCCCACTAGAGGGTAGAGTAGAAATATTAGTATGAAATTTTTCTTAGTTTAAAACTTGGATATGATGTAATTCTCTCATGTTTTTATGAACTTGCAGTTTTCTCCCTCTGAATAGAGCAAGTGTGACCTTAAACTTTTTCAGTTAGCCATGTCAAAGCATATGAGAATTGTGTTAGCTGACATTCTGACCCTGTGGGTTTTGGGGGGCTTTTTACTTAATTTTTTTTTTCCTTCTCTAGTTGAGAAAAGCCCCATGTCTGACTAAAGCTGTACTAATTCTGTCACATAATTTGGTGTTAAGGATATTGAGTAATGCCAAACCAAAATGACCAATCTGGTGCTGGTTGTTTTCTTCATATACAGTATAAAAATACATAAGGTAAAAACCCATGTCAACTTAAAGAAATAACAAAATGGTTTGCATGTTTTCTTAAAATACAGGAAATTAAAGATGATGCAATGGATGCTCTTCTTGATACTCTTGGAGGACCTGAACCTGAACCTGAAGAAGATCCCACCCCTGTTGTAGAGGTGTCAGAGGTAACACCTCATTCCTTTTTTACCCTGGCTTCCAGACTCTGGCTGTGGAATCCCGAGTTTTCTTTGTTAGACACTGGACAAATGCGTAAACTAACAAGAAAGTGTCTTTGATATCAAAGGCCTAAGGAATGTGTGAGTCTTCAGTGATTACGAAAATGAAAAACATTAGGAATCCCAAATCTGGAAAATTATGAGCATATCATTTGGTTATACAAGCAAGCATACATACATACATACATACATACATACATACATTCACAGGTAGATACAGCTCTGGTTTTGAGTTTTCCCCCCAGCACTCTATATGATTTATAGCGAGCTTTCATTTTGCACATACTTGCTGTTTGATTTTTTACTTCCATCAAATGCTATTATCTTTATAATTTGAGTCTTACCTTTCACTGTCTTTGAGAATTTCGTTTTCCCCAACAGATAGAGTTTAAACAGTTACCCTGTGTTTGCATGTAAAGCTTCAACTTTTTTGTTTAGTTTTGCAAACTCAGTCTATAACCGTAGTTAGAGTAGGTTTTTTCCTGTCTTCACTTACAGCTCAGAGCAAACAAAGGACAGGGAAACTGTAAAAAATCTTCTGTTGCTAAGCTAAATTTTGACCAAAAAAGAGCTTCTTATATTACAGATTTAGTCAGTCTGGGCCTTCAGATAACTTAGTGGATGCATTTCTTCATTAAGGAGGCCCAGAGAATTAAACACTTTGTTTTGGTGCCAGTGATGAAAAAAGAGACAGAATAAAAGTGTGTGTAATCAAGAGTGCTGAAATGCAAGAACACCTGAGGATTTTGTACACATAAATATTCTAAAAGTGCCTGCCACAAAGACAGTTCTGAATACTGTCTAGAGTTTTTTAGAATTTAGAAAAACTTCGCCATATTCATGTATGGTGTTGAATCTTAAACGATTATGATTTTACCACAGATGTTTGACAGGAATAAATTGAGAGATTTTAATATCTTGCTACATATAGAATAATTTCATCTGATGCCAGTCCTTCTGTACACAGTAGGCAGAAGAATCCTGATAGTGAAGTTGTGTACTTGGAGCTTTTATTTTAATTTCTTTACCTTTTTTTGGTTTTTTTAATGTTGTTTCTTTTTAAGGCAAAAGCTAAAGAGAAAAAGGAACAAAAGGCTGGAGAACGTGATGATACAATACCTCCAGAATACAGGTTAATGCCAGAGTTGGTAAGTTTTTCATATGTCGATTGCTTTGTGGGCAGGGCACTGTGCCTGAGACTTTCTTTCATTATAGAGAGAGAAAGAGCATGGGGAATACAAACCAAGCTGGTTTTTCTTCTTGGTGATTTCTGTACCTCTTATTTGCTCCTTTTCCTTTGTGGGCATCACTGTTTTTTCCAGACACTCTGGACAAAGATCTCATCCATGAGATGGGTGAGTCATCTCAAATGGCAAAGTCACCCATTCCTTCTCCGAGAGTGATGTTTCTAACATTAAATCTCAGCCTTGTAAAATCCAGCCCTTTGCAGGACTCCTCTTTGATATCACTTTGTAATGTGACCTTGAAAACTGATGTAAAATGGTGAAAAAATTGCCCTTTTTTTTTTTTTTTTTTGTTTTTGTATTGTCACCCAAAGTGATGGAGATTGATTCAAAGTTAACCAAAACAACAGCAGAACACTTTTTGGTCTCTTGGAATGTGCTGACATCCAATTAGCTTTTTTGAACTATTCATCTGGCCATGTAAACATTCCTCATTTAGGGAAATTCCTGTCACTGATCGATTCTTGAATATGTAATTTACTTTACATTATTTTGCTGGTTATTACTGAGTATGGCACTTCCTGTAACAACAGAAAAATATCAGTAATATTTCATTTCCTTCTAGGATAAAGATGGAAAACCAATATTGCTGAAGCCTGAAGGAATACCAAAGGTTAGAAAACTGACAATATTGTAGGAGTGTGACTAGATATCCTGTTTTCTCCCTCTCTGTCATCACTTCTCTCTGTGCCATGATGTAAGTCTTTTGGTCTGCTTGTGTGTTTTACTTCTTGCACAAAAGCTGCTGGTCAGAAGCATCAAGTGGAAGTTGATTTTATTGAAATTCACTTGGCTGTGAATGAAGAGCTCATATAAG
Organism: Alaudala cheleensis; assembly: GCA_013398995.1. NCBI lineage: Eukaryota > Metazoa > Chordata > Aves > Passeriformes > Alaudidae > Alaudala > Alaudala cheleensis. The sequence goes on from VWYE01007653.1 coordinate 120,629, forward strand.
GAAAAGGTTTAGAAAGTTCAAAACAGGAGATAGTTACAAAAATTATTGCTGACTGAAAGAAAGGCTGTAGGGGGAGTTAGTGTAAAGTAGTCTATAAAGGTCTTTTGGAGCTGTTATGGACAGAGAGATGGTAGGCAGGAAAATCTTTCGTTTTCTTGACAATTTACTCTTGCTAGTGATCAAAATAAAGGAATTTGACTGGAAAGGAGGAAAAAAAGATGCTGTGGACATTTTCTTAATCACAAAGAACAACCTAGACTTAGCAAAGAGTATCCATCATGGCCTGGAAAGTATAAGAGAGCATTAAAATACTAAAAGAGACAGTTGCAAATACTAATTTTAAAGGCTCACGAAGAAAGCAAAGGAACTGTGCACTGAGGAAACTGAGGACTCCACTTTGGAAATACTGTGAGCTGAGGAGTTGCTGCCAAAAATTGGAAAAGCCCAGGAAATCTCTGCTCTCCTGAAATGAATGTGAAGGTCAAGTCTGAGTGCCTTCTGAGCAGAAATCTGAAGTCATTTGTATTATTCAGGGTTAAAGTGTCAAGAGAACGAATCCAAAGTGCTTGCTATAAAAAAGACTTTTGGTCTCTGAAGATTTTTATGTCAGGTCTCACAGGCGTGATTGTCTTGAGTGGTGGGTGTTTGAAAGCTGCACAGAAGAGAGCTCCTGCCAGGCCTGCCATGAGGCAAAAAAGGGAGCAGCTCCGCTATGGAGGAACTGGGCCCTGCTGCCAGTGGGATCACCACTGATACTGAGATCAGTGAAACCAAAATCAGCAAAATGGGAAAAGCTGAGTTAATAGTTGGAAACCATCAGCCACTTGCTGTTCTTCCATGATCTCTGGCGAAGGCAAAGTCCTTCCTTCAGGATTTCAGCTAGTGTTTGTCTTTTTTTGGGCCTTCACTCTGCATAACCTTAAGTACACACAGTGGCATTACTCTTAGTGAATAAATGTTACTACCTAAATTCCTTTTCTTATTTAGTGTCTGAAAAGGAGGATTTCAGGCATTATGTAATGTGTGGCCTTACAGTTTGAGACACTTTATAAAGGACTAGGGGAAGGGAACAAGGGAGGGATTTGTTCCTCAGAAATTTCATTTTATCCATTATGTGTCTGTCCCTAAGCTGTTAAGTTCCATGCAGCAGGTGAATGGCCATCACTGCTAGCAAAGATTTAAACATTTAGCTTTGAAGAGTAGTTTGGTGGATCCCAGGAGCTTCAGGTATATTGATGTAGGGATATATGGATTACAGAGGCCTGGTTCACAGGCCTGGTGTCAGTAGATTGTAATATATCTCACAGCAGGAAACTAAAACTGCATTTTTATTCACTAAAATATGCACAGTGAAAACTACTGAGTGTCAGCAGTCTAAGGGGAGCAGTCAGAAAAGCTAAGGGAACTTTAAGGGAATTCTAGTTCTGCTAGTAAATACTAGCATTCTCTTCCTAATTAAGAGGTTGTGTTTACCTTTTCAGTAGTGTTGTCTTGAACATCATATATCTGGTTCTCTATATTATGTTTTAGATGTACAGTTCTCTACATTATACTGACTTATGACAACAAAGAAACTTATTCTATAGTGTGGTTTTTATTTAATTTTATGCAGTGCAAAATTAATTCTGTTTTGTTGCACATATTTGTGAAAGATTATTTCAGTGTAAGCTACAGATATTTTCCTGCTTTCTGAGTAACTGAAATACAGATCTTGAAAAAGCAAATTAAAGAGTCAGTGAGTCACTTGTGCCACTTTTTTTTTTTTTTTTTTAGCCTTTGAGTGAATCTGATCTGGTTGATGAATTTTCAAAGGACTTTGCCTGCCCTGCACAGCCTGCAGTACAACCCAAAGCACCAAAGCCATGCAGCATATCCAAAGTATGTCTTTCTGATTCACTGGAGAAGCTGACACTGACAGTTTTGCTAAGACTCAGTAGTGCTACTGTTCTTTCAAAAAAATAATTTCTTCTCTTCCTGTTTTACCCTTCCTGTTGCCTTTAGTGGAGCATGCAGTATTGGCACTCAGATGATCTTCATTGAGCATCTTCTGCCTTTAAATTTAGACTTTTCTTTCTCATTTAGCAATGTATTTAGGGAAAAAAAAAAAGCCATTTAATGGGCACATTTTGTGTTTTCTAAGCATATTCACTGAAATACAGTGTAAATGGTCCCGTTTCAGAAGTCGTCAAGTTCTGTGTCTGCAAAAGCCACTGAGAGTAAAGAGATCCCTTGTGCCACAGCTTGCACTGTGCAGTCTGCAGCTCCTGTGCCTTCAGTAAGTAGTGCAGCTCCTTCAGCTGGAGCTGAAGCAAAACTCAGTGTTTCAGTTATGGGATGATAGAGCATATTGTCAGGATGCTCATTTCAGCGTTGCATATTTGTCCTCCATAGTGGTAATCCACAAAGGCTGAGTCCTTCACAAATTTTAAAATGAAAAAAAAAAAAAGTCAAGCTCAAACTTGGTCAGTGACCTTCCTCATAGAGAAAGCCAAACTGATAGTTCTTGTGGTGTCTTCCAGTTCTTACTGCCCTAAAGGGGATGCTGTTTGTGAACCTAATAGGGACTACAGGAAAAGACAAAAACCAGGTTTCTTCGAACTAAAGATTTGGTTTTTTTCCTGTATCAACACCCACGCAGGTTGGTCCTGTGTCAGATGAAGTGCTGGAATCCTTGTCCAGTAGCCTAGGAAAGAAGGAGCCTGATCCAGATGAGAAAAAGCCTACTGTGGACAAAATTAAGGTAGGGAAAAAAATCAGACCTCAAAAAATAGACTGCTGATGTAATTACCTTCAGTGTTTCTCCATTTCCTTCAGCATTCTTTGTTTCCTACAAACAAAGTAGACTTTATGTTTTCGCTGTTTTTACAGACAAAATGTACTGTTGAAACCAGTTCTGCTTAGGAAGTACTAGTAGGATTTCAACACAATGAGTACACTTCCTAATAATTCTGACTATTGCAGTGCAGTAGTTGTCTCAGTTTCTGAAAACTGTGTTTTGTTGTGTCTTCTGCTGAACTGAAGCACAATTAAGATGCACATCAGGGGTTGCACACAATATAGTCCTTTTTCTGAAGGAACCAAATTTATGATGAGGTGTTTAAACTAGGAATTATGCACAAAACTTTTGGAGGTTTTATATTTAAGTAGGGAGCCGTAAGTAAAGTCACTGAAATCCTGTCCAAGGGAATGCTGTTGATAGGCACCGTCTGAATGCCCCCAGGTGCCACCCTAAACCACATGGAATTGGCTGGAGTTAGAAAACAAAAACTAGAGTCAGAAACCAGCCTTCTGATGACTGGATTTCTGTCAGGCAAAAGTTCCTGAAGTTGGCATTAGTCCCTTTTTGTAGTTGGCATTTTCTCAGCATAACTGTTATGGGGGTAATAATTTCTCTCTTCAGCCTTCCTTTGCATGCAGCACAGACAGCTGTTGAGTGCATTTCCTAAAATGTCAAGAATTTTGACTCAGAGGTATTTTTGATTTTGGTCCACCCTTGTCTATTCACTTACCTCTGCTAGCTTCATTGAAATAGGTGGAGCCACTTCTGATACACAGAGGAATAAATGGACAAGGGAATGAAGGCTTTCTCAAGTGAAAATACTTTCTTTTAACTTTCATGAGATTTGTATGTGGTGGTTGTATTGAATGAGAAAGACCAATTTGAATTAGAAGACTGAAGTCTAGAAGCTTGCTCATGTGTATTTCTCTGGGTAGTTGTTTTTCTCACTGTGATTTCTATTTTGCCTTCACAGGAGAAGACCAAAAAGGAACAACACAAAAAACTGGGTGAAGAAGAAGAAACAATTCCTCCAGAGTACAGATTAACAGAAGCCAAAGTAATTTATTTAATGTGCTTAGTCTTACTTCCCTTTCATTTCTCAGGACATGTGGGTGAAACTGAGACTCCCATTTATTATTGAAACACTGATGTTGGTTCAGCCATTTCTATAGTACCTAGAAGTTCTGGTTTGTAGTTCCCACAAGTATCCATCATCTGTCATTGGAAGCCTGCATATGGGCATAGACATGGTTCAGATGCAGGTATCTGCAGATTAATAATTATATCTGAGATTAGTCCACCAGAGTCTTTCAGTAGCTCCTGGTATTTTAGAAAGAAATCAATTGGGATTCGATCAAGCAGTTGAGAAAAAAAAAAAAAAACTCCAGGGACCTGGATATTTTAAGTGGTATCTTGAGTAGCAGCAGTAGATGCTGTAGAGGCTGCTGGTTATATTCCTGTCCTGTGTAACACTTTCTCAGAGAATGTTCCCAGAGTGCTTGTATTGCATGGCTGTTCAAAGTTTAATGCAAGGGATTTTTTTTCTTTATAGGATGAAGATGGGAAACAATTCCTGCCAAAACTGGAAGAGAAGTCTCAGGTAAAAAAAGTTATTATTCCCAATAACTGTTTCATTCATGACTTACCAAATGTCAGCAGGGTTACCCAGTGTTCAGTTTAAAAATGGGCTATGTTACCTGCTTACTTTTTAAGGGATGAAGAGACTTACAATCTTTTTTTTTTTCTTTACAATGGCAGCCTATGAGTGAAAAGGATCTTTTAGAGGGTTTGACAGAAGGATTTTCCTGTTCTACATCACCACCTGCACCATTACCTACATCAACTGTACTGAAGGTAAGTATATTAGATTTCTGAATTTTGGTTTTATTTTCAAGTTTATGTTTTGTTTGAAAAATCATGACATTTTCTATGTTTCCTTTATATACAGTTCCTTAAATTAAATCCTAAGAAGTCAGCTGTGTGGGTGCTGTGTTTCAGTTGTGTTCTTGGGTCTAATGAGTGTTTTCTTCTGGGTCCCCTGTGTGTCTCGTTCTTCCAGAAAGCCAAGGATGGTGCCAAGCCCACAAGTTCCTCAGATGTGATCTCTGCTGCTACGGTTTCCTCAGTGCATTCAGCAGCTCCTGCACCTTCTACCTCAGTAAGAAACCTCTCCTGTAGGTCCTTACCCCCAAACGAGGGGCTGAGTAGTGAGGAGAGGCAGCAATGTGATGTGGACAGTGTGGACTGTTGCAGAATTTAATAATTTATTGCTAAAAATGGCTATTGCAGAGAAGGAAGGTGTTCCCCTGGGGAAAAAAAAAAAAAAAAAAGAAAGAGTAGACACTCCATTTTCAACAGAATTCCACAGGGAGCACCATAACCACTTTTGAATACCAGGGAAACCTTCCTGTTATTTATTGTAATGTTGCTCACACATTTTGATCCATGCAGAGGGATCTTCCCCTGGTGCTTGCAGCCTGGCTTGGACGGGGATTATAGAGCTCCTCCTGCCTTGTGTTGGCTTGAACGGCTTTTTTTCTATCCAGGTTCTGTATAAAATTGCAAAATGAATGGTAATTGCCAAGCAAAAATTGCAAAACAATTGCCAGTCATTTCATAGATCTGTTCTCATTACAGCAGCTAGGCTTATTTATAAAAAAAAAAAAAAGAAAACCATTCAAGTAAATTCTATAAGCCCTTCTTGAAATTATGTTTTCTGCAGGTCAGAAATACTCTGTGTTTCTCCCCAGCTATTGTGCTACACTGCAAGTACAAAGGGAGTGCTGTTTGTTCACTCAAGTTCTACAGTTCATTAGACAGTACTTAGAATGGATTGATGAATTATGTCATTTTTGCAGCAGATGTGCTTTCACAAATGTGTTTCTGCTTTCTTAGGGAGGAAAAGAGATGGATGAAGCCTTGGATCTCCTCTCTGATTCCCTGGGACAAAGAGAACCTGACCCCAATGAGAACAAGCCAGTTGTGGATAAAGTGAAGGTAACAAAAGACATTCTGAAACTAGAGCAATTTGGCAGGGGATGGAGGGGTAGAAGGGAATAAACCAAACCAACAAAAAAAGCCCTCCAAAATTCCCAAAATCTTCAATGGTTCTCATGTGCTCACAGGAGTATATGGCATTGGGATTTTATATGTTGTAAGAGTAAGGTTATTGGAGAAAAAAAAAAAATCCATGCTCTTACATGTAAGTATATCATGACACATATGACACTTTTCAGGCATCTTGTGTGGATTACTTGTGTGTTCTGTGAAAAATGGTGATTCGGTTAATATATTTTAGTCACGTGGAGGCAAGAGTTGAAATGTTACAGGAGATTTGAAGTAATTCTAGTTCAGTGCTTTTCATTGCCATTATTATTACCATTTTTCAGGTGTCTTCTCGGGCCTCAATTCCTAAAATTGATTTTTTGGCCCTCTTTTTGTCAAGCTTTGACTTTTATAACAACAGGTATCGAGTTCATTTAAACAGGCTTATCTTTAAACTTCTCTGTTTCTGCTGGTTTTGTCTTCATTTAGTCTCTCATAAAATCTTATAAAGGCCCTTCGGCTAACAAGAAAATAAATTTTTGCATAATTGTAGTAATAGTAGTAATAAATTGTAATTTTAAATAGCTATGGTATAGCACATTACTGGGGAAAAACAAAACCACCATATGCTGCCTTATCAGTAAATTTAGGCTGGAATCTTAGCTGGAGAAAAAAGAAAAGATCCCTAAAATGTATGCATTAAGAAAGACAAAAATGTTCTACTGCTTAAAAACCTCCTTGTGATGTTCTGTGTGGCATGTTCCTGGTATGCTGCCAAAAATCAGAGCAGTATAAGTGGAAAAATAAATGTGGTTTTTAAAACTTTGAGGCATGAAACACAGTTCATAGTAAAATGAACATATGGGGGTTTTCTCAGTAGTTTTAAAATTTTAAAGTGAAAAAGGAAATCTGTCCTAAGTCTGATATGCCCTCTGATTTGTTCATTGCTAGTATTTCTAACATGGGTATTAAAGTTGTTTAAAAATTAAATACTTTCAGGAAAAGGCTAAATCTGAACACAGAGACAAGCTTGGAGAGAGAGATGAAACAATCCCACCTGACTATCTAAAACTTCTGGAGTCAGGTGAGCAGGTAAGGAAAAACTTCCCTAGTTTTTATTTACAACACTGGAAATTTGAGTCTGTCTGAGCCAGACTGTCCTCTTTGGAATTATAAGTTGAATAAGTGAGTGTCTGTACTATATATATATACTATATATATATATATTAGGGTAAAACATGGAAATATCCTGCAACTGGGCAGTTGGAACAAATAAATCACTTCAAACTACTAAAGAAATTAATTCAGAATGTTGCGGGTTCATTGGCAATCTGTAAACATCCAGTAGTGCCATATGTAAATGCTTGTATGTTAAAACTAATCTGTCCAGTTCAAAATGAGGATCTGCTTTTTTCCTTCCCAAGAGTAAACCAGCAAAGCCAACAGCAAAGGATGACGTGAAACACAAAGGAAAGAAGGTAACATTTATCATGGCATTTATTGAGGGTTTTTTAATATTCATGATATTTATTCTGGGGTTTTGTTCACACTATGGGTTCTGGTTTTGTTTCAGAGTTGGGTCACTCTAGGCTTAAGGGGTGATTCACTGCAAATACTCATAAATGCAGGAGGTAATAGGAACAGTAGTGGACAGTAAAACTTTCGTGAGGAGTAACTCTTCACAATAAATGCAGTTTTTATGTACAGCTGCATCATGAATGTTCAGGAAATCATGCCTCTTGGGAACTTCAAATAGATGTCTCTAACATAGATGTGGAGTTCAGGTGTGTTTTTCTTTAAGAAAAAGGATAATTAATTAAAGCAGACTTAAATTCCTGAACCACTAATTTGACTGTGGGAAACTGGGTTGCACATTTTGTGTCTTCAAAATTAAAATTATTACAGAAACCTATGGATGACAATGCAGCTATTGATGCCTTATCAGGTGACTTTGATACTTGTGCAAAGGCTCCTGGTGCACCGCAGCACTCCAAGGTAGGACATTTTCTGCTAGTAACTTGCAAAATAAACAGTTTTTCATTCCTCACTCTTCTTTGCAGTAGCTCATTTTAGGTTTACAGGAAACCTGTCCAGATGCAGGGATTGTATCACTTCTGGAGTAGAAGTTGGATGTATTTTGCTGTGTACTAAATATTTGGAGAAAGGAAGGTTTGTGGTAATTAGAGCTTTTTAGACAGGCTTGGAGAAGTAAGTTGAGCAGAGAAATATGGTAACAGTATTTAAGAGTCTTTGGAAACTGCAGAGAGGCAGAGAAACCTTTGTTCAAGGATAGGAGGCACTGTGTAGCAATGGTGGTTAGCTGGAGCCGAGACACAGTTCAAGAGAGTTTTGTAGAGAGAAAAGCAGGGAGCAGCAAAGACTTTTGGATGTGTTAGGGAAAATAGTTGAGTTGACAAGAATAAAGCAGAAGGAATGGACTGGAGAGGTCCTGCAATTGAGAAAGGAGCAGCAGCTTTGAAACTGCTTTGAAACTGTTGTTCAAATCAGCTGTATTCCTGGGAGGAAAAAGCTGTTCTAAACAGCTCTTCTGGCCACTCCAGTGCTTCTCCCTGGGGCTTCCCTCACACAGAATCTTCAGGCAGCTGAAGACAGGACCACTGGTGTTTCAAGTGCTGTTTCATCTGCTTGTGAAATCCAGGGCTAAATCTGCTGCTGCATTATTGCTCAGTAGTAAATACAAAATCTGCCTGTCTCTATCAGGTGTTTCTGATACAGTCTCCTGTCAGCATGGCCTACATTGCTGCCAGCACCATTCAAAAGATTGTGTTTTAGCAGATGTCAAAGTAGGAGCTACTAGTGTTCTATTCTCCTTGTAACTGTAATTTTTTTTTCTTTGGAGTGTAGGGCAAAAGTGGAAAAGAAGCTACAACCACTAAACCAAGTTCAAAGAATAAAGGAAAGCCTGGAGACCCTAAAACGGTAGAAACACATTTATTATAATATGGACAGTCATACAAGAGGGGCAGCTGGATTTTGGATTTATATTACAGGGTTGTTATTTGAGGGGAGTTTTACATCAATAGGTTGAACTTGATCCATTTTCGTAAACATGCACATAGGAGAAAGGCCCCTCTCTATTTCAAGGGAAATTGGCAATAAATGGGCAAAAAAATATGTGTCTTTCAGACAGAGTGTGGTTTTCTGAGGAGGGGCTCAGTGCATTCTCCACAGGCTTCTCCTTCCCAGATTTATTGATTTAAGAGTCCCACTTTGCATGCCTATAGCTACCTTGGCAGGATACCCACCACTTCTCTCATTTCTTCACAGTTTTGAGTAACAGCATCCCAAAAGTGATTAACAAGTACTCCTACAGCCACACCACAACCACCACTGTTTCTATATTCAAAAAAGGGGAGAGAAGAGGAAGATAAAAAGGGTTGCTTCGCTTTTTTTATCCAGAAATACAGAAAATTTATTCAGGTCAGGGTGAAGCTTGTTCTATCATGTTGTTCTCACAGAGGATATGTGCATTATATGCCTGATTCAGATGATTGCATCTGCTCTGGAAATCTTCACATGTCAGTGATGGGATTTCTGGTTGTTGTTATTACTAAATCACCACAGGTGCCTTTTGCGTGAGGACAGAACTAACTTGAAGTTCTCAGTGTAAAACTAAGGGGTGTCTTTATCTCCTCTTCAGGAGGAGCTGTGACCTGATCATTGGTGTGATAAAAGGGTGATAAGGAACAGGGAATGACGAGGTCAGGCACAACCCACTCTGCCTGAAAGAAAGCAATTGGTGGCGAAAAGGTGAAAACATTTTTACACAGCAGGAGCCACAAATAGTCTTGTATTTCAAGTGCCGATTCTGGTTGTGTCTGAGCCGTGATTCTGAGAGTGTCTTGTCGCTGCCTGATTTCAGGTATTAGCTTGGTTCAGTTCCTCATTGTCGCATCCTCTCTTTAGGCAAAGGGACAGTCCTCCAGCAGCAAATCTGAGAAGCAGAAAACAAGCTAAACATTAATCTTACCAGGTGAGATTTCTTCCTTCCTGTTTCCTGGGTTACCACAGAGACAATTTCATGTCTCTGTGAATTGTGAATTAACGCTGAATTTGCTAGCAGTCCTTGAAACAAACCAAGACATAGTTAAAACTGCTGCTAAATCGATCTGCTTGGGATGACTTTGCACTTCAGGGTTCCCAGGCAGGAAAGCTTTTTCACACCCTTTATCCATTGAGTTTGTACAGAACTACTTCATATAGCTCAACTCCTTTAGGCTGATGGAATTCCAAGCATTCCAAGGTGTGAAGTGCTGCTTTCCTAAGCGTTTTCACTGAGTAATGAGGACCAAGCACAACTCAGCTGGGAGTTTTGATCTTTAGGGTATTTACCTTGTGTCATTACCTCTGCTCTGGACCCATCTGGAGGCTTAGTTCCCATAGTTCTTCCCAGATTTATGATGTGAGTTTTATTTCCAATTAACAAAAGATGAGCACTCTGACTTCATTTTTTTGTTTTGTTTTCTGCCCCCCAGGATCCCACTGCATCCTGGATCCGGCTATAAAATGTCTTCGTTCTGATGGTGGATGATTATTCTTGAAGAACAAATGCTGATGCCAAAAGCACATAGTTATTCTGGGTGTTTTTTGTACAGTGATATTTGCTGGACTTTTTCTCATCTTTTCTTTTTTCCCAGTAGTAGACTCAGGTGTTTTGTTTCTTTCCCCCAGCAATTCAGTTTGTTAAGACTTATATAGTCTGACTTTTTTTGTAATTTCCTTCAGCATTCAGAAGGAAAGAATGCTTTCTATTTGCAGGAAATATATTGTATCAATGAAGAGCTATGCCAAAAAAGAGTAAGAAAACAATATCTGCAGACTTTTGCACATAATCTCCACATAGTGCCTGTAAATCTCTGAAGAGTTCATATGTGCTAGCATTTTTTAATGTTGCAGTGAATGCTTTAAGTGTTCTGGAATATAGTGAGCTTTAATTACCCTCAGCTGGGCTCTGCAGCCTTCTGCTCAGGCCAGTTCCTGGTGGGAAGCTGCAGGCCAGCTGTGGGGTGGCTAAAGAGTGAGGAACTGGGGATTAGCCGCTTCTTCCAGCACGTCTGGACATCAAGCAGGTATTTGGGATGCTGCCTTTAGCCATAGTTAAAACACACTAGGACAGGACCTTCTTTATTTTTTATTATTGCCATTGTTTCTAGTTGTATCTGTACTGTTATCTCATAATTTCAGGAGTCTCCTGGACTGGACAAATAACAAATGTAACAGCTACGAACACACAAGGGTAGGGGAGGAAAGGAGGGGCACAAGCCTTAGCAGTGATCAAAGTTCAGGTCCAGGGGCAGGCTCCTTTATCTTATTTTGCACTGTTTCTAGTCCTCCTGTTCCTGGGACTCTGGCAGGGAATGCAGGGACGGGGCTGAAGGTGATGCTGCAGAGAGCAAAGCTCCATTTCTCCTGTTCCCTGAAAGGACAGGCATGGCCAGACGCCTCTCACGGGTCAGCTGCCACAGCCCTGGGCTGCCACCACTTCTGTGGTTTCCTCTGCCTCCCTGCCCTGCAGAATGTCCTTTTGCACATCCTGACACATGTACAGCTCTGCTGTGGGCTGGCAAAGGGAGGCCACTGGCAGCAGAGCCTGGGGTCTGCAGGCAGGAACGGCGCAGGGACTGAAGTTGGGGATATTTAGACTCGTGACTTTACTTGCAGTCTGCACCATGCCACTCCAATAAAGTTTCTAGGATGCACTGTGCCCTTCCTGGCTTTTCATTTATCACCGCCACTGCCAGGCAGAAGAAAGCGTAGAAATAATTGAAAAAGCACACAAATGTTGACAATTAAAATTGAATCTAATATTTCAAAAAACCCCAGAAAATACACAATTGTAGAATCAACTAGGTTGGGAAAGACCTTTGAGATCATCAGGTCCAAACTATGACCAAAGACCACCTTGTCAACCAAACCATGGCACTTAGTGCCACATCCAGCCTTTTCTTAAACAACTCCTGCAACAGTGACTCCACCACCTTCCTGGACAGCCCCTTCCAGTGCACAGTCCCTCTTTTCTTTCATGTTGATGACACTCCATCAAAGCCTTCACAAGCACATCGAGATCCTGCTAGTGTTTTTTTGCCCCTTTTCCCTTGGATTTCAAAGCTGCATCGTATTTGACCAAAACCAAATCTAACTTGTGGACTGCCACTGAAGGCAGCTGGAAGAACAAGATGTAAGTCACTAGAATTTACTGTTCCCAGATAAAGCCACAGTAAACTCACAGGTCCTGAAATACATGTGTGTGAGGTCACATCTCTTCTGTAGGAGGGCAGCAGTGCATCTGGAAGAATGGGCACTTCCAAAATTAAAGGGTGGGAAGGGAGTAATAATGAGGCTCTGGGGTACCAGGAAGGCCACTTAATTTTCCCTCGGAGCTGAGTAGTTAAAAGCAGAAAGCAGAAATGCCATTTATTGCTCTGAAAAGAAACGACTGCACAAAAGGGGACAAAAAAAGGCCTTAATCTGCAACCTGTAATTTGAGTTTTTGTCAAATTCCCCTTTCAGCCCTTAAAATGTTTTAACAGCAGTCGGTGGTGCTTAAATAGCAAAAAATGTCACTAGCATGGTATACAGCTTTCTCAGAATTTCTGTTTTATATATAAATATATATAAAATATACATGGCATTTGCTCTGAACAGGAGGAAGTGGTGCTTTCTGCAGGATTGTATCAGAGCTCTTGTGTCTCAACAGTGGAACAGGGTGCCTTCCAAACATGCATGAAAGGGATTTGGACTCCTTGGGCAGGTTTGACCTCCAGGTGGGAGAAAAGGGAGGCACAATCAAGCACTTGGGATTAGTTCTAGAGTATGGTTCTCTTCCCCCCCTCCCCCCCGCCATTAAAATTCCAGCTGTTTTGGCACATCCATAAGGAAACTGAGGCAGGCTGGAAGCACAGAGGAGATAAACACCAGAGACTCAATGTCAGTGGTGTTTGCAAGAGCAAATAAATGAAGTGCCTTTAAGCACAACCAATTAACTTGGTTTTTGGTTAAGGTTTAATACAGAAATACGAGTTTTCAGTAGGTAAACAGAGCAGGCCATTCACAACTGCCTTTAAAAAAGGAAACCAATAAAAACCCAACTTCCAAGATTTCAACCTTGCTTTCTTGGGACTGGAAGTGGCACTCGGTGCCATGTCCTGGTTGTCAGGGTAGTGTTAGGTCATACATTTATTACCCTGCAGGTGTCAGCGAGGGCCATCAAGGGTGACCGAGTGTCTCGTGCAGTAACGAGGTCCGGCCACGCCACGCGTGGGAACAAAGCTGACCACGCCCCTTACGGTTTGGCCACGCCCACTCCGGTTGACCCCGCCCGTTTCCGCTCCGAAACCGCCCCCTCAGTTGAGGCTCCGCCCCCAAGCGCCCCGCGCACCTCTCATTGGCCGGCGGCGTCCCCCCGCGCCCACCGCGACCTCTCATTGGCTGGGTCCTCTCCTCGTGTCCGCCGCGGCCTTCCATTGGCTGCGAGTGCCGCAGTTGTTATTCCGGTTATTACTGTAAACAGGAGCGGAGCTGGTGTCACCTGTCAGCTCTGGTCACCCCTTGTGCCCCTGGGTCACCTCGTGTCGCGTCTTACCGCCTCTTATCAACCCCCAGCTCTCAGCTGTCATTTCACTTCTTATTTCTTGTCATATCTTGTCCCCTGTCCTCTCTCCTCTGTCCCCGGTCACTTGCCGGAGCTCGATCCTCGCTCGCTCGGTCCCTGCCCGGGCTATGTCGCTGTGCGGCGGCCGCGGGCTGCCCGGGCTTGCGGCCATCACCCCGCTGCCCTCCCCGGGCACGGCCCCGCTCACGCCGCTGGCGCTGGACTGGGGTGATCCGGCCGGCCCGGACAGGTGAGGAGATTGGGGGAGGCCGGGCTGGCTTTGTCCGCCCGCCCCACGTGGGACTTCCCTGTGTGACACGGCTGCCCCGCGCAGGGCTCGGCGGTGGGGCCATGCCAAAGGACGCTTTTGGGATCCCCTCCTTCACGTCCTGCCCCCGACCCTCCAGGGCAAGTAGGGGCGAGGGGAACCTGGGGCACTGACACTTGCCTGTCCCGACCGCCCGTAGGCACTGGGACACCCCGAAAAGGGGACACGGGGGGCTGCCCCTCTCGCGGCTATGCCACACACTGTCCCCGGAGCCGGTGGCCTCGGACTGTTCCCGGGACTCCGTCTTCGCCCAGCCCACGGATGCAGGTGAGGGATGGGGCTGCTCCGTGCCATAGCCATCCGCAGTCGCTCCCGGCTCTGGGGTCGTGCCGAGGGTATTGGAGGGGGGTCGGGGATGTCTCGGGAGGGCTTGGGCGAGGGGGTCGAAGCGGGGGAGCTTCTGGGGAGTGATGGGCAAGAACCGCTGCCGTGGGGACCCCGCTCAGGGTGACACGCGACATTCCATGCGGGACCGGTGCTCCCAACGGCGGCGCCACCCGCCAGGTGGGGAGCTCCCTGCCCGGCCCCATCTTGCCCGGTGCCTTGGGCTGGGGCCAGAACCCCGATCCCCACACTGGGGCTCCCCCTGTTCCTTGTTCCCGCAGTACGGGGGCCAGACTCCCACACAGAGCAGAGCCCCGCAGCCGTGCAGGAAGGGTGAGTGGCCCCATCCCCGTGTCCCCCCGGGGACATCCCCTATCCCTCTCCTGCCTCTCCCGAGCAGCAGGGTCAGGTCTCAGCCTGGCTGGGGGATGCGCATCCAGCTGTGACCCCCAGTCTGTGTCTGGGGGGTGACAGCCTGGGATGCTTGGGCGGGGACGTGGATGCCACTCTCCATAAACCCCATCTCTGCTCTCCCCACAGCTTCCAGAAAACGATCGCGGAGTTTGGGAGAGCTCTAAAAGAGTAAGTGAAGAGGCTCTGTCCCTGCGGCAGGACATGAATGCTAGACTGATCCCGGGCCCAGGCCGTCCCAGACCCAAAAGTCAGGCTGTCCCCGTGCCTCTCCTGGGGTCCCACTCAGGCCATTGGTGTTCGTTCAGTGCCTGGAAGTGCTTTTGCCCCAGGTCCTTTTGGAGAGCTGTGACAGCCCTGGGAAGGTCTTACCCCACCCTGAGGACCTAGGGGACGGAGGTGACAATGGCAGAGGAGTGGGACACAGCGGTCCACGACACCTGTTGTCATTTGATCCTTTCATTTCCCGGTTCTTGCAGCAGGAAGCTCCTTCGGCGGAGGATCCACTCCTTGCTAGTAAGTGCTGGAGGCTGTGCAGGATCGTGCCGAGTCCCCGGCCGAGCTGGGACGAGGAGGATGGACCCAGCAGAGGGGGCAGGGCTGTGCAGCACCTCTCATACCCTGGCTGTCCCACAGCAGTGGCAGCTGGAAACCAGCCCGGTTCTAAAGGACATCTCCCAGCTCCAGGTGCGCAGGGACAGAGCGCGGCGGCGCCAGAGGGATCCCGGGGATGAGGTGAGGGGGTAGTGAGACCTGGGAGATCAGGGAGGGGGCAGAGGGGTGCTAACGCCGTGTTCCCGCCCGCTGCAGGAGGGCTTTGTTCCCAAGAAGCTGCAGAGGCTGGGCCAGCGGAGCCGGCTGCTCGCCGGCCATGGTGCTGCCAGGAGAGACCCCGTCGCCAAGAGCCCGTGCCGCGCACCAGAGCTGCTGGTGAGAGAGGCTGGAGTACTCGAGAGGGCACCAAGGATGGGTGATCCTGGGGCTGAACACATGGGACCTGCCGCTCCAATCTCCCCGAGTGCCCTGGAAACCTGTAGATGTGGGAGATGGACGGGCTGGGGGGTCATGGGGACACCCTGACTCCAAAGCTGGAAGGCACTGGGAGGTGGATGGACCTTGGGTAAGGGATCCATCCCTGCCCGGGAATGGGAAGCAGCTAGCGGGACTTGTCCCCTTTACGATCTCCTCTGCCTCTCCCACAAGTCCCCCCAGCTGCTGCCCTGGCAGGGTGATGCCACCGTGCCCCAGAGGATGGAGAACCTGGTGACCATGCCAGTGATAAAGAAGGAGGAGGCAAAGCTGGTAAGTGGCAGCCTTTGGCAATGGGCGGAGTCCCACAGTCTCCTATTGGGCTCTCCAAAGGGGGTCTGGGGTGGGGGCTGGTTGGAAAGCAGCAGCAGCCCTAGTGCTGGGGACTTGCCAGACCCCTAGGCAGCAGCATGGGCTCTCCACACAGCGTCCGGGGAAGCTCAGCCAGTGCCGACAGCTCTCCTGCTCACCCTCGGGACCCAAGCGTGTCCCCATGCCCGTCCTGAAGAGAGGACAGCCCTCGTACAGGGACACCCCTGTTGTGACCAAGCGGCAGAGGAGGGTGGCTGGCAGCCATGACCAGGAGGCATCGGTGGAGCTGGTGGGTGATGGGGACGGTGTGGAGTGAGACCCAACCTGTCACTGGCAGGACTGGGCCATGCCCCTTCTGACATCTGGGGGTGTCTCTGGTTGGTGCCTCCACAGGGAGTATGGCTGGAGCCTTCCAGTTCTGCCCAGCTTGAGGAGATCAAGAACCTGATGGTCAGCGATGACCAGGAGCTCATTGGGGACTTCTCCAAGGTAGGGGCACAAGGATGGGGCAGTTCTAGGGGTGCTGCCCCCAGTATTCTGAACAGGGACCGTCACTGGAACCCCGCACTGCTGCAAGAGCCCAAAGCAAGTTCATGACCCTCACTGGGGACACGAGGCTGTGACTTCCCAACCTGCAGCCCCTGCAGTGGATGAAGATACCCATCACTGCTCCTCTGATCCAACCCCGTGGCACAGCCACGTGTATCTGCCCCTTCCCCTCCTGCGAATGCAGAACTTGCTATTGGGGCTCCTGGGCAGGAGGGACACGTGCCATCCCCGGGAGATGTCCCTGGGACGGGGATGACCCCACAGCCTGTCTCCTCCAGCCTCACCTCCTGCCGACGGTGGAGGGGAAGGACCTGAGCCTGAAGTACATCTCTCCTGGCACGGTAAGGGGACAGCGACCCTTCCCCAGCCCCACCTGCCTGTTCCCCCTCGCCTGCCTAGTGAGTCCCGCCTTGGTGACGTGCTCCCCCCCGCAGCTGGCGGCGGTGCTGACAGGGCACTTCAGCAACTTCATAGAGAGCAGCATCGTCGTGGACTGCCGGTACCCCTACGAGTTCGAGGGGGGCCACATCAAGGTCAGAACCACCCCGTGGCCCTGGGGCCGGGAGGAAGGTGATATCCGAACTCTCCCCAGCCCCCCAGAGGTGCTGAACCCACCACGAGGGGTCGAGCACTTCCCCAACAAGTGCTGAGACAACAGGGATTCAGGATCCTCCAGGATTTGTTGAGTACCCTCCGAGAGATTAAGGAGCCCCTCCAAAGATACTGAGCTCCCGGAGGGTTGGGCAGCCCCATGAAAAGTGCCAGGTCACCCCTTAAAGTGTTGCTCCCGAACTGGAAAGAGGAAGCATGATGGTGGGGGAGGCTGGGGGCCAGCGACCTTGGGTCCCTGCAGAAAATGAAACTGGAGGCAGTGGGGAAGAAAGTGCTTCCTATCCCTCCCCAGGGCGCTGTCAACCTGCCGCTGCAGCGGGACGTGGAGGAATTCCTACTAGAGCAGCCCGTCGTGCCCCTGGACGCCAGCAAGAGGGTGATCATCATCTTCCACTGCGAGTTCTCTTTTGAGCGAGCGCCCAAAATGTGAGTAATGGCATGGGGAGCACATTGGGGTCTGCCAGGCCCCCAGGCACGCCGGGATCCCCGCACGAGGCTGATCTCGTGGGCTTTCTTTTTGGCACAGGTGCAAGTTCCTCCGGGAGAGGGATCGGGCCTGCCACGAGTACCCCAAGCTGCACTACCCCGAGCTCTACGTCTT
>VWYE01007655.1:1087-64087 GCA_013398995.1 Alaudala cheleensis
TTTTTTTTTTTTTAATAAGGTACATTTTATCCCATATCTCTCATCTCCCATCTACCACAGGCAGTCACAAAATAACACACAACATCAGGCTGCCTAAGTTCTAACTGTAGAATTTTTGCATGTTTTGCATTGTAAAATGTCATAGACGAGTTTCTCTTCTGGAAGGTTATTAGGATTTTTGGAGAGTTGCTAACATGTAACTACTTCAAAAATAAGACAAGAAAAGATTTTCTATTCCTCAACATTGCTACAGGGTATATCCACAGTATCACACACTGACTCACAGATGAAAGGGAGGAAATGACATTGAATGCTTTTGAAAACTACATTAGTATAGAATGAATTTGTGTAATTTTTAAATTATTAAATCCAATATACAAATGTATGAAACCCCATACAAAATATTAAACTCTTATCAGAAAGCAAACATCAACTCTTAAAACAAAGTATTGGTAATTCAGAGGTCGAAGTGAAGTCCCTAGGAAAAAAACCCAATGACAAAACACCCCCAACAAATATTATTTTAGGTTTTTTTCTTACTCAGTATCTGACAATCTACCATATGAGCTACCAGAGAAATAAAAGATCTGATAGCTGAAATTCCGTTTTCAACTCTGTTCCTTTAGTAATTAAGCATTCATTAACAGGTATGTTGTATTTTACTGAATAGGATAGTATACAAAAGGGCTTGTATGGGCCACAAATAATCACAAACCTGCCCTCAGCTGATCATATTACAGGGGCCTTTTACAGCCAGATGTCAGCTCTGAATGTTGATTGCCCAACCACAGTTTGCCAAGAGCTACGTGTTCTTCCTCCCTTATTAAGTTACATGAAATTGAAAAGATATAGATCTGGATTTCAAATCCACTGATCTGTAAAAAAGGTAGGAAGAATTACATTATAGGAAATCTTGGTAGTATGGTTTATTATTAAGGTTATCCATTATTGCCAGGTATTTCAGATTCTGTCAGACTTGTAAATAGACTGAAAACTTGTACCTTTCAGGCTTATTTCCTCTCTTTTTCTAGTTTTGTTTTTTCTCATCTGAGAAATGCCTTTAGCAATTCTAAAATTCATACAAGGATTTAGTTTGTTATTAGGTGATGACTTCGTGCAAAGAATATACTTTTTCCCCCCCTTTTTCTTATGAACCACCACATTTGGCTGATATATAAAACAAAAACAAATTATCAAGATATTATTAGGTTATTAGTTAACTCTGAAAGATCTGCCTGCATTACTCCACAGAAGTACAGGCACTACTGAGATTTATGGGTGAACACTAGGTACAAGAACTGAAATGAGGAAACTTGTTTTGCAGCTCATTTCCATCAGCTTTCTTCCAGTGATGAGAAGCCGGAACATTCAATACAGGAAGATAAGAATTTGATCAAAGATGAGACATATAGATTGGTACAAAAGAACACTGTGACTTCAAGTGGACTTTGGTTATAGCATGTTAAAATAACTGCACTAGATTCATCAGAAATACAGAATGTGTGAGCGTATGATGGAAGTATTTAAGTAGGCTGAAAAAGGGAAGGCAAATAAATGACCTTCTGAAAGAATAAACTGTGATCTTGGAAAGAACATGCTCCCTGACTGTTGGTTTCGTTTTAGTTAGTTTTTTAGTTTGTTTTTTATTTTTTCACCCACAAACATGGATGCTGTGAGATGAACAAAAACAAGGTCAAATATGTTGCACAAATGAAGGATGTCATTAGTTGTCAACTTTTTGTCATGGATGAGATTACTAAGATACTATTTCCTTTTGATTCAATGAAAAGTCAAAGGCTTATTGGTACCAAAACATGTATCAGTGGCAGGTAACATTCAATTTCCATGGGGGTTTTGAGGTGGAAAATGTATTCTGATAACTATTTTAATGTTATATGGGATATCCTGTATCTGTAAGATCAGTTCTGACCTGTGACAGTCAGCCAGGAGAACTGCCTTCATATTTGGTTTGAATTTCTGGTAGTTCAACTGTGAAATTGAATCCAGGCAGTCTGGAACCTGGACTAAAGGCCAGAAGGGCATTTGTAACCACATAAGCCAAAACTGCCTCAGCAAGCACAAAGCCACAAAATTACTTGTGCCTTTGCTTTTCTGATCATAGAAATTGTGAAAAAGTTAGGGAAATGAGTGTAAAAGGCACACAGAAGGACTTGAGAACTACTGCAAGTGGAATACAGCCAGAAACTGTACTGGGAATATGGTTTCCTGCAAGCAAAACTTTGACATTTAGAAAATTCTTCTTGTTTGTTACTATGTATGCCCTCCCAGGACAAGGCTCCAGCTGCTTCAGATCCTAGCACTAGGTCAAACAGTACAGCAGTATTCATACTGCCATTCCCAGTGTTATGATTTTGTGTACCAGAAATCTTAGTTCAGCCTCATTTCTACCAATTTTTTCCTGGTTTATTTGCGATCTCCAGTCCCAGAAAATGATGAATACCTGAGGGAGAACTGCTTAGAAGTGGCTCACAAAATCCCACTCCAGCCGAAAATGCTGTCTTTGAGACTACAGTGAGAGGCACGATCAGTCACACAGATGAATCTGGAAACAAGTTTCTAAGAATTCTGGGCAACATGAACACAGATGACTTTTCTGGATTTGTTAGAGAAAAAATACCTTGCATGCTCCTAGGAAATGAGAACAAAGCCGTGGCGGGTTTTGTGCTTTCTCATTTGAGTGTGAAGAATCTTACGCGTGCATGTGGCTCCTTTAGCATCTCTACCCATAACAGTCTGATTATGTTTATCTTTTTTCCATGTAAACATAACAGAAAACTTTAAGAACCCAACTATGGTCGTATGATTAATTTTATGTGACAAATACTCATGTAACAGCAAAAACAAGAGATTCTTTGTTGGAGTTATAAATAGAAGGTGAGGTGGACTTTTTTGTTTGTATTCTTTGATTTTATCAGGAAATAAGCTGAAATTAATTTTTTTGTAAGCATATATATACTTATGTCTCTAGCACTTGCATTTCGCAGAAGATTGAATGATATAAGCTTTTCTGTATTTCTGCAGGCTAGAAAAATAATCAAGACTTCTTAGTTATCCAAAAGGCAAAACAATCCCTTGAGGAAACACAGTAAACAATGTAATGACTTGTGCAAGCTATGATTTCAATGGATCATTTCATTTTTGCCTGAACTGCTCTTTCATGACTTCTCTTTTATGCTTACCAATTTCAAGGTCGACTTTTTGCTAAATGTAGACAGCTGGCCTTCTGCATCATATTAGAATCTAGTCCTGTGAGTATATACAGATACTACACATTATACAGTGATTTCCCTAGAAAATGTATTTTAAAGTTATTGCTGCTATTAGAGGGTGTGAAAAAGGTAATATAGAATGCAGTCTGGGTAAGTAAAAAAAAAATTCAATATATGAAAAAACCCTTATACCTAAATGTGACCACAGAGCTAGAGGGTAAGTGCAAAAAGCAGAGTCCCACAGAAAAAAAAAAAAAAACCTATGCACTATTACTTTAAAATAAACAATTCTGCTTTATCATTAAAAACCAACAGCAAAACCAAACTCTATTCTAGTTAATTGTATTTTAGATTAGGTAGGAGGCACACACAGTTAATGATCAAAAAGCTTTTGCTCCTGCTTCTACTGAATATTTGCTTCTTAGCAAAATGCAAATGTATGGATGTGTTAAACTTTGTAAAACTGTCAGAACACTTACATTTTAGTAATTCAGAATAGTTTACCTCTAATAGCTGCACCCTGCAAAACTGTAAAGCATTCACTTTTTAAGGAAATTAAAGATCTTTTCTAGTACCAGATATATTCAGGAGCAATTGTTTTTTAAAAAGGAAAACACTAGTTCTCTTCTGCCACTTCAGTGTTCACTTCAGAATGCAGTACTTGTTTTAGCAACGTAATGACTCACACATTTATTATTAAAAAAATCAAAAGGATATTCAGTTAAGAAGATGGTTATTTGTGTGAACACACTGAAGATCTAAAGAGATAAAACAGTATCAACAAAAAAGGAATAAACAAAACAAAATGACATGCATTGTCCAGAATTCTTACACTGAATTAAGCTAAAATATCTATTTAAACTCTCTTGGTTTATTAATCAAAACATGTTTATAAGATGACTTGAAACGTTTGCATATAAATATTGTTAAAATAAATTGGAAGACATGAGAATGGTCCACTGAATATCTTATTAAAAACCTTTTATGTAAAATGAGCTGGCATAAAAGGGGAACAAACCAAAATATTTTAAATAAACAGCTGTATTTTTCCAGTTCTTTCTCATTCCAAATCCACACTGATCTTTTTTGATTTAAGGTACTTTACAGTATTTAGGCTCCTGAATTCAGGATTAATTTGTGCTTGGCTTCAGCTCACATTTTGTGGTCTGTTCTCTTTTGTCTGTTTATTTTTGAGCTTAATTAAAAACATCAGTGGTTTTATAAATGTGCTTAAATTGCAGACATCCTGTTTTAGAATTAAAGACATACACTAACCGCAAACAAAGGGTTCTGCTTGCCAGATGTAAATCTATTATCCCTCAGCAACAGCAAAAGTGAAGATCCTACTTCATCCCTTCATTCTATTTTTAGAAACCAGGTGCACTTCAACATGAACCAGCTTAATCCCTTTTAAAATGTTAGAAGTCAAAATATCAAGGCTGTCTAAAAACTGATTTATCAGTGAGCTCCTGCCAGTGTGTTTTTGACAATTTACGCTTTAGAATCAATAGACACTTCTGATTTCCCATCAGAAAGACATTCATCTTACAGCTTAAAGATCTAATAGTAAAGGAAGACTTCAGCTGCTTTATATCTAAAAATAATGAGCAAAACTTTTACTCATCACTCAAAAAACAAATAAATTATAATGCTGAAAAAATGTTGATGGAATCTATTTATGTATTTTCTTAATATTGTTTTTCAATTATTAAAATTATTCTAACACTCCCTTTTAAAAATTCAGAATTTAGTTTCACAGTATTACTGAAATAAACAGCTATCATTTGAAATGATACTAAAAGCACAAAGTGTTTTATATAGTATCTGTGTTAAAATTCACACCTTTTTGTTTCCCGCACCTTGCAACACTGGAGATCTCGGTTGTGTATATTTTTGAATCAATGCTTGATCAATGACACTAATTATATACTTAAAATCCCATCTGCATTTTAAAATTGTATTAGCTATACGTGTAGTATCCTGCTCATGAGAGATATTCAGTATTATATCTATTTTGTTACATTTGAGACATTTTAAAAGAGATCATTTCACCTTATCAAAAAAAAAAACAAATTATGATTAAATGAGAATAACATTTCTCTTATTGTATTACCCACATTCTTGGCCCCTATTAAGCAAAACATGCTCTTTCAGTCTTCAGAGTATTCTTTTTTTGATTAAAAGTTGCAGGAAAATACAACAAAAGCCCAACAAAGATGCAAATGATCTTAACTAAGTCCTTCTCATTTTCCTGGACATTTAGTTTCTCATGGCTACTTTTTTATAATTATTTTCCACAAAATTCCCAGGTAACAGATTCAAAATTCTGTTTTGGAATTCAAATCTTAAAAAGTCTCGACGATCCCTATCGAACTTTAGGGTTTTTGAGAAGTAATATTTAGTTCTGAAAACAGTAAATTATGTATCCTGAGACACATTTGTTAACATAGGCAACAATTCAATAATTTGGATTTTACTTTGGGTTTTTATTTTTGTTTTTCCTTTAAATCCACTTCCACTAAAAGGATTATTTAATGTTACATTTTTCTTTGTTTATCTTTCTGTCCCAAAACGGGACATTAGCCTTGTAGTGATGATTTTGTGAAATATACTCACAGCAATGTAGAATTACCATGAATTCCAAAATATATTTTTTTTCTGTTCCTTTGCAGGTCATACAATTTATCAATAACCTCTTCATGTTGCCATGAAAATGGCACAGGGAATAATCAATGAGCAAGACATTCTGCAATCCACACTTGCTCCAGACAGACAGAAACCTTAGTGTGAACAGATACACAGGTATCTGACAGCAGCACCATTTCTATTCAAGTTAATTCTCTACTGAAGGATTAGAGAATACCTCAGCCAGAAAGTATGATAAATTCATTATAAACACTCTGTTTCTGATCTCAGAGTGTTTGCAGATCTGACTTTTGCTATGACTATCACTGCATACCTGCAATTCTGGCATTTAAGACACTGGAAAATAAAACACCCAAATCCCCTTCTAGAAAAAGTCTGAACTGAGAGATGTGCATAAATAAAGGAAGTACCCTTCATTTTCTTTCTGACACAGAGTCATGATGAGACTAATGCACAACTGTATTTCAGTTCTTAAACAGAAAATGAAAGCCATATGAACATGTAGAATAAATGACTGTGTAAAATGGAGAAGCTTCTACCCCAGAAAACGAACCCCATAAGCAACTCACCAGAAAACAACAAAAAATGTGATGCTCCTATTCTTAAGACAAACAAAACAGCACTAGTGCTGATAGTCAAGACAAGTTCACATATTACATAAAGGACGATAATTTTTTACAGCCCAAGATACTGGAGCAGCTTAATTTACTGATGACCTTTCAGTTTCATTTAACATGGTTCATAAGACATGATCTGCAATTATCAATGTGGAACTAGGAAGAGACCACAACAACAGAAAGAACATTAAAGAAATTATTTAAATTCTAAAATCTTCATAACTGTAATTTAGTTCCCTAATATTTTAAACTGAAGAAAACTACAAAATCATACAAAGGAGCTGTCGTGCCGTATTCATGGAAATTTTAAAATTCACAGTTAAAGGCTTTTTGGACAATCCACAGGTTCATAAATTATTTAAATGTACAAAACTACTAATAGAAATATCTTAAATCTGGCAAATGATAAAAATACCATTTTTATTATATATTATAATCTATTGATTCTAAAATGGTGTTACGATATAAGTTAACATTTGTGTTCATAGACTTACAACAGAATTCTTAATTATGATAAATAATAACAAAGAAAATGAAGAGGCAGGCAAAAAATGTCTCCAAAAAAAAGTGTACTTCCATAAGTGACTTAAAAATAGTTATAAAAATTTCTACTGATTTCATCCTAATCAGTTCTGCTCACTCTACCTCACTATTGATCATCACACCACAAAACTTAAAAGAAAAGAAAAAGAGAAAAAAAATACCACAAACCCTGAAAGCACATTAGCATTTCTATTTGTACATAAAATCCTGCTGATGTAGTTATTTGACCTTTTTCTACTGCTTTAAGCCATTGGAAGGAGTTATGGAAACAACTCCCTTGAGAGTGAAGGAAATCATGAAGTCAAGTACACAAAGTTGTCTTGCAAGCTCATATGGCCAAAGCTGCACCATCGAAGTTTTGTGTGATATTTATACCAGGACCAATGACTGGAATTAATTCTAACATGGACAAGGATGCTAATGTGCTGTTATATTCTTTTCTGTAGAGCTCAAACCTTTCTTTTACCCTTGTTCAATCATATACATCAAAATAATTTGTTACAGCCTCTCTGGTTATCAGTCAAGGTACTGCAACAGGGAAATTTATTGAAGAATCATGAATAGACTTCATTGTTCACAGAAAATCTGAAGAAAATAGAGCAACAAGTATATATTTGGGTTATTTTACACTAATTTTCAGGATGTAGCACTAATTTCTCTGTCTCACTCTTTATATGCAACAGGTAGTAATTGAAAATTATTCTTCTGGAACATAAATTATTCCTATTTTGGTAGGAACAAAAAAGGGATATAAGACTGCTAGACAGAGACTGCTGTTTTTCATCTGGCCCCAAGAGTAGTGAAATTTATTCAAAACAGCTGAGTAATAGAAATTCATTGCTAATTTCACTTCAGAAGTCCAGAGCAGAAGCAGTTTGTGACAGAAAGTTTAAAAATGTGAATTTAAATGTTGTCACATATGCAAAGATGCATTTTGCATACAAAGTGCCATGATCTAATAGATCTGTGTATTTCACTTATTCTTAATTATTACACTGATCTTAAAAATAAAATCCTATTGATGGATAGAAATTGAAAAGCTGAGACAAGACAAAGTCACTTTTCACTAGAAAGTTCTACTTTATATATTAGTCAAATATATATAATGAGTCTGATACTTTCTAAAGACATGTTTCATGAGTTTTGATTTACTTACAGCTCTTACCTCTAATCTGAAGTGACTTAGTTCAGGATTTTTTGTATCTTAGAGGTAGCTGAAGATGTAGATTACAATGTAAGATACAAATTTCACACAACTTCATAAAGATTATGACCATATGTATATGGTCTATCTGCCTACATAACACTGAGGAAAATAGTGTCTAGGATATTCATTAGAATAACCATTTGGTAAAGAGATTAGGAATCCAGTGCTTTCCATTCAACCAATCTAGTATGGCACTAACATTGCAGTATGAGCAGGATATGAGAGGGAAAAAAAAAAATTCTTAAGTACCCTGCTGGTCCTTAAGAAGCTAAGGAAAACTATTATAAATGAGATGTCAAAAGAGGTGAGTTCTGAGACTCAACTTGTAACTTTTTGAAGGGGTGTGGCAGAAGGAATGTTTTATATTTTTATAACAATCTCCTTTAAAACTGAAAATTCCATAATTCTCTAAAAATTGGAATTTATAACACTCAGCCTTATTTTGCACTACAGCTGAAATTAGTCATTATCACACGACACAGAAGATTTTGTGCTTTATTAAATGTAGGATATTTCCCAAAATCTGGTTTTATCCTACCAAGTAATTGGTGCTTTTTAGGATTTTTTAGCAAAAAATATTTTAAGCTCCTTTACCCTAGGCCCAAGAAAAAAATGAAGAAAATCAGATCACCACATATGATGATTTTTCCATCCCTCAAAATATTAAAGGAGAAATGATCTTAAATTCTTTGCTACTGCAAAGCAATCTTGAAAGTCAAATTCTATTTTGACTCTCAACAAGATACCATAATGATTCAAATTTTGGATAAAACTCAGCCTTTATCTAAGATTTCAAAAGTATATTATTTAGAACTATGTAAACCCAGATAAACAAAGAAGCTATATCCAGATTTCTATTTTTAATTCTATTAACTTTAACAGAAAGGATCATAAACATGGGCTGTAGAACACTTTATTTTTGAAGTAAATTTTTATTTGATTTTGTTCTCTCTGTTCAAGGTTGGTTGTAAGAGTATTTGAATAATGTAATTCAGCACAACTTTTTGCAAAACTATTGTTCATATTTTTTTCTATCCCCATAGCTGTATTTCAGGGAGAAAGAGAGTCCCAAACAATATAAACAACTAAGTATTCTTATTTCTATTTTTTCAGTACTCCTCTGCATTTCACTGTGGATTTTGGTATTCCAATGATGAAACACATGAAATAGCTAATTGAAACCTTTTGTTACACTTTATTATGCTTGAATTAATTTTGATGACTATGCTGGAATTAGGTTTCTTGAAATAATTCTACAAATGTTCGTAACTCTTCATAAATGTTCATGAAAGCACCATGAGTTATAATTATTTGAAATATTAATGAATCTTTGATCCTATTTGCTCACCCTGCTTAAGAGTAATTTAGTTCTTCCTTCTTTCTATCTTTCTCTTTCTTCCTTTTCTTCTCACTTTGTCACCCCCATATCCTTTTGCAATATCAGAATCACAACATATACTCATATGAACAAAAGATATAGCAAAACAAAAGCAGCACGAATTCAAATTTTGACATTAGTGCAATAATATTGCTTCAAGTTCTAACTTTATTAAGACTGATGTACTTCTGAGAATTTCTTAAAATTGTGTACATGCAACACATGCGTGTGCAACGCCATATCCAACTTTCCTATGTGCCGATGTTATTTTTTAAGGTGTCTAATACAGTTATTAAAAACATTTTCTGCAGAAAAAGTGAAGCTGTAAAATGGCATTAAAAACAATTTTTTAATATGCTGAGAGATACATGGCAATGTTCCCACTGAAAGATATAATAATTGCAAGGACTACAGGAAAGAAACCAACCGAACAAAACCAAACTGATTTCTTCCTCAGAAACCACATGGTCCTGGACTTCCACTGGAGAGCAGTACATCATTTGGTCCTTTATGCAGAAATCACTCTAGAAGTGCTTATTGTTTTTTGTTTAAAAGCAAAATATTGAGATTGTTACTTCTGCATTTTTCCTAACATACATATATTCATTAAATGCAGGTAAGTCATAAAAATATATCATGACGTTAGATGGCTCAATTTAGTTAGTTTTATAAAAACTGGGGTTTTTTGCTGTTAAGTTTATAAAAACCTAATGATTTGCTGTTAGTTTATAGAAACCTAATGATCACCATCAGACTCAATCTTTTTCTGTTCTGGTTTCCTTTTCTTATTCCTTGTATTAAAGCAAGATATCAGCTTTAATGAATTTTATTTGCATACTACTGAAATGGAGAAGGTAAGCTTTTTCCTAATTATCCCTTTGGTGACATACAATCCTAGCTGCAATTAGGTTTTTTAGTCTGTCTAGGATACTGTTTTATAAAAAGAAAAATAAACATGGAGTTTATAAACTATCCTTTAACTAACTATCCTGAATAAACTATCCTTCAAATATTCTTTGTAACAAAAACAATGTGATAAAATGCAGGATATTCAGTGTAATGCTAAGATAAGGGTAATGAAAAAGACAAAGAAGTTCCATAGATACACCATAGGAAAAAAAATAGAACTAGTAGCTGTAAAGGCATTCAAAATTTCAGGCTGCTTTTGAAAAACTGGCAGGGTAAGCTGACAGCATAATTAAAATATATGGATTTGTTCCTACTTCGGGGAAAGATAAATCTGTAAGCCAGTTTTTTTGGCTACTTAACAACTTCAATATTCAATTTTCTTCTGTCATATTTTGATCAAGTAATTGTGTGTGAATATGGGGCAAGATAATCACAGCCAAATCCTTATCCAGCATATTTAGCTTTCCAAATATTAAGGCTATTCCAATAATATGTTCACTCTTGTAGAACAACTGTTTTCTGAATATTTTCTTGCAAGGTTTCAGAAGTTCATTAATTCAAAAGAAGGCCTGTGTTCTTGGGTATAAAGGCTCATGGTACGGTGATTCATTGTGCAATTAATGTATCTTTTCCAAGGGTATTGGAACGGTGAATTAGAGAGTGTGTACAACCAGCTCGACAGCCCACTGCAGACAAAACCAGAAAATGCTGAGCTCAACAATGACACAATCTTCTCTCCATCTGGTAAAGGGCTCTTTCACAGATTACAGCTGGGAGGTAATACACCCAGACTTTGCAAACAGAACAAACTCTCTGTAGCACCAGACTCCAACTGACCACTCATCAAGTAAGTTATTGGCAATGAGTGGACAGAAACACATCCTTGATGGTCCTGGTTAGGTCTCGGTATTTAAATTTCTATCACAATCCCAGGCAGGCATGCTCTCAATACTGGCTGCTTTTTCCCTTCTTTCGGGATGCCTCATTTCACCATGTAAAGAAGTGCACTTTATCTTTGTTCTTTTTTCCTTTTTGTTTCATTTACTCTCTTGTGGATAGATATGTAAAAAAAGAGCATTTCCCCTGAACATCTTTTGTGTCATCTATTCCCAGTGGGAAAGGAAAACAGCCTGGAAATTCAACCAGACTTTCAGGATCCAGAATTTTACAATACAGCTCAGCTGTAAAGTATAAAGCTATTCAGAAAATATGAACTTCTTTTCTCTTTTTGCTTATGCACAAGTTTGTTTGTTTGAGTTGTTCCTGTTTTGGTTTGGTTTGGGGAGCTTGTTTTTGTTCTGGGTTTTCTTTTTTTGTTATTGTTGTTGGTTTTGGGATTTTTCTGTTTTGTTTGGTTTTTTGGTTTTGGGTTTTTGTTGGGTTTTTTTGCTAGAGAAGAAGCTAAGGAGAATTGTTAGTTTAGTTCAATTCCCAATTCAATTAATCTCAGTAAAAGCTTTGTAGAACACAGTTCCTATTTGATAAGTATGACCTCTGCTGTTTCCTCTAAATACTTTATAACTCACATTGTTAAAGTGTTTATTTCACTAGGTATACTGATTACCATATCTCTTCATAATTGCTTTGCCGTGATTTTTCACTATTTCACCAATCTTCATGTCATTATGCATTTCATCATAAATTATTTGTGCTTACTTCCATATAATCAACAAAAGTATTGAACAAAGTTGGCCTCAGAGTTCCATTTGAACTTCTGTGAAAACACTTTTTTATAGTAATGATAAATGTATTACGAG
Organism: Alaudala cheleensis; assembly: GCA_013398995.1. NCBI lineage: Eukaryota > Metazoa > Chordata > Aves > Passeriformes > Alaudidae > Alaudala > Alaudala cheleensis. Next base: position 13,375 of record VWYE01007655.1, read on the forward strand.
GTGCACCAGATAGATCTTACTACACTTACTTTGGACCATACTGATATGGTGCTATTATTTAAGATTAAAAATTCATATATTAGGTCAAAAGTCAAACTCTATTTATTAAATCCCTTCATTTTATGTCTGCTAACCTCAAGTAATTAAATCAAGGGTTCAAAAAATTTATTTTTCCATTAAAAATATTCAACTGCTATTAGTGTTTGGGGTTTTTTTACTGAGCTCTCGTTACTTAATTTTTCTAATTTTGCATTATTGCAAGCAAAGCTGATGTCAGAGTGACTACTTTAGTAGGTAGCAGGAGTATTAATTAGCTATGCTTGAGTACTGAGTATCTGAAAACATCAGGGAATCAACAAACTAGTAATAATTAAAACTCTGAAGAAGACTTAATGAGTTATTCCTGGATGTTATCATTTTCTCTAACTGCTAATGGACTGGAAATTTTTGTTGTTATCAAGGAGTTCAACCATATTATCTTTATACTTTACAGAGAGAAAGCTGAAACATACTCTCAGTTAGCTGTTTTACCAATCATTCTCTGCTGCTATCATTTGTACTATGCTTTCACATAAAGTACACATTGTACTTTTATTTTTTAGGCTACAATTTTCTCTCCTCAATCCCTTTAACTTTTCCTATTGATTTTCTACATTTAGTAAACACAAATCTACAAGGTTAAAGAACTATTTCAGCGCAACTTCATAAACTTCTGATAAATTTCCTGCTACTTTTTAGCTTCCACTGCCAACTTAAACATTGCCAACTTAAATATTTATTTCTTTATTGATGAAGAACAACATTTTGACTCCTGTGTAATCTGTGTAAAAATACTCCACTTTTTTCTGTCTAAAATACATTCAATTTTCCCTAACTTGGGCATTTTAAGCACCAAGCATTTTATAGTATTGGAACCACAATCTGCTTGTCCTGAATGAAAGTCAGGAGGTCACAATCACTCCCAACCACTAACTTTGGCTGAAAAAAAGAGTTGTTTTTATTCAAAGTAGAGAATGGGCTATATTAAAGGCAAACTTGCTTTCAATTATCACACAATTTCTTTTTAAATTCTAATGATGTGTTCATCGCTTGCATGAAATCACTGACAGCACACGTCATATTTTCATAATAACAGATTTTTTTTCCAATCTATAGCAATCATTTCTTGTGTGGACAAATGTTTTTGTTTATAATCATGTATGCATAATGACTGGCTTTGTTCCATCCAAATAAAACTTTAACATATATACACCTATAAATATAATCAGGTTTCTCACAGGAAAGGGTTAAACACAAATTGAATGTAGTAAATGTATTCCTGTTTCCATAGCAAGTACTGATTCTCTATTCTCCCTGAAAAATAAAGAATAAAATATAAGTTAAAACTAATTTAATTAAGAATTATTTACTGAAGGCTAAAGAAATTTCCATCTTACCTCATGTACACTATTACATAAAATAACATCTGAATGAGCCAAAAGGTATCTAGCCAAACAATCTGGTCATATTATTAAACAATGACAAATGAATAAGACAGTTAAACCTGCACTCTGTTGAATATCATGAACCTGAGGTACACAGAATGAGAAGGTAGACAGTCAGGATCTTCTAATTAGGCTGCCTGCTGTTTTGTATCTACATGAGTTCACATGATACCAGATGTAAGGTTAGAAGCATTTCTAATGTGTGCATACAGGACAGGGCAAAGTGAAGAAAATTATAAATCTAAAAAATGCATTTTAACATAGCACAAACAGCTTCATAGCACAAGAAGAGAGCCAGATGGAAAAAGCTTTCAAATATACATTTTTAGGGAAGACCAATATGAAGATGCCAACTTTGATGATAATACATGTGTTATTAAAATTCTAAGAGTGTATATTACTTCAAACTAAGGGAAGTCCTTTCAGGATACATAATTTCCAGTGATATCACAACTTCATTCAAAATAGAAGCTCATACTTATCAAATCTGCACACTAGATTAATAAAACAGATTGGGATATTCCTTCTTCACTATAGTGTTTCTATCTATCAGACATAGCAAATATTCCAGTAAATCATGAAGTTTCAATGACATAAATTATTTTGGCACGACAAAATATTCTTAGGATTTATTTTATATACTTTTGAATTAAATAAATTAATGTAAAATATAACATGTAAGAATGGACTACATGAGGGAAATTTTATGTATTTGAATGTGTCTAAGTAATGGCCACTAATGTTGTGGCTGAATTACTAAGACGAGATTTTTACCTAAGACACAATATTTCAGTGAAGTTTCCTAGGACAGCACCTTTGAAACAGTTTATTCATCTGATTCCTCATTAGTAATAATTAAACAGAAGTCAGTATCCATAGATGCTGCCTCTTCAATAACCCCACAGAGCAGCTCCAGCCACTGAAGGCTCATGTTGCCAGACAGCTTACTGCAGGGTGGGAAGTTGAGATTCATACCTTCCTTGAGGTGAGACAACACCGTCATTCATGGTCAGTATACCGGAAAAAAAATTATTTGAAACAGTAACATATGCTTTTGAATATCTAAACTGTTTTCATTACAACCCAGGATTAACAACTGACCAACAAAATTTACTCACCCTCTCTTCGATTAAGCCTTGCAAATCCAGGGCTGTGACTGCTAGACAGCTCTGATGAACTACTGAATGATGACTGAGGCAAAGAAGACACCAGCTGATCATCACAATTATCTGCCAATGAAAAATAACACATTTAGGTTAATCAGTCAGACACTGCTTATCGGAACTGTAACTGAATCAACTCTGCATCTGAGAGCAGCGTATCTCTAAATATTTCCTCTTGCTGTGTTTTGTGTAGAAGCATCAGTACTGAAGCACAGGTTTTGGGGTTTTTTACCCAATATTTAGTAAGACTACCATATTATAACTTATCATGTTCTTTAACCAGCTGTTTTTACCCACTTCTAACTTAACTTCTGAGAACATACCATGAAATGGTTCACTGTTCACTCACTATGATTTACATGAATAGCTAGTGACACATTCGATTGTCTGTTGCAACAACAAGCTACATGCTTTTTATTTGCTTTTGACCTGATGCCAGCACAGGTCTTTGCAATCACTTTTAATCTACAATCACATTTAATACAGCTGTTTCTAAAAAAAAAATTATAAAGCCAAGCAAATTGAACAAAATTAAACAAAAAAGTAACCTCATCCGTTTTAAGCACAGTAAACATGTCAAAATGGAAATTTTTTTTGCTTTGCAAATGGTATATGTGTTTGATACAGACACAGCAAAATAATCATTAGTTCACAATTATTAGCATGCAAGTCCTAACATCATATGGAATAAAACCTGAGCATTTCAGAAAAAAAAGACCCAACTGCAGTTCACAATCAATTGTGCAGAAACAAGCAAAAGCTAATCAATAATCTAGCTTTAAATGCCTCTCCATTACTATAAATGATATATGTTCATTTTCCATTTAAATTTGAACTATATCAATTGAGAATTGATGTCTGATCTAGTTATCTGAAAGAAAATTAACTTTTAAAAAATCAAAGAAGTGCAGCAAGTCCTTCTCTAACTATACTGGGGCTTTTAGTCTTTATGAAGTGTTTCTTTTCAAGACAATCACATTCTTTAGATGCAACTAGTAACTGACAAGTCATAGGTGAACTCTTCCAACCCTTCTATTTGTCTACTAGGTTTCACTTGCAAAAAGCATAAATATTAATGAATACAAAATCTTTTCCTCGCCTTAATTAATAATTGTTTCTGCTAAGTAATTATAGGTATTTCTAATTAGCAGCAAGACTTTGATCTGAATGTCCCAAGGGGATCTTTTGCTCATATTCAAATTTTTTTTATATGTTCTTTAGTTTAGTGCTTTGAGGAAAGCTCTTTCTAAAGGAAAGGCCTAGTATTGGCCTTGACTATTAGAGTAAGAAGTTCTCTCCTAAATCCCATAAATAACATCCATTCACAACAAACAATATTTTTATTAATTGCTCTTGAAAAAGTCACATATGCCATATTCTACCAAATTCTGAGTACTTCACTCATGACAAAAAAGAAATAAAATTATTCTTACTTCAATAACTTTATTTCCTTTTCTAGGTTTGAAACAATAAAAAGGGTAAAATTTTAAAATATTCTTTAGTATCTAACTGCAAACTAATTTTTTCACTTCATTATCCACATATTAGATTTACAATGGTGAATGAAGCTGCTCTAGTTGGGACACATTGTCCAACTGGCAACAAAAAAGAAAAAAAAATGAAGGTCTTATAAGTAAATGCATTGCACTGGTAAGTCATAGAAAAGGATCTCATTAGTGAAAGGTTTCTCTACAGCACAGAAAAGAGAAAGAACTTATTAGTCATAAATGACATTAGAAAGAGAAGAATATGACGATCCTGTGTTTCACACAGGGAGCTACTTACACTGCTGGTGCAAGGGAACACTTCAAGTGTCACTGATCCCTTCTCTACTCCCTAGGCTTACATTTTAAGTCTAGAAACCAAGATTAATATTAAGAACAGAAAAAAAAAAAAAGGCATTTTTACTCAAATCTATACGCATAATATACAATCATAGACCCACAGAATTATGGATCAGTTTGAGTTGGAAAGGACTTTTAAAGGTCATCTAGTCCAACCCCTTGCACCAGATCAGATTGCCCAGAGCCCCATCCAACCTGGTCTTCAATGTTTCTGGGTGTGCAGCATCTACAGCCTCTCTGGGCAAACAGCTCTAGTGTTTTACCACCCCCGTAATAAAACATTTCTTCTAACTCATCTACCCTCTTTTGGTTCAAAACAATTTTCTATTGCTACAGGCTTTCTTATGAAGTACTGAAAAGGCCACAATAAGGTCTCCATGGAGGCTTCTCTTCTCCAGGCTGAACAATCCCAACTCTTTCAGCCTGTCCTTACAGAAAGGTTCTGCTCCATCCCTCTGAACATTTTTTTCAGCCCTCATTTGGACCTGCTCCACAGGTCTGTGCCTTCCCTGTGCTGAATACTGCAGAGCTACTTGCAGCAGAATGTCTCATTTCTCTCAAATGCCTCGTATTTTAAATGTTGATCTTCTGGTGAGAGGTGGCATGTGTTATGAAATGAATCATCAGGAATGAGAGCATGCCATTAATACATAGAAGTACTAGTAGATAAACAACAGCAGGCACACTACTTTTAAATCACCCCTGGGTATAAGTCTTCACAAATTTCAATTCAAAATAATAATAAAAAAAAGGCACATTTCCACTGGATGGATGATACATCTGCCTTGTAATGTTAGCTTCTGCCAAATACATTTTTCACCTTTTTTCTTTTTAATGTACATGTTGGAAAGGAATCAATGGTACTGAATTATTTTACCCAGATGATCTAATACATGTGTATTTGTGAAACACACATCTTGCTTTGAGATGTTCCCAGAAGAATTCTATAAGCACTTAGCATTTATCATATAATAGTTTATGTCAAACCTGATTTATAATAGAAAGGCACATAAAATTTTGAGTATTAAAAAAAGGTATTAGCCAAAATCCAGCAGTCCATGATGCGGCTTTTTGCCTTTGCACAATATGAGAAATGAACAATTTTTCACAAGTAGATATTCCCTAAATAATTATACATTTTTTTTACAACAGCCACTGTGCTTTTTTTCAGGAAAATTACTTTATATGAATTTCTGCTTTATTGCTCAACACATGTAGCTTAAAACATATGCTTGTGGCAATTTCCATTGTGCAATTTAATTCAAAATTTAGTATGAATTTCAGAGTGAAATCAAAACAGTTTGTAGAAATTGTCAAGAACCAGATGGCCAGTTTCGACTTGCTTCTTAATGTAAATAAAAACAAAATAATTGTCTCTACAGAGTGACAATTCTGTATGTTTTCACTTGTGTTGGAAAACATTCTACATGATGGAAACACTGTTTGAATTCAGTGCTTTCTCACATGCTACCAGTGACTTCATTTCACTTGGACAGCCATCCACTGTACAAGAAAACACATCTCACAGCAGAAGGCAATGTGGGGCTCTCTAGTGATATTCCACACAGCCTCTCTAGGCTAAAGGAATACTTAAGTAGTCTATTCTAACACCAAATTTAAAACAAGGAGTTTTAGTTAAAAGTTGTCCATCATGTAGCATTTATTATGATATTTTTTGTGATAAATATATATTTTTTAAACAATACATAAGGATGCCAGAAGCATAAAGAAACCCTAGGCTTCTGTAATATGCAGAAAAATCTGGTAACAAAGAAGGTTTCATGAAAGAAAAAATGTACAAACAAAATACATACTATCTGTTATTCAAGAAAAGTTTTTCACACTTTATAAGGCATGCCTTTCCACATACCGTAATTCCAGTGTGAGTGTAATCATATTTATAAAGCAACTAAGGCATTTTAAAGGAATAAAACTCTTAACTGATGCATGAATAAAGTATGCCTATCATTGCTCTTCCAGCTCCAAATCCCATTGTGCATACTCAGAGTAAACCAAGAAATTTTTAATACATAGGTACTATAAATTACAAGGATCGTGACATATGAACTGCAACAAAGGAGTTCAAATAGGATATCATCCAATAATAGTAACAGTTATAATAACAACAGTAAAGTTATAATGACTATGTTTATAACATTATGGTTGATCAAATTTTGTTTCTTCCACCAAAGCAGCTGCTTTCTGAAATAAAAAAATAGTAATAAAAATAGAAGAATACTGGAACAGTCTGAGACTTATCTTTTCAGAATGTATAAGTGTATATGTTAATTTCAATATAGTGAAAATATATTTGATTTCATTTACAGGCAATAAGCCTCCTCTTTTCTGTGAAAACTTCAAGAAAATATGACACTGATTTTACTTTGAATGGAACAGTATCTGGATTATCAGCTTGGTCCACAATAAAGACTAACAGATTTTAATGCTTTTCAATTTGAGTGCAAGTTTACTCTAAATAAGTAAATGTCAACATATTGTACCTAGCTACAAGTTGATGTGAAAAATTATATTCTGTTCACAATTCTCTAAAAAGTACATGCATTACATCAACACATTCACTTTACTCATGACAGATCTTAACTCAAACTAAAACATCCAAAAAGCATACACAAATTAACATATTACAATTTCACTTATTTTTTAATGAAATTATTTTCAGCTATTATATTGTTGCATACACCTTTTTTTTCTTTAAATTCAATTTACTCCAAACTCCCTCAACTAACAAGAACTACCAATTCCTTAATTAACTATTAAAATTCTCATAAGGCCGGACAGAAGTAACATAGACGGAAAAAGAAGATTAGGATGTTTGACTTCCTAGAAACCTATCAAATTCTTTGAAGTATTCAAAGAAAATATTGAGTACCCAAAAAGCAAAGCGACACTTTAACATGAAACAAAAAAGTAATTGTTCCAGTAAACCACACGAAAACAAGAGTAAAAAAAACAAATCAAAGAAAGTTTTGTAATCTTTTCTCAAGTAGGGAAAACAAAATACAAAATCACCAGACAAGCAGAATTACTAAAAACAACTAGAAATGCAGTCACTGTGGAACAGAATAGAAGAAGTAATGGCTCTGGGAGTCTCTCAGAAGTATAATAATTTTCATCTTTCCCATGCAGGTAAGCCATAAGAAGGATCAACTTTGCTATCAAATTTTAATAAAATATCTATGATGAAAAACCTCATGAAAAAGAATGAGGCTCATAAAAATAAAGAACATTTCATACTACAGCAACAAAACTAGAACTTGCCAAAACCTAGAAAAAGGACCCACAAAACCTTCCCTCCTTGGTTCTGTCATGTGCACTTCAAAGTTTCTTTTCCCAACACTGTGAAGACCAAATATTCTCTAACCTGTCTACTCTTCTCAACAGAAGAGACTTTATTTTGTGCAGGAGTGAGAACCTATGTCATTCTACCAGAAAAAATTTTTAAGTATGTTAATTGTGGTAATTTAGCCTTTGGTCAGTGTACAGGCTTATAAATAGTTTCAAAAGATTCATTGAATTTAATGAGATTCCTGTGACACAGACAAAAAGATATTTCCCTTCTCCTTGTTTTCCTGAGAGGTATTGGCCATTATGCTGGTCCCAATCTTAGTGAAATCTTCATCAGTAAGAGAAATGAGGAGAAGTCGACAGATCTACAGACCATTAGACCTTCACACTTTCAGGCCTTCCAGCTACACAATATGCCATGTCACCTAAGATGAACCTGACCTCTCATTACTGCTGCTGCTATATGCTTATACAAGTATTTGCTTCCCGGACAGGGATAAATGATTCTTGTTCAGAGAGCCTCAGAACTTCATCTCAGGTCTACTGCTGGCTATTTGTAACCAGAAGTTTACAAACAACTCACTAGGAAAGTTGCACCGTTTCATTTATGTCTCTTGATAGCCACCAGGGTTCTCCATTCTTCAGTTCAGTTTATGGAACATATTAGGCATTTCCACATAATTACATTTCAGCTGCATGTAGCAGAAATAAGTTCACAGTGCCTTACTTCACTAAGGTTTTCTGCTGTTTACTTCTCTGAAATATGTTAATGTTTCAAGCTGAAATTTTACTAGTTACTAGGTCAGGGTGGTTTTCTTAACTTATTTTTTATTTAAACACAAGCTTTCATTTATAGATTTCACTTATTTCTTGGAGGTAGTGGAGAGAGAAGGCAGGGAGCTAATTGTCCAAGATAAAAAAAGAAGGTTTTAGGATTTTGAAATAGTTTCTCTGCAAATGTAAAGACTTTATCAAGGAGATAATCTGCATAGCAGGGCTGATGAATTTCTTGAATTCGAAATAAAGTCTTCCAGTTTTTTGATAAAGTTTTTATCTTTTCCAGACAGAAGTTAACACAAATTCAGAAAAGAATTCTTACACTTAGCAGCCAATTGTTCCTTTTATATTCACATCAGGCATGTGATTTTACCTTCACAAAATACATGAAATGCTGTATTTCCTTCCTTTCAAGGAACCATTCCTTTTTCACAGTTGCAGCTATTTCATGCCAAAAAGAAATCAAGAACAGCTAGTGAGTACAAAAAGCCAAATTTCCTCTGTGTTCACAGACAACCTTGTTCTCCAGGGACATGAAAGACTTTGTGACTGAACACGGCAAACTTAAAAAGACAAACCAGAAGGAGTAAGATAAACACTGCAGTTATATAGATCAGAATTTAATTATACAGGAATGGAAAGGATACAAAAAACCGTTTCCCTACAGACATTTGCTAAGATTCACACCTTGCAATATATCTTCACTTGCTGGCATGGTTGTTATATAGCTGGAAATTGTGTTTTCCTTAGGTTTTTGTTTATTTTGACGTCTTTGTTTTTATGTGATTGCATGATATTTTTATTCCATGTATTAGGGAAAGGGAGCATGAAATCACAAAGAATTCTGAAAATCCATAAGCAAGTGAAATAAAGGACTTCCTTGCTCTTTGTACTCCAAAACCAGCCACAAGTCAGAAACTCTACTCTTAACTGACATTAAAGAAACATCAATAAAACCAAATTAACTTACTCCTGATTCTTTTGGTCTTTTCCAGAAACCTTCAGACAATTATTCAATGCAAGGCAAGTACTATCACTAAAACTTAACTCTTAATTCCTACTAACTCTTGAAACCAGAAAAGGTATTTTCAAAATGATTAAAGACTGTATTTTTTCATGGATTCCAATTCCAATTTTTTATTTGTGAATTCAGTGGTGAAAGAGCATATGATTCAATGAAACATTAGACAAGGACAAACTAGGCCTGAGAGGTGATGGGAGAAATGGGTGACTTCCACTAAGGATCTTCTTATTCACTTCAAAGAAATAAGACAGAATTTATTAATTAAGCAAATATGCTTCAGTAACACTTTTAGATCAACTTCTCCAGGATGCATCCTACAGTGAATCAAGTAGAAGGGGTTCTACTTGATGGGCAAGTTTTGTCTCTTTTGACTTGAAGGCCTACTTCATCTCAAAAAAGAGTCAGAATGGCAAAATTATGGAACATATATTCTTAAACATCACAGAATCAAAATTCTGTGTGTTCCTATGGGCCTTATTTGGTTGTATAAACTCAAAAGAATATTTAATTAATATTTCTATTGCTGAAATATCATGCATTTTCATTGAGTTTTGGTGGGGATGTTTGCAACATGGACTAGGGGTTGAATAAAGCTTTTCACATGAAAAGGTAGTAATATATTAAATGTTAGCAAGTATGATCTTATGAGTAACTAATTTAATTCAGTAAGTCGCATTACTGAAAGGGGTTTCTCTTGGGATAAGCTATGAAAGACTAAGGCACTTTGTAATGTTGGAAGTTTCTCAGGCATGCATGGTAGAAAAAAGACAAGGCTTTTAGAGAGAATTAAAATGGATATAGCAACATACATATTGTAAAGGAGCTGAAAAAATGCTTGTAATTTAGAACTAAAATATCTCATATTGATCAAAAGCACATAAGCACATACACTTAACCATCAGCATTAATTTTTTCCCATGTCATCATGCAATATATGAAAACTAATTTCATAGCTCCATGATATGTTCATTCTTATGAAGTGTGGTTTTAACTTCATTGCTAGATGATTAAATTTTCGCCATTTTAGTACTATGTCATAGTGTTTTTTAAATCTGGAATATTTTATTAGAAATTAATTCTTTTCATCCAGAATAACATTATCAGACAACATATACAAGTTCATCAGAATCAGTAGAAGCCTCTCTACCACAAGAGAGGATATTTTACACACTGTGTTACTGGAAGTACATAGACATAGAAATAATTTTTCTTTTTCCTCAACCACCAAATGCAGAGAACAAAAGCAGTAAAAATCTGTTTGTTTGTTTCGATGAAAGCCTTGACTATAATTGAATTACATCCAACTTTGCTCAAAGGTAAAGGGTTTCACTTAGATTACACTTCACCCAAGCAACAAACTTTCCATTCTTAAAAATAAAAAGGACAGTTCTGCTCTAAAAAAAAAAAAAAAGAAGTAAGATTTCACAGAAAACATCAATGAAAGTCAGTGCCTAAAAAAAAATAATTCCAAAGACGCTCTTCATTTAATCCATGGCTCCTCACAATTACTTCCAAAGCATGGGCTAGTTCTGCCCTTCTTGAAAGTATCCATCAAGCAATGAAACTCAAGAGGCCTGAATGCTGAAGGCAGTATGGATAAAATCCTTGTTATCACACTGTAGGAAAAAAAGTGTATGCACTTATTCATTTCAGGATTAAAAGGGTCGATACCAAATTGATTCCTCTTGCAGACTGGAAAATCATCCCAGTAATTCATAACTACACTGTGTAACAGTATTTTACAGTTGTAAATTCCATTTATAAATTTAAATGCTTTACTGCTAGGGAAAAATATCTTTTTTACAGATCTAGGATTTTCAAGACAAGATTTGAAGTTTACCTTCAGCTGTAAACCTTTGGATCCTGCTGTCTTGTCTCCATATGAAGGAAATAATCTCCTTTCTTCACTATCAGTTGCATTATTTCAAGTGAAAATTTATACCAATGGTGATATAATTGCCTCAAGAATTCTTTAATAAAACAAATTCATTTAGTATTATCCCATAAGCCTTATTTTTCACACCCTATATCACTCTGTAGGCATACTTTGAACAGTCAGCATTTGCAGCTTTTTCTTGGAAGGAAAGATACAAGCAGAAAAACTGGCAGTAGGGGTCAATGCTCTGGGATGAAAGCAAATTTTCATTGATTACTTTCATATACCACGTTTGTCAAACTTGCTTCTCAAGGTCCAAGGTGGGCCATGACACACAGGGTATGCCTCCAGCCATCCTGTGATTGTTTCCACCATCATGAGCACGTAGCTCTTGCAGGAGTGTGATGGAACCAATCTACCAGGCTTTCCCTTATCTATATTTTGACCTGAGCTGAGCTCAGCTGGCTAGAGCACGCCAAGGTAAGATTCAATCCCTACACAGACCATTCATTTAAGAGTTGGACTCAGCGATCCTTATGGGTCCCTTCCAGCTCTGAATAGTTTTTTAACCACTTTATAACTTGCAAATGCCAATAAGGGATACTGGTATTAAGACCTTTATAGAATGCATGGACATGCATGGACCACAAGGAGCAACACTTTCTCTTTTTGTAGTAATTGGGATCTACAGAGATCTGGTATCATCATGTATAACAAACAAAACAAAAAAAAATGTAATGGGCTGTCAGCTTCACTGGCATATATGGTTAAATCTGGTGTAATTAAACACACAGTGGAAACCTAAGAAACAATTAAATTAGGAACATCAATGAGAAAATAGATTACATTTAGAAATATATACTGTTTGATTTCACAGGAATACCCGTGCAAACTTACAGTACTGATTTCCTAATAAAAACTAGCAATATTTTGGAAAAAGGAAATTTTAAGCAGAGGTAATATCTCAATATTATTTCATATTTATCTACCATGTTGTATAAGGGCACAATAAAAAAAATTTTAAAATCCAAGTACAAATACTTACAGCAGAAATGTTACACACTTCTCACAAATCTTGAAGCTTAGGCTTGCACACCTCATTGCATGTCACTAATAATTGAGAATGCATGCTACAATGCATTCTCAATTATTATGTTTTGCTGGAACATACTTCTCTTTCATTTTTGGTGACATTTTCCCACTTGCCCCTTCAGCTAGAGTGAAGTCACACACTATTACCTTTTGCATGCTTTGAAAGAATTATTCTGAGAGCTAACATTGCGAACTACCTGCATAGACAGATAATGCATAATTCTCATTCAGGTACTTTCAATCTCATTAAATTCACTTTCAATTAAGAAAAAAGATAAAGAAGGAATTTGTAAAATTTCTTCTTATGGAAAGTGAAAGCCCGTAACATCAGAGAACAACCTGTATTTTTTGATTTCTCTTGTCTTTCAATTTTTTGCTCAATTACTTTGCTGTGCAGTCCTTATAAACCATAGCTGCCAGTTTGGGACTGTTTATCACCAGCTGGGGAGAGCTCCTCCATTAAAGAACATGCTGTGGTGCCCCCTTTTGAGTGCTTCACTAATTCTTACAGGCAAACTCATCTTCCCAGTCTCCTAGGGATTCAGAAAGACTTAATTGTTCCTCCCATATTTCTTTCTATTTCCTTCTTGAGATGCCCACTCTTCACAACTAAAACAATTTTTCCTTAAATATACAGTTGTATCTTTCCTATGCTGGCTGACATACCTACTTTGCCAGGTAATGAACAGCTCCTTGCTCCAAAGGAATATACGCCTTCCAATCTCTTGGATTGGACTGTGCTACCACACATCTTTGGCACTGGATGAGTTATTTAGTATTTATAAACTCACTAGGGAAGATTAAAAACACCTATGTGTGACTATCCATTTAATCTGTTTGGGCTGGGAGAGAATTTTAGGTGACCTACATTATGCTACATCACAAGCACACTCTAAAATGTCCTGCAGGTTTTGGCTGCAGTCCAGTAAACAGAGAAGATTGAGTTCTTTGCTGAGATAAAAAATATTTAAGTGATGTCTTTTCCATGTCTCCCAAGAGAAAATATTCTACAATAATATAACAAATGTTAAAATACCAGGGTGGATTCCATAAATAAAACCCCTTAAAATGCAGACTTCACAGGGACAAAACCTAGCAATTTCTTCTGTGAGTAGAGATCCAGAATGGATACAACATTTCTCTAGAAGTTTCTCTTAAATATCTCAACAATTATTTCCTCTCTAAAATAAAACAAATCAGTATTTTACATTAAACCAAATAGACATAAATCAAATCTAAGACAAGTAAAGAATAGAAGGAATAGAAAAATTATCAGGAGGCAGATTTCCACTCCTGGTTCAATGCTCAACTCTGTCCCAGAAAGAGAGACATGTCCCTCTGCATAAACCATTAGTTTTACAAATTTACTCCACCTGGCTCAATGCTAAGCAGTGAAAGTTCCACTTCATGCCATATTTCTTTGGGACATTTCCCTGAAAATCCTCTGACATTATTTTCTCTGTTAAACTGAATTTTGGCGCAGCTCTATCTGAATAATCAGATACTACTGCAACTGCTGCTTCTGCAAGTAATAACAATATGAAAGAAATGAGGAGAAAAAACTAATTGTAAGACTTTTGGATAAGTCTTCATATAGTAACCATAATTGTAACATCTCTTATAAAACTGGTGGCATTATTGCTTGTAATGAAACAAAGTGGAGGAAACTACACCATACATGTAAATAAAACGGGGGACTGTAAACAATTTTAAGTTAACCTTAGGACTTAACAGATATTAGGTAATTATGATGATGATGATCCTCTTACAACAAGGATTTTCATTTCTTCACAAGTTTACCTGAAGCTGCCTGTGTATCTGGCATTGCATTAAAATGTAGCCTAAGAAAAACAGTGGCAACATGCTTTGCCAAGTTAGTCTAGCCCAGAGAAAGGACCTTAACTACTTTATGTAATATTCACTTTTCCATTGCTTTAGGACTATAAATGGAATTGAATATGGGAACTCCCTAACACATGTCCAAATCACTGAACAGTGCATCTCAAAATAATACTTGTTTTACGGTGTGTAGGCACGCATTTAAATTAGTACTTAAGTTTATGAAGGTAACATTTGTACAATATGGCACAGAGTTAAAGGAAAAAAAGAGTACCATCAGTATTGTATAGAGTCAAATCTACACTTTCCCAAAGCACACTTGCTCAAAGTAGGGAAATTTCTTCTTTCTTTTTTTTTTCTCCCTTTTTCTCCCTTATAAACACTTCTAATAACTAAATCATTAAGCAATAACTTTTTTGAAAACTCATTCCTCACCAATTTAACTAAAGTGACTTATAGTATGTCAAATAATTGACAGCTTACTATGAAAGAAAAAATCTATAATGTATAAAATACACCTGTCTTCCTTGTGGTTTGTTTTGTTTTGTTTTTTAACTGCATTTCTAAGAATGGATGGCAGAGAGGTATCATGTAGAATAGAAGTGAATTTCAAGATACTGTTTTGTCAACATTGTACTCATCATTTTTGGACATAACTTGAAGAAAATGTACCCTAGATACAATTTTTTTTTTTTCTCAGGAAGAGATGATCACAGGATTCTGACTACAATGAAGTTTTATTTTTCAAATTCAAATGGAAGCCACACAATGCCACACAGGGCAGAAAAGCAGTAGATGGCAGCCCATTTTAAATTATAGTGTCTTTTCACATTGATTTCTACAGTGATTTGGGAAAGAATTACCTTAAAATAAGGAACTTTTGGTTGGTTGGTTGATTGGTTTGGTTTTGTTGCACAATTTCAGTGGAAGCTAACTTTGTACCTGGAACTTCACTTAAACTGTAGACTAGGAAGCACAGTGACATAACAGGATTTCAGATTCAGATTAGTCACCACTAAATTTAGGAAAATGTAAATAAAACCTCTAAAATTTTTAATTATTTAAATAAAACAGTGAAAATTGAAATGATGTTTATATTCTGTTAGTAAATTATTTACTGCTTCTTTTTGATCTCATTATGGCATTGCAGATTTATATACCCTGGAACCTGTAATTTTCAAACTAAGTTAATTTTCACCCAATCTCGTTACAAATGAAGTAACCAGAAACAACTGCCTCAGATAATACAGTTACACAGGTACATCTGTGTTGACTAAAGGTAAGCAAAATAATTCAACAGCATTGCTAACTTTTGGCAATTTATTCTGCCCGTAAAAACTTTCAGTGTCAGAAATCATGTAGGCTCTCATTAAACATTCATGGAACTGACATGATTTAGGATCTTCTGTAATAGCTCAAAGTCATGCAGATCCCTCTAAACAGGATGATTTTCAGGTCATCAATTCACCAGCTTCATGACTGCTTTAAATTATGAAAGCAAGAAAAGAATAGTCATCTGGTCTAAAACTACAGATTTTTGTGTTTTCCCTCAGCAGAATGAAAAGCATGAGAAAAATAATTAGCCATTATGATCTCACTGACTTTTGAGTAAATCACATCTTCCTTTCAATCATCACCTATGTTCTGCAGCCATATTTCTCAATGTTATTTTCCACAGGAGGAGTCTTGAAGTCTTTACTATATTGATAGACTATTCACAACATTAATATATATATTTTTAAAAAAGCACTCAACATCAAAACTCAAAACTTCGTAGTGTTTAAAGTTAACAAACCTTCACTCAAAATTACATTAGCATACAAGATTAAAGCATTTTGGATGCAAAATGACATTATGTTCAACTATATGGGGGAAGATTGACTTTATTAATCTCACAGCAATTTTTATTCCTTAAGATTACACTTACATTAACTGTGGGATCAATACAGGACTTCCAAAACACAGGAATACTTTCTTTTAGGTATGAAAACACAGTATGTGCTGATAAAATCCCACTGAAAGAGGCAACATTGTTTCTCTATATTACAGCCGAATTTCTTTGCTGAATAATAAGCTTTGCTCATTTTACTGTATCTAACTATATATGGGACATATCACAGTTGCTTGGGATTAATACATGATGCAGTTTACCACAGGGAAAATGGATCCAAGTCCCGTATTATGAATATAAAACATGTAGTAGAAAGCCCAGTAATAATAGAGATACTCACCTACAAAACTAATTTTCACTCCTAGCTATAGTACTTGGTTTAAATTCCTCACTTTAATTTTTCTTTTTTTCTTTTGAAAAATTTTGTGAATATTTTTCCCTTTTTCAAAAAGTTGAAAATAAAAATTCTTATATTGCAAACATCTTCTATGGTTACGCAAAGGAAAGAATTTCATGCTTGATTTTGAGGAATTTTTAAATTTTCAGAAACAAAATAAATTTGACATTGGCACATGGCTTCTCTGACCTAGACTTCTTACATCACATTACAAATTAATATAATTTTGAGGTCTCCTATTATTTAGTTTGTATGGAAAAAGGCTGCATTTACAAAAAAAAATAAAAAAGGTTCCAGCAGTTATGAAAGGCTATACAGACAGTAAGTGAGAATTAAGATTCCAAACATTTCAATAAAGAGGGATCATAAATCTTCACAAGAAACTACTCCAAGGTGAAGCACTACATTGAGTATGAACAATAGAATTTACTGAACAACAGGAAAAAAAAATCAAAGGGTATTAGTGGTATGAAGAAAATTAAAGCAAACTTTTATAGGTTTTTAAATTAACTCAAAGAAATTATTTCATGTATCAATTAATTAGATCCACAGTAAAGTACTCTGAAAAAGAGATAATTCTATAATTAATGACAACAAAAAAAGATCTGTTAATACAGCACACAGGAAAACCTTCATTTTACTTTTTTTTTTCTTGCATTAAAATGTGGGTAGAGTAAAAACGAAGTCACAAGAAAAAAATTAAGTCCAGTAGATGATGAAGAAATCCTAGAAGAGTATGGACTTTGTAGAATAAAGTAGTATCAGCCACCAAGCTACTAGTCTGTACCAACCTGGTGTCTGCAGGAATTGCAAATCACAGAGTTAACTGCTGCTGAAAAACCTCTTCACTACCATGTGGTGTCATGCTCAGTGTAGAAAGCTGGGCAAAGAAACAGGAAGGAAGAACTGCCTTTGGAGCAATTCTCTTTCATCTTTCCAAGTCACCTTTACATGTGGTGGAGCCCTGCCTTCCTGGAGATGACAGGACACCTGCCTGCCAATGGGATGTACTGAATGAAGTTCTTGTTTCACTTTGCTTGAGTGCATGCCTTTTGTCTTTCTTATTAAACTGTCTTCATCTCAACCCATGAGATAAACACTCAAAAAACAAAAGTAACACCCCAAGTTTACCTTCCTTTCATTTTATATCAAAGAGTATGTCTAAATGAAAGAGAATAGCTACATTTTTCTGTCTTATAAACAACAACAATTCTACAAGCCTCTCTATGCAAACAAATGCAATGAGAAGTTTTCAGAACAACTTGGAATTTGATAAGCTACCAGATAAAAGTGATAAAATTGAACAAGAGATGCATGATTGACAGTAGAAATTCTATACTGTCATACAGAACTGAAAAGAAGGAAAAACACCTTTGTTTGTTTAGCCCACAATTTCCTCTAGAGCATTAGCATTGACACAGACTGATGGAAAAGTATCAGAAAAGTTTAAGTAGTTTTATAGTTTACATCATGTTCTATCTTCCTTTAGCTATACACAGATTAAAAATATTCTTGATTCTATGGATTATAACTTTGAAGATTAATTAAAGTATTAGAAGATTAAAGCTCAAATATTGACATTGCTTTTGGAAGCAAAGTGTGTTTCTATATAGTCTGCTAGGTAATTACTTTGTTATAAAAGCCTGCTCATTTTTTTCATAAACAGTTCTTTTTCTTTTCTATAGCCAAGTCTAGTATTTGCATTATAATAAAATACAATTTTTAAACTTCATAGATAGGTAGCAACTCATTGTTAAAAACATAGTGGGAATTTTTATTATTACTAATTTAGTTCTACTATTTACATAAAGATTCATTTATTCAATCATACACAATTCAGTGGAATGAGTTACTCACTGGAGATTTGTTTTTAACTGATATTATGAGATACTTGTCAAGTGTTTAACTCTGCAGAAAGGCCATTTAAAGTTCATTTCAGAAAGAGGGGCTGCTATAATCATACTTCGGACGTGTTTGTGGTAAATTAACAAGTATTCCCAAAGGCAAAATTCCACCATTTCTAGGTTTGTAAGGACTAAAAATATTCACTTGTAATTCATTTACCATTTCTATTGTTTCTTGGTAAATCTGGTTTTAATTTTAAAAGGTAATACTGGGTCTCAGCATTAAGGAAGTGAACAGAGCATAAAATTGCCCTTGCTTTTCTTATGGAACTGCTATAGGATTGCTTTATTAGTCAAGAACTCTGAGGAAAACATACAAGTTTTAGTTTGCGGTTCTTTTTCATATGTTTTTAGCTTGAATATTGACTTGAAGTGAAAGAATGCCTAAAATTCATTGGAAGTATTCTGTTTTGGACACAGATGACCTTCAGAGAACAATACTCCAGAAATAGATATCACCACATTACAAAGAAATTATTTACATGATAAAGTTTAGATTCACTGCTATTATAGAATAAATCAAATGCACTTCTGATATGCTTAATGCAGAGGCTGTTCTGCAGCAAAATTCTTCTATTCACATTGCTAAAAAGAAATCAGTTTAGCATGGGGGTATCCTGTCTCCACTTTGTCTTCTATATTCTTTATTATCCTTATCCTTTTCTACTCTTGCCCTTTTTTCCTTCTCTCCTCCACACAGATACTTTTAGGGTTGATTCTGGTTTTGGACTTAGTGATTTCAGAACTTACTTTGCTTTCCTCAGTGTGTCTCAAGCATCTAGCAAGCAGTAGAGTGAACCTTGAGAATGAACTCTGTCATGATTTTGCTTTTACATTATTCGCTCATATTTGCTGATACCTTTGCAGGTGATTCTTTAAGTGACTATAAGACATTCAATCATGACACAAGTGTTCACCCAAATCTTACTCAAACTAACTGTCTTGCTCTACACATCAAGAAGAATTTATTTGATTAACAGAATGAATGAAGAAAGAAATGGGAATATACCTGTCTCTGGTCAATTGACCTTTTTCCCTCCTCTGACCCTGGATGGAAAGTATATATGAAATAAAAAGATCTGTAATTAACAACCTCTGTGAAACAGGACCTAGAATAATTTATTTCTATTCTGTTTTAAATTTAAAAAATAAATAAAATTCAAGGAGCAGTAGTACAGGCATTCCACATTTTTTTCTGTCAGATTTCCTTATTTAACTACCCTGATGCTCAGCAAGCATCTTAGAATTCAGTGCTTTACAAAGACATACACTTCCTCTACAAAGCAAGGCTCTAATTCAGAGCACAAAATTACTTTAATAGAGAATGAAGAAAATTATTTTTAAGCCATATGATTAAAATACTTCTGCCTATCAGTGAAGAGAATTTGAATCAAGTTTAATTGATCTAAAAATAGTATGTATCTTAAACAATACTAATTTTACAATCACATAATTTATTTTTGGAAGGTAAAAAAAATACGTTTTCAATCATATCCAACAATGGTCTATTTAAAGTGAAGTGGTGTTTAATACTTTTGCCACAGTAAACCTAAATGCTCTCGGATGGAGATGGTTCTTAACCATATTCAGGAAACTACAGACTGTCCTTACTCTGCAAAATTTGTAACATTCTCCTTCAGAGCAATCTCGTAGTATTTACAATTTAAAAAAAAGCAACAGCAAATAGGAAAAAAAGAAATCACAGACTTATATTTATTTATCTACTTTGAAGTAAAACTAGCCAGCAAAATATCTGTGTATCTCCATGTCCAGTTTACTTTTCAGGACATTTGCTTTAGATAGGTGTACTACAAACTACTAAAGTCTTGAGGCTTGCACTTTGAGTTAAAACAGGAGCTTATCCTTTCCATGGTGTTCTGGTGCAACACCCACTAAAAGTGAAGGAAATTTCTCTCCTGTTTAGCTCACAACACCCATTACTGTGGCATCTGAGCCTGTAAATTTCCAAGAGATTTAACTTCACAAAACTTCTTAGACATACCAGATGGTGTGAATGAACAAAGGAAAGGCTTGGTGACTGTCTCACAAGCAGTATGCAGCTAGATAGTTATTTTCTCACAATTCATACAAGAACTTAAAATATCTACATCAAGAAAGAGTTATAATGTTCAACTGGGTTCCCTACTGAAATAAGGCATAATAATTCTGTAACTATTTATTTTTCCAGCGTGTATGACTATTTATGTCTCTCCTTTCTTCCGCTGTCCAACTTTTTTTTATGTTTCCTCATTTCAACTCAATTTTAGGAAAAGGAGAGGTTGTAAAGATAGTAAAGTTCATAAAAACTTTGAGGTCATAATGGAAAAGGATTTTAATAAGGATGTCAGATGGACTTTCTTCTCATAAGGCAACAGAGAATCTACACAACCAACTGCAAATATTAACAAACACAGATAAATGCTTACAGTGGTATTCAAAATCTCTTTCACCAGTTTATATACATTCAAATTTATACTGCAAAATATATACCTATGGAAAAATTTAAATCCATATCAGTTTATATATATTCAATTTTATACTGCAAAATGAAAATCCATGGAAAGGTGGCTAGTTTAGCGCTGATATTTTCTTTTTACTCTCTAAACAGAAACAAAATTAATTCATCCATACAACATATTTCACATGCAATTGATTGAATCAGAAAACCCCTAGGCATATGAAACAAAAAAATTTTGCATTTTTAATAAAAATTTTAAATCAAATTTTAATCAAAGTTTTAAATAAAAAATTTAAATATTAAAAATATTTTAAAAATTAGATATATGAAATACAAACCCCCAGAAATTCAATTCCACCTGTTTTTATTTCAGCTTCGTTAACTACTCTCAAACTCATATATTTATTAGAGACAGGACCATGTCACACTATGACATACCTGCATGCACACAATTGCAGCCTTCGAAAGGTTAAACTCTTTAATCAGCTGCTGCCAACCTCCTCCCCTTACAGAAATTCTTATTTGTAGAAGTGTAATGATTTTATTATGATCGTGTCAGATCTGATAGTCTTTTTTTGTCATTCTACTTATACATGTCAGGTTTTAATATGAGAGAGAAATAAAACTTGGAAGAGTAGAAAGAAAACAGAGGTTCTTTTCTGCTACATGAGAGAATAATATATGTGCATAAAGCATGTGTGCACACAGGCATACAGTCCTGTAAAATATGCGTGTGTGGCAACTGAAGAAATGTGCTGATGATGTCTTAAATAATGGAGAAAAACCACAGTTGGAAAAGGCTCTATCAAGAGTGAGAGTTTTCAAGAGTTTAGACTGCCTATGAATAAGCTTTACACTCCTCACTTCAAAGAGTCCTAAGAACCTTGACCTTTAGCAGCAGAGTTCATGGTGAAGCTGCAGGAACTAAAATTTAAAAACAAACAAACAAACAAACTCAAACAAAACCCAAAAAGCCCCAAACAAACAAAAGCCAACCAACCAACCAAAACAACAACAACAAAAAAAAAAAACCACGAAACCCAAACAAAACAGATACATATAGTGGATAACTAAACCTTATTCCCCAATATTTTTATTGTCAATACTTAGTGCACTCTGCCAAAACTTACTCTAAAGCAAGTCAAAATTATTTTTAGGTGTTTTAGCATTTTAAGGCTGAAGTAAAAATACTATGTTTTCTCCTTATAAAAGTCATGAATATTTACAACCTGAAAGCTTACAAAAGCTCAAGTCAATCACACAATGTCATCAAGTTTACTCTCTTCCTTCCTGTGTTTTTTCCAGGGTTGAGAAGACACAATTTTACAACAGAATACTAATATTTCTTTTAGATAAATGAAAAACCAACACAACAAAACCTTAAGTCAAGCAGATAAATACACACTCCAATGACATTATCAAAACAATATATGATAAACAGCAAGAAAGCATATCTTATACAAGTTATCTTAAGGGATTAAGTGTCATGTAAAGGCACATTTTAATATAAGCCACGGGCAGTTTTTTTCCATCTTAAGCCAATGAGGTACTATTATAATAGTTACACTGTTATCTAATGTAACAGTTAGCTGAAAGTTGTTACATGGTAAAAGTACATGGTAAAATTGGATATGAGCCAAAGTAATTTTCATAACACCATCATTACATTTAACTGCTTGTATTTATTCAAAATGATGGGGCATTACTGTTATAATACAGCAAAATTTAATCATTTTCTTTTAAGTTTATACAAACTGAGAGAAGTCAAGCATTTTCTAACTCCAGAAAAATTACATAGTATTTTTCCCTGCTTCATCTAGAAAAATGCCTATATACTGCTATTTAAACTATTTAAAGTTATTAATGTCTTTTATTTCAAGATCTACAAATGCTATTTCAATATCTATAAATGCCGATACTTAGAATTAAGTTTCACACTTTTTGGGATCTATGCAAGATTTTGAAAAGACTTGATTGGCTGAGTGACATAAATTAGTAACTCCTACCCCAAAATCAAAGAGCTCTAAAAATTTCTATGGAGGAACTTGAAAGGGAAAAATATTTTTAAGCATTAAAAAAGGGTGTTTAAACAACATACTACACAATTAAATTATTTCTACTGGGCATAACACATTTACGTAATGAAACAGATTTTACTGCTATTAGATTTGCTTTTGTTTGGTGTAGTCTAAATTTTACTGGATATTTTTATTAAATGAAAAACCATTTATTCACTTTTAACAGCTCAAATACATTACTTGATCTAACCAGATTAAGAGAAGAAAAAGAAAAGCCAACAGTACAAAATTAAATTAGATTGCTCCTGCGTAATATAATAAAAAACAAAGTATTTTAGAAGCAATAATCCTAGAAAAATTTCAGAATTCATACTACTTATACATTTATTGGCTGTAACCATCTTATTTTAGGATTAAAGTTTAGAATTAATTCTGACTACATGTGTATCTTTTAATATCCATACTCCTGCATATCATTATGTCCAACAAGTATAGAGTGCCTGTGTTTACTGATGAGACATTCTACTTTCCACTACACACATCTCATTTCCTCTTGAAGTATGAAAATATCCAGGCTTAAATGTGAAATTTCTTTGCTCCCCTAACAAATATAGTGTTAATGCTAAGTTACACAAAACCTTCTCTCAAAATTTCTCTCAAATGTTACAGATAACCAAAGCTACTGAAATACAGTGCATAATGTGAACAAATGAAAAACAAAAACAAAAAAAGTCAACGGCAGTGTATTATAGCACCTCAGCTCTTTTCAGAAGTCTCTGTCTCTGAAAACCTCATGCATGTTACTACAGACACAAATAAAAGCACCATAAACTAATCTAACAGGGTGCATTAAAACTGAGTAAGTGGACAAAACCCTGCGTAGTAAAAATACAGAAAGTAGAGGATAAGAAAGGTAGAATGGCTACAAATCTGTAAATCTGACTTCAATAATAAGAGAGAATTTGGGAAAATTCTGAAAGGAAAGAATATTTAAGAAAATGAAGGTAAATCGAAATGAAATCAAATGGAAGTTTATCTCATGTAGATCATGTCAAAGTAATCTCTGGTTTTCTGTGACAGGCAATTTTTAGATGGAAAAGCAGTGGCTGATTTTATCTATTGTTATATAGGAAATTGCTAGTCATTCATGAGTACATGAGAAAAGGAACTACATACTGCATAAAAACAGAAAAATGATAATATGAGATACTGAGAGGGGAAGGATCAAACCACCCACGACTTAATGAACACAGAGTTGAGGAATTCTTTAATTTCATTAAGACCATGAAACAAAAACTATAGATATATTTATGAATTCACCTCCCTGTACAATTGGGTGTCATCAATACAGAGCAGAATTAAGCTATCAAAAGAAAGAGCTGGTGATGACAGTGTAACAGAGAATGAAGTCTGGCATCAGAAAATACAAGGTCATGTACCTGACAGAAAATAACAAGAATTTCAGCTCAAATCTGAAGCTTATTAGACAGACACAACTGAAGTGTACTAGTCAGTCTTAAGATGACATAAAATTACTTACAAGTGTGAACAACTGCAGAAAGAAAGTACACGCTTAAAATTTATCCCATTCAACTGATGTCTCAACATGAATAATTACGAATCCATGCCCCAGCCCCAAAGGTATGGATATAAACAATTTACTGTACGCCAGTCCCAATGGATAACATCTCATCCCCAGCCCTCAATCATCTGGACAGACAAGAAAGAAAAAGAGAGCAAAAGACTGTTGGGGGTCAGGTTTCTTTCCTTTTGTTCCTTTTTACTTAGGGAATTTTTTCCCGTAAGTTGCTAGGAAACACTAACAACAGGAGTACTTAAGAAAAACCAAAAAAAGTGGCCAAGTTCAGGGGCGGAGAGCATCTGGTTGCACTTCTCTTATCTAGGAGTGAGGGGCAGAAATATCATGAGAATTGGGCAGGTCAAAGACAGGGCTAGAGCAGCTGCTGCCTCTCTCTCGGCTTTGGAGGAGGACAGTCAAAGCTGCTGCTTGGGGAAGGGAATTTGCTGCTGCTGGCAGCCAGACCCCAGCCCAGAGCTGCTTGTTCTGCCATGGTTTGAGCCTCTGCTCACGAGAGCAGCCACTGGACTAGGACCTTACTATCACCTACCTCATTAAAAGAGGACACCCAGGATCCTCCGCTCGCCTCTCCCCGCCCTGCTCAGAGCCCAGCCGCCGCTGCCCCACCCCCGCTGCTTCTTCGCCACTGCTCCAAGTACTGTAGCCTCTCACCCCCTGCCTGCCAAGATGTCCTGCCACCCCAGCTTGCTGCTTCCAAGAGTCCTGCTGGGGCACTGGGTTTGTGAAGCAAAGCCTCTCTTCCGTCCCTTCCCGCCTCAGCTGAGCCTCCATTGCCGCCTGCTCCCCGAGCGCGCGCCACAGCGCCCCCTGCAGCCGCAGGGAATCAGCGCACCCGCCCTGCCCGCCGGCAGCCACCAGCGCCCCTGCTGGCTGTGCCCGGAACTGCACCAACGGGGAAAGCGCCTGCGGCCCAGAAGGGGTCACTGCGCTCCTGGTGCTGTTTGTTTTTGATGCTGTAGTTGTTATTTGTTTTATTATACATACTAGTGAAGAACTGTTATTCCTATTCTCATGTCTTTGCCTAAGAGCCCCTTAATTTCAAAAATTAAAATTTGGACGGAAGGGGTCAACATTTTCCATTCCAGGGGAGGCTCCTGCCTTCCTTAGCAGATACCTATGTTTCAAACCAAGACAAAAATAAATCAAAATTCTGTTCACTCTGGATTAAGAGATTTGCAGAAAAGTAAAAATTTCCTTCTTTAAGGGTCATTTTCACATTTTCCCTTACACACTGATAAGGAAGAATACAGTGGTGGGACAGAAAACAAAATCAACAATATTCCTTGTTCTCAGATGAATGATAGAGTTCTACTGAAGTAATGGCACACTATAAAGTAGTAAAATATACTGATGAAACCAAGACTTAAACCTCCCCACCAAGTCTTAAAAAACAGATAAACTGAATTTTAAAAAACTGACCTTTAAGTGAAAACCAACATCTTATACCTACTGTTGATTTAAAGTTTGCAAGTGCACTATCATTGAGGGCCAATGAGGAACATTTGGACAGTCAACCTTAGGAGTTCCTGCTTTATTTTGATAGCTAATGCTATCATATATACATGTGAGTATAATGTAAGTATTCTAGATGCCTATGTGAAATAAAGAAAAACACACGTAATGAACAAGGATACTCCCTTTCAACCTATTCCCAGAGTAGAATATTGCAAAATTATGATGAGATCTTTCAAGAAGAAATAGAATTTTAAGAAAGAAAAAAGATCCCACATATTTCAGTGGAACTAAAATCCTGGGTTAAAATAACATTGCAAAAATATAACGTTTTAAAAAACTAATAAGGAATTATCACGTTTTAAAAAACTAATAATTTAAAGAATTAATAAGGCCTTAAGAGGTATAACTTAATTTTCAATTTACTTGCAAAATAAATCTTGCAGTCCAGTAACTCTTTTTTCAAGAAGAAAGATTATTTTGAAAAAAAAATTGCCGTCATGGTTATAAGACCAGCCTACTTTGTTAGCTTAATGATCACATTTCTTATCATTATGTTAACTTTTTAGTAGTGAAAAATTTGTATGAGATATCTACTGTTGTGCTTACTCAAACTATAAATAAAAGGATTGTTTTAGGCTGAAGATGGTATTTTCATCTCTTGGGAAATACTGAAATCTCAAAAATACAGTAGATGAAAGAACTTTGGGTTCTTTTTTTTTTCTGAAGAGTACACATTGTTTGACAGAATTAATTCATTTCTTCTCTAGGCCCTAGTTTCTTAAGTCGTTCTTCACCCTCTTCAATGAAGGCAGTCTTTGCATGGAAAGAAATCCCCTGCTGGACATTTCTATTTAGCACTGCCTTCTCACATTTCTATATACAGCTGTAAAAATCACTGTGGAGACAAAAAGACTATGCTGAACTGCCTGTCTTATCTTGTTGGTCTGCTTAAAGAAATGTGACCCCTCTTTAGAGAAAACAAATTGAGCGATCTAATAACATAGCAGAGTCCCTAGAAAAACACTGCACTTCATTATTGTTCCATGAATTTACCTACATTAAAAAAAAAACCAACTTGTCATTAAAGTATTATCTATCCATCTTCCCTTAAATATAGTGCCTAATTACAATATCAAACCAAGTATTTCTTACTGTTAGATCAATAATTTAAATTTATAGTGGGGGGCAGGTGGAGTGGTGAGGGAAGCAGCTATTTTGAGGGGCATGGCTGAGGTCAGCACTATCAGAGACATACGTATCTACTGGAGGTCATAGCTGTTTTTCTCCTTTTTTGACATAAACCAGTGTTTTCACTTTGTTCAATGGTGTTGCATAAAATAGTTAAAACTTCTACCAGGGACAGAAAAGGACATATTGAAGTGAAGCTTTCTGTCATTTGGAAAGGCATCCCTTCTTACAGATGTGAGCTAAACACACAGAAGCTGTGAATGACATACCTAAAAAATTTTACACAGAAAATGTTTGTGTGGGATGTTTGGGATTTGTATTTTTACTCTGAATGCATATCAGGACTAACTCTGAAACTTATTCTGAGGAGTAACAAAAGATATTTTCCTGATCATCTGTAGGCAGGGTCTGCATCGGTACCCGCAATTCAATTGCTTGTGTCCTATGTTATATTCATGAATGTGAATATAAACACATGAACATCAATGGGAAAACCATATTAAAACTGAGTACAAAATAAAGAGAGCTCTGCAGTGTGATGCACATACAAAAAAAAAAAAAAAAAAAGCTAATGTATGTTAGCAACTTCATTAAAAGAAATTTTAAAATCATGATTATAAAAATAATAACAAAAAAACTGGTTTGTGAACTAATTATTTGCACATAGACTTGTGGGTATAGTTAAAAGTTCTATCTTATCACCCTGAAGAATTCAATGACATGTATAAAAATATTATGAAATTCCTGACAATTAAATGACAAAAAGTTCTTTCTTCATGGTTTGCTGCTTTTGTGGTTTTCTTTTTCCCTAATTTTGAGTTACCTGACAATATAATCAATGTTACCTGAAGTTTCCCAACAATAAAACCAATTCTCAAATCAATCACAGAGAGATTCAATACAAGGGAAAAATCAGGCAATATATTCTTGCTCTTTTACAGATGCTGATGCCAGCTAGGCTCCTGCTGAAATCTTTCCTTAGACAAGGACAGACTGGAAGCCCAGAACAGGATCCTGACTTAAAATCCTTTAGAGCCACATGCAGATATTTCATGCCTTCACTGAGATAATTCATTAAGTTTATTCTCCTCCACAATTAAAAAGATTAATTCTTTAAAAAGTCGTTGGGAAGACTTCATTTTCTGCAACTGTTTGAATGCTGGAATTAGTTACACAGGTGATACATAATATCATAATATAATAATCCATGTAATATCAAAAGCCATGACAAAAACTACACGAGGTAGTAACACTTGTTGTGCATGCAGTGCTGAGATGCCCAACCAACCGTTGTGAGCAAACCCATTTGCTAACACAGATGATGCGTTCCAGACAGGCTATCAGCAGTACACAGGTTTAGTGACTAAGGAAGTGGCTCTAATTTTTTTATGAGTTGTTGCTTCAAATATTCAAATATATGCATGACTTCCATCAAGTACGAAGGGTCCATCTACTCATATCCCTATGAAAACTGCACATTTATCACTAAGAGTAAGAAACAGTAATGAGCAGAGTGGCCAAGGTCTATCATGGCAGCCAAATCACATGTCAGAAACAGAGATAATTCCAACTCCTGGAAAACTTGCCAGGAAAACAAATGAGGCCACAGAAAATGAAACCATCAAGCATCCGAATTTCTGATGCCTGCAAAAGGGAACTGAGGGAGTTTATGAAATAAAGAGCATCCCTTATAGTCTGGTTACACAAATCTTTGTTTTGACTGATCATATAACATTATTTCATTCTACAGCAAATTTCATTGTAAAGAAACCTAAGATTGAGTCAAATTTAAAACAACCCACACACAAAAAAAAAAAACTTTAAAAGAACCAGAACAAAGTACAACAACCAGAAAAACAAAAAAAAACCTCAAAAACCAAATCAAAACAAAAAGACCTGAAAAAAAGTGTAAATATTTCTAGAGTAAATGAAGAATTTTTCAACTCCTAAAAAAATCTGGGCCCGGCATCATTTGTCAATTTTAATATTCTTTGAAAGCATAGTAGTTTAAGACATGGGCATCTGTGTTTTGCCCCTGTCCCCTCTACACCTTCAAACATAGTTTTAAATGTAAGTTGGGTACAAATTCTGTTTTAACATTTAAGCCATAAAATCAGACTTCTCAACTACAATTAAAAAACAGTGATCTACAAAGCTACACAAGAACAAAACTGGAAAGGGGAAAGTCAAACTCTAACTAATCAGTTCTAAATTTGTGACTGAGAAATAACTTCATATAGAGGGCAAGAATGTCTTAGATGGAATTAAACAGTCTAGAATAAGATTGCCAGAAACACGACTCCCTACTCTCTTGCAGCAATCCAGCAATACCAGCAAGGGCCCACATTTGGGCAGCAGAAATGGGAGAAGGCCTGGATTCAAGGGTGGGCTGAGATGTGGCCACTCACAGGGCAAGTAGTTAGAAGGCATCTGTCAAGAGGCATCTATGTAGACTTGTTTTAGAACCACTTACTGAAGTGGGAGTCTGCTCACTGTGCCATTCATTAGTTATATTTTTATATATATATTTAAGCATGACCATGTGTTTGACATGCCTTGAGAGATAAAAATAAAATTCCCCAACAGTAGTTTCAGCAGAAGATCACTTACTATTTTAAAAAATGTTTTATTTTCTTCTGAGTCGTGCAGTTAGGCATTGAAAATAAAATTTCTGAAGGAATAACACAATTCCTCTTTCATAAAAATTCCATATTCTAATACTGGTAATATCAATATAGCACAGTATTTCTTCTCTCATGGATGATAGATAAATTGCTGGAAAATTGGCATTGAATTATTTGCTCCGAATAAATGTAAGTGGATCAAGATACTATCTGTCAAATATTTTTAGGCAGGTATTAAAAGATGCTATAAAATAGACCACTATTTATACTCCAAGAAGGTAGTAATACACTGAGTGATTACCACCCACTGCTATTTACCACTTGTTTACCTGGTTATGTTTTACGAAAAATTACTGTTTAAGAAACATCCAATATTTTAGAATGTTCTAGTCTGAAAAAAAGATTTTGTACCAAGCAACACCTGATTTTCTGACAGAAATTGCCCATTACTGCAAAAGTGGTTCTAACATACTTTTAGCAGTGGGGTTCCAAAATCGGAGAAGCACCGTCTTCATCACCACTTTCTCCAACACATAGATCTTTACTGGCAAGAAGCAGGGTAGGAAGGATGACAGAAACATTTAAAAATTCCCATTTAAACCAGGTTTAAGGTTACATTTATTATATTTATGCATTGTGAATTACTAAGAAAAGAACACTTGTTCAGTCT
Source organism: Alaudala cheleensis (assembly GCA_013398995.1). Classification (NCBI taxonomy): domain Eukaryota; kingdom Metazoa; phylum Chordata; class Aves; order Passeriformes; family Alaudidae; genus Alaudala; species Alaudala cheleensis. The sequence goes on from VWYE01007655.1 coordinate 43,985, forward strand.
GGGATGTTATTTTCCAAATGTCCTTCTATTTTAATTAAAGCCACAAAAGTAATATAAATAATTAAATACCTATGGAATCAGTAAATGATAACATATGAACAAAAATTCAGATGTGAAAGCTTAATCTCTCATTAAAAAAATCTACTGAGATGGCATTAAAACATTCAACAAGATAAGGATATATAACTACAAAACCTAACGTAAATATGAACATCATATTCATAGCACTGGTGGATTTTTTAATAGTATCTTTAAATCTGTAATATTCAAGTATGCACAACCATGCATTGAAACTTGACATAATTTGATTCTACTCAAAATACGTTTTCAACACCTGCGGCATTATCTTAGAAACACTTCCACTGAGACATTACAAATATATATTAGAAATAACAAAACACAGACTACTTTCTTTAGTACCTCCATCACACACGCACACTTTACTAGAAGTGAGAGTTAGATCAGAGAATTCTCTGTTAGAATTTCTCAATCTGTCCTTGTGTAGAATATCCACAGAGAATATACTACCATCCTTCCCAAGAAGCAGAGTATTGTCAGGTTTCTACATAGTTACTGCTGAGATACAAGAAGAAAAGACTTACTTGCCATGGTAGATTCTCCACCTCGACCTACCCTACCACCCTGCCCCAACATGACACAAGATGGTGAAAAAAAGCTTTTTTCCACTGCAGTTTCCTAAGTATAACAAAGTTCAGTGTAACTGTGAATCCATCACTCACCCATCATTCTAAATTTGGAGCAGTCTGACTGGATATCTACCACTTCTGGGCTACAAAAAGCAAACTGGCAAAGAGATGTAGACAATTTGCAGAGGGTTTGAAAATAACAATGGCTCATTGCAGACAGCACAGAAATGTACATACGGGTACTTGCACACCAAGCTTCCTTTTCCCCAATCTCTTCCTCTTAAATTCTTTATTTTCCTGCCCACAGAGAATGAATCAGAACACAGTAAAGCACAGCTATACAACATAAGTATGAGCTGTGAGGTAATGTTCGCAAAAGTCAAAGCAAGTTGAGTAGAGATGGGGGTTTTTGAGCCCTTGTGAAAGAAAAATGAAAAAAAATAAGTCATCATACCCCAAACACATTAACAATATACAAGGAGTAGATGCTAAAGTGATATTTTCTAAAAAAACCATGCACATTTCCTATCATAACTGAAAGGATTCTTCAGGAGAATGCTATAGCAACATTTAACCTGTCATCCATGTCTAGGTGAGAGTTTTACACTTAATTATTGTTATAGGCACTGCAAATTTCACCCAGACATAAAAGCACATTGACAGTCTCTTACAGTTAACAGTGGGTCTATCAAAACCTAACAAAGGTTTGGTAGCTGACTGATCTATCACTGAATTCCTTTCGTATTTTATTTTACTTGACATCCAAATAACATTTTTACAGAACCATGCCCTGAGAAAAATCCTGTCACATAGTCTTCTCTTGTGCCAGGTTAACCACTGCTCTCTAGATCTTCCAAAAGTACACCAGGAAATGAGATTACAAAGCACCGTGGTTCTCTTTGTCCTGTTTTGCAGGGAGAGAAACACATTCAGTGGCACACATGTTTACAAATATGTTTTTTGTAACAGCATAAAGTATGTTAGGAGTAAAATTATGGGTTAGTATTTGCAAACAAGGTTTGTGACAATCTCTCCTTTCTCCAAGAGTTTGGTTCTTTTTTAGTTGTAATTACTAGAGGATATGTCTGCTCTTTGGAAAAGTAGTCTCTGAAACAAGACTTTGCTTGAGGACAGAAATGTAATCTCCGACGGGTACAGTGGAGCTCCAGAGCCTGCTGGCGTGGTGCAGCTGAAAAACAGCCCTAAAACTCCCACACCCAGGCTGATATAACTAAGAGTTTACTGCAACCTACTTTATCAACTGCAGGGCACATCTCAGCAATCGTCACTGCACTCCATTGCATCCAGACAGTCCTGAAAGAATTTAGTTTTAAGGGCTATTTCACCCTTGAAAATTAAAATCAATCATCTTGATAGCTTTTTTTTTAAAGTTACCATTGGCTCAGAAAAACGGCAGTAGTTTTTTGCTACAGGCATAAAAATTCCCCAATCACAGGAACTAGTTAAAATTCTAGAAGTCTTTTTCTTCTCGTATTTATTTTTTCTCAAGCGGGACAGATTAGTAATTCTTAGTTGTTATACAATTGTGTATCTGCGTCCTCCAAACAAGGCATAGTAAAAGGACTGGTACTCAGAAAGGAAATAAAGAGACCAGTTATATTCAAACTATGCAGCATATCACTGTTGAATGAATGTTCAGCTCATTCTTTCTAAAGCTTTTATTCATTATTTATTTAGGCAAAGCTCCCATTGATTTTCCTAGGAGCTTTACTTGTAAAGAATAAGGACAACAAGATTCAGAGCTATTTTTAATTGAAATAAAAGGATGACCCCCCCATCAAAACCAACCCAATTACTAAAGATTGCTTATTCTTCTAAAAAAGAAGGGCAAGTAAATCTCACAATAATTACAAAACTATTGCAAACTAGACTACTGCATAGCAGATAGGCTTCCTGTCATTGATTGGAAAATTCAGTGACAGCCACAGTTTACTGGCTTGAAGCCTAAAAAGCCTTCCACATATAAATAACAGTCAGTATGGATGGTAGAAAGGCTTTAAAATAACCATAAAAGTACCAGGAAATTTTTATTTGTTTTATTATTGTTTTATGAAAAGAAATGCTGTAGGGTTCTGGGTTTTTGGGGTTTTTTTCATACTAGATTCTCTTTCACTCTGTGCTTTCTTTAGGAAAAAAAACCAAACTACAGGTTTTGACAAGACTGGGGTTAAAATGGAGCTTTAATCATGGTTTATCAAAGGGGTGGAAAGATCAGATCAAAGTCTCAGGTGGATAGAACAGTCAGTTTCAGCTTATTTAATTTAATGAGATTGCACTTCACTAGAACATTGTGTATGGTCAAAATATCTATTTCACACTTTCAGGAATGGAAGACAGTCTCACTGGTAGGACACACCCAGCTCTTCACTCAGTCCCTATATTTTGTCCAGGACTAGCAATAGTGGCAACCTTAACCTCTGGGAAATCAAGGAGAACCTTTGTTACCAAACACAGAAAAGGGAGACTCAGGGAGCCTTAAAAGCAAGTATGAGTGAGTCGCCAGGCATGTATAACTTGTACAGGTGATTATTGTGCAAGATAATCAATACAGCTTGCTATATTTTTTCCTAACACTCATTTACAGTAGAACATTTTGACAGAACTGGAACTCATCTCGTGTCTACAAAGCACACACATGTAGTTACTTAGGCTCAGTCATAATCAGTAGTGACCCAAATGGCACTTTTATACTGCAAATTGCCTTTGCATGTGATTTCTTCCTTCCATCTTTGTCATTACTATCATGTAAGATATATTTTTTTTCTTTCATATGACTAGAAAGGGATTTAGCTAGCTCAGATGCAAATATCTAAGTTTCAGATTTTTAATTTCAGATCGATAGAACTCAATTTTCCTGTCTCTGCAGAAGACAGAAGTTAGTCATATATCTCAAAAGTCATATTTTCAAATTAATGAAACAATGCTCATCTATAATTTTATTTCTAATTCCAAAAGTCTTTGTGCTTCAAACTGGTATTTTCTTAGTAGCACCCACAGCAGTAAACATCATCTGACCTCTACCATAATTAGTAATCCTGAAGACACCATCTTTACCCCTCCTCTCAAAATTTTCTGATAAATATAGAATATCCATATTGAGCACAACCAATCTAATATAACATGGGATACAGCAGAATGCTGCAGGTGAACTAAACCAGTGTTTCAGGCTCCCTGTATGCACCTCAGTTTGTCTAGAGCATCACTTTTAATAGTGCATGCTCCCCTCAAAAGGTTTTACTCTTGCTGTCTTGTTCAAAACCTCCAGGCCTTCTTTAATAACAGTGTATTCTGTTTTCTCCCCAGGTGAGATTTATTAGGTTATAAGGCATCTGAGCAATATTTTTTTTTTTGTCCCCTGTTTAACCACGTATTTAATGAGACTTTTGTTTTTTGAATTTTATATAAAGGCATTCTTTCACAGTAACTCTGAACAGGTCAAGCAAACACAGATGGGGATTTCTTGTAGCAAATATTAAACATAATCAGAAAAAAATTATAAAATCTTATTTTTAGAAACAGCTACGGTTTTGAAAAACACTTTCTACTTAGATTCAAAAGAGGACAGAGAAATACCTGAAAAAGTGCAAGATATTTTCCAGCTATTGGCTGAAAAAAGAATGATAAAGTAATAAAAATAAATTCAAATATTCCAACATGCTCTTTTTAATCTACTTTTCCCTCAAGACTCCATATGCAAATATTTTAATTGCTAAAATAATATTATAGAAACAAACAGGCATTCGAACAGCAAGGAACAAGCAATAACTTATTCTTGAGCACAACTAAATAACAAGATCTACTTAATGAAAAGTTATTAGACCCACTACCCAGCTGGATAGATTTTCTAACCATATTTTTCTCTGTCCTTTGAGACTTAAAGCCCTAGAGGCAGTTTTCTTCATTTGTTTATTAAGTGGGTATTATATTTAAATAATAAGTCTGTTGTTCCTAATTTTAATCTACTTAAAATGAAGTTTCCAGGATTTCAATCACTTTTCAAATTATTGCACTAAAAATGCTCATTGAGTAGATTACAGACAGTACAGTTCTTACCTCAGGTCCACACAATAGTTTGGTTACTAAGAAATAGCATACTAATTTGTAGTAAACACTTCAAACTTTCTTCTGAAAAGCAGAATAATTGGACACCAGATCTCCACTGTGTTTCACAGATATTCTATAGAGTCTAACAACAGACTGCAATGGTATACTTGCCATATATAAAACACAAACAAGCACATGACATATAAGTAAGAATGATAAAATGTATAGATATAAAACATTGCTGAGGTAAAACTTCAGTAAACCACAGTTGGTTAAGCCCTAGCACTAAAGATGCATCATTTTTTACAAGTAAATAGAGCAAAACATTTTCATCTTGACGGCATGCTGTTTCTCCTACATGTTTTATGTTATTTCTCAAATTTAGAAAGACAGCCCTTGTTATAATCATATTTATATAATATATATCAGTATACTGAGAAAGACATCTCTTCTTCAATTTTTAATCTAGAAGTCACACATAGGCCCTGACTGCTGAAATTACAAGTTGCAAAGAAATTTTATATTTAAGAACTACCAGATCAATTTACCAAAACACTTAACAGAGCAAAATAAAAACAATTGTACAGAAACTCATAATAATCAAGGTTTTCACTGTTGTTTTTGCTTTTCCATCCCTCCTCATAAAATAATCGGAAACTCAGAGAGAAAAGCCAATTTTAACATTTCACCTTCAGAAACATCTTAAAGATAATGTGCACTTCTGAAGTCAGTGACAGACACAGACATGATTAATTTTAGTACTTGTTATTTCTTCACCAATTGCCTGGAGTGTTCTAGGAAGGAAAGCCCTTTGAATTAGTGATGGCTCTAGCAGCTCCCACCTCTGTTACGACCTTGTTAGTTGAGAGCAGCTAACATTAAACATTAAAAGTGCTGAGAAGCAGTTCTAAGTTTCTCAAAATCCCGTGTGATACAGCACACTAAACTGTCATATCTACAAGCAGCACCAATGCACAGATTTATTTGGGAGGGAAAGAAAATAAACATTTGAAAGATTTAATGCTTCTTGACTATTCAGTTGTTCGGTTGTTTGATTTGCTTGTTTGGAGTGGGGAGGTAGCAGGGTTGAGAGGGGATGGGGGGAGTATTTGGCTTATTTTTTCTCAGCTAAACTTGTTGTAAGGTGAGATTGTTGACGTTTTTTCGGAAGATGACTCAACAGACAGAGTACTGGCAAATATATCATATGAGATATTGGACTTGTTTTGGCTGGGATAGAGTTAATTTCCTTCAGAGCAGTGTCAAGTATGGGGCTGTGTTTTGGGTTTGTGCCAAACACAGAGTTGATAACATAAAGATATTTTTGTTATTGCTGAGCAGGTCTCACACACAGACAAGATCTTTTCCAGTTTTTGCCCGGCCTTGATGGCAAGGAAGCTGAGAGTGCATGGAAGGCTGGGAGGAGACACAGCCAGGACAGGTGACCCAAACTGACTAAAGTGATACCCCAGACTATATGGCACCGTGCTTAGCATATAAAACCGGGGAAGGGGGAGGAAGGGGTGGGGGAGAACATTTGGAATGATGTCATTTGTGTTCCCAAGCCACTACTATGTGTGACGGGGCCCTGCTCTCCTGGAGATGGCTGAACACCTGCCTGCCCATGGGAAGTGGTAGAAGCATTCCTTGTTTTACTTTGGTTGTGTATGCGACCTTTGTTTCTTCTATGCACAGAATTACAGAATTTTAGAACATTCTGAGTTGGAAAAGACCTTTGAGGATCATCAAGTTCAACTTTTCTCAATCCACAAGTTTTCTTTTATCCTTCCTCATATTTATCTGCTGGTGGGGGAATCACTGAGTGGCTAAGTCAGGCTTGGTTGATGGCTGGGGTTAAAACACCACAGACCTATAAATATATGACAAATCATTTGCTTGTGGATTTTTTTCTAATGCAACCGAGAAGGAATGGAAAGAATATTAAACTTCAGCTTTGTACCTCATATACAGTGACAGAAGCATGCATTATGTTGTGAGACTTTGGCAAATCATCTTAGTCAAAAGTTGTGTTTCTTGCCGATGAACATAAATGCAGGCTTACATACTCTTATCCGGGAAACAAAGAAAGCAGAATGGCCATGACTGAGTATTTATGAACACATGAAGATGTTAGATCTTCCTCTGGAACTTCTGACTATCATTTAATCAAAGTACAGTACGTCCTAACCTACACAGGAAATATAATAAATAATTAACATATAACCTACTGCATTTCCTTCTTGTGGTTTAGTCTATCATTCTTTGAGAATGTCATTACTTGTTTCTTACTTTCCTTCAATCATGACCAAGTTTGCTCCATCCAATCCTGCTGACTGGGCTCAGGGACAAGTGTATTCATGGGAATTTTAAATCTTNGGGGGAGAACATTTGGAATGATGTCATTTGTGTTCCCAAGCCACTACTATGTGTGACGGGGCCCTGCTCTCCTGGAGATGGCTGAACACCTGCCTGCCCATGGGAAGTGGTAGAAGCATTCCTTGTTTTACTTTGGTTGTGTATGCGACCTTTGTTTCTTCTATGCACAGAATTACAGAATTTTAGAACATTCTGAGTTGGAAAAGACCTTTGAGGATCATCAAGTTCAACTTTTCTCAATCCACAAGTTTTCTTTTATCCTTCCTCATATTTATCTGCTGGTGGGGGAATCACTGAGTGGCTAAGTCAGGCTTGGTTGATGGCTGGGGTTAAAACACCACAGACCTATAAATATATGACAAATCATTTGCTTGTGGATTTTTTTCTAATGCAACCGAGAAGGAATGGAAAGAATATTAAACTTCAGCTTTGTACCTCATATACAGTGACAGAAGCATGCATTATGTTGTGAGACTTTGGCAAATCATCTTAGTCAAAAGTTGTGTTTCTTGCCGATGAACATAAATGCAGGCTTACATACTCTTATCCGGGAAACAAAGAAAGCAGAATGGCCATGACTGAGTATTTATGAACACATGAAGATGTTAGATCTTCCTCTGGAACTTCTGACTATCATTTAATCAAAGTACAGTACGTCCTAACCTACACAGGAAATATAATAAATAATTAACATATAACCTACTGCATTTCCTTCTTGTGGTTTAGTCTATCATTCTTTGAGAATGTCATTACTTGTTTCTTACTTTCCTTCAATCATGACCAAGTTTGCTCCATCCAATCCTGCTGACTGGGCTCAGGGACAAGTGTATTCATGGGAATTTTAAATCTTAGAAAAGTGGGATGTGAGTGGTTGTTTATACTCAATGTAATCAATCCAAGGCTTTTCTGTGAATTCTAAGCCTTTAAAGTCTGAAAAAAAAAATGATAGATTTTTCTTCTGGTATTAGTTTAGATTTAATGTTGATACAAGTTTTTGATGTTACTGTACAAACAACATGCCAAAGATGTCTGTAATGTTTTATTCATGTAAATAATTGCCAAGAGATGGTCTGATCTCTGATGAGGTCTCCATCACTCTCTCACAGCAGAGATAGATGATAATAAACAGAAAATAAATATTAATGAAGCTAAAAGAAAATTAAGGAAGTGACTACTTTCTCCTCCCCTCCAGTTCACATCAACCACTAACTAACAGCAAAAGAATTACATTTTAAATTAAATTGTTTTTGATAAACAGCACTTCAGTGTATTTTTCATGCCATTCCATAAAATTGTCAGCTAGTCTATGGAACTGTTTGGCACCAATGATTAATATCAGAATGATATTAATTTCAAAATTAATATACAATGCTTTCCTTGTAGCAAGTAATCCCTTCCCAGGTGATAATACTTGTACAATGACTTGCATCTGATGGTATAATCAAGGTATGTGTTCACTCAGTCCTCTATTTGAAAACTTCAGTTTCATTAATAGTCATTCTCTTTAGCGAGGTCCTCTAATCTAGAATTAATGAGAAATTCCTGTAATATAAAATCAAATCAACAGCAATCATAGTAGTAGTAGTGGTAGCAGTAGTAGTGATAATAATAATAAACATTTGGCATTTATAGAAATTGTGATCATCATAGTACACATGTGAAAATCTGAATTCATGAAAGCTTCTGTAAAACTAAGGAGTTTTAACACAGAAAAGTAGGTATGCAGAAGTGAGAATTTGGATGGAATATCCCCAATTCCTCTTTGTTTCCATTCACTGTAACAATTTCCCTTAATAATTTTTAGTCACAGCTGACTTGATGCGTATAGGAAGTTTAATTATGTTTTCTGGAACACTTTAGTTTTAGAGAGTATTAAAAGAAATCCTGCACCTACTGGAGTACCAACTTCTGACAGGTTCTTAAGTCATGATTTAGTAACTTGCTGATTTACAACAGCTACCAATAAAATAAAAATGTCTCATCGCTCCAGTGGAAAAAACTTCCAGCAGTTCTTGATTTAATCTTTCATTTAAAACTCGCACTTGACCTTATACAATTATTTACTAAGGCTGTGCACTTCAAACTTCTTTCAACTACACTGGAAGTGCAATTCTTTGGAAGGAAGAAAATATAAGAAAGTTCTAAGCAGCACTACTACAGAACTTTTAGAATATTTGAAATTTCAGTACCAATTACTACTTCATTTGATTGGAAGTGTCAGTGTTAATTTTCAGGAGAAACAAACAAACCACGAAATAAGACCCTAGAAAAAAAATTTCTTATTTTACATTATAAGGTCGGTTAGCTCCTGACAACCTAAGAACTTCAAAATCATTTCACTCAAAAAAGGAGTATTGCAATTTCTTTAAGACAGAAATAATTTTGAACACATTAATTTTTGATCTAAGAAATTTTCTTTGGACAACTGACTCAGTTATGTCATGACACTTCAAGATGACATTTAAAGGTCTTTTAATTTTGTGTTTTCTTCGTGGCTGCTGGCCTTAAAGCCAAAGCAAAACTTAAGTCTTTAGGATCTATTACTACAGAAAGAACCATAAAATTAAAACAACAAAAATATATTAATATAGAGGAAAATAAAGAACCCCATCCTATTGTGTTTGATGATTGGCAGCCTACTGGAAAATCTAGCCATCAAAATTCATTCAAGAAAATCAAACTTTACCTGGTTTTGTAAAAGTGTTTAAGTACATTAATGTCAATAGTAGAACCACCTACTGAAAATTATTTCAATTCCTGGTTAACATCACAAGGAAAAAGGAGTAAAGTAAGTTCAGGTAGGTAAATAATGGCTCCTCCGTGGATCTACCATAATCAGTAGTTACAAAAAATCTTCTCTTCTAAGGTAATTTTTTTAATTGTAACACACTAGCAAAATTCATATTATAATACTTCAGAGGTAAACTGTCACTTCCAAAACAAACTACCTCTCCTACAGAAATTTTCACTTCCAAAACAATACATAGAGGGATTTTTTTCCAGATTAGATATTGAAAATGAACAATATGTGTAAGACTGGCCAAGTTCTCTACATAGGTTATTGTTCATTGTTTAATTTAAATAATTTAATTTATTCTTCCCGTAATAATATCTTGCCTGTAGCATGGGCAGAGTTCTTGTTTTTTCAATTCAGATGAGTGTTTTGACATAGTAGTTAGGATTTAAATATTTTTAATTTAGAAATAGTAGCATATACTTGAAAAAAATTGTTCATTCAATACAATCATTTGATATAGGATTTTGCCCTGTTTTTGAGATGCATCTGAGAAAGCCAGTAGTAAACGTATTTTATACTTGATTTGTTTTATCCTTCAGAATTCTATATTGGAAAGAAGCTTGAGCCTCTTCCTCAAACCTTGCTTCCTAAATTGTAAGAGTGACCTCTAGTGCTTTACTGCTTTGCTGTGTGATGCAAGTCTTTTTTGCAATGGTTTTAATATGCCTCCCTGTAAGCAACTGATTTAGTTTCGTGCATAGTGCCAAATGCTATTAATGTGCAATTCAATTATCATGGTCTTGTGAAAATGGATGTATTCATAAACTGTACAATGCAGAATGATGAACAGAATTAAAGCTGTGACTGAATTGCAGCAGGGTGTTTAACAAGAGGAACTTAGTATTCATGTTTAGGGCTACACTATGCACTTGAGTATCAAATGAGATATCATTACTGAATGACAGCACAAGATCATTTTGGTGCTGCAATGTGAATCTCTGGCTCATGGGAGCATGTTTAGTTTACAAACCATCCATATGCAAAACCCTAGGCTATAGATCCATTGAGCACTTCAAACTTCTCTGCCATTTCTCAAATGTTTCCAGGGAGCTGTCCCCTGCCACTGGGCTGTAAGGTTATTCCTGAACATTCCTCATTGCTTTGGCATGCACTTTCTTCCCATAGAAGCATTACTTCAGCCCTTCCCATTCCTGTGATGCACAACCAGTGCCTTAACAGGAAGGGGAGAAAATATGTTCTGTTCAGGTTATGAGCATCTGGCATTTAGGTTACTGCACTGCCACAGAACACAAAATGAAATCCTTCAGCTTGTTGAAGCTGAATCAAATGGAACAAGAATAACTCAGTTCTATTAATGAATTATAAAATCCCTGGAAATTAATTTTTAATAAATATTTTCTTTTTAATTTAAAGATCATTAGCCCAATCCACACTGGAAACAGAGATACATATATATATGTGTGTGTCTTTGTGTGTATCTATCTATCCATCTATCTATCTAGATATGATTTGCCTCCTAGAGAGTAGATTGTCCTTAAAACTGTAATCACGGTCTTTATTTTGTGATACCGCTCTACTGGCTAACTCATTTAAGAAAAAAAAAACTTTCTATTGTAACTGTTAGCATTCTGTTCTGTAGTCATGCATGAACAATACTCCCTAAGCAATCAAGGCAGAGATCTTAAAGTCTTGCTATCCACATTTTTTCTTGCTACATTTCTACTGCTTTTGAACTGCACTGTGATTGCCATTAAAGTTGAGCGCCAGCTTAATCCAGGATATGCAGATACCAGCTTTCAAAATTTTCAAAAGCTAAAACCCACTACACAATAGAAACACTGCACAATAGAAGTCTGCCACTAATTTCCATGTAAGACACAATTCCTCGGAAAATACTGCACTTCAAAAGAGAAAACAAAAATGAAAATACTGCTGAACATGCACCCCTTAGTAAAATGATGCCTTCAGATACTCTCATACAGTAAGCTTTATGAACAACATTCGGTACATAGGCTCATGACAAAAATCTACAGAAGAGTTTTAGAACATTTTCAGGCTAGCAGCTTGCTGTCATGATCTCAAAGCATAAATGTTTGTCTCAAAAATTGTACTTATTCCAAATGGAAAAAAAAAATCCCAGAAGTTTTCAATACACTCTGGATTGAGTTTTAAATCATATGCAATACTTACATTTATTCCCTTCCACTGCCATATGCTGGTGATGAACAGACAGGAGAAAGAGCAGCTTCAAGAAGATTTCAGTGACAGAATCCATGTTCACATTCATTGAGGCACCCAAAAGAACCAGAGTATTCGGAAACAGCTGTGCTGTACTTCAGTTCTGCCCCTGCCTCTTTACCACCGCCTCTCTCCGCCTCTTCTCGCAGAGCTTCCCAGGGGCCAGACACCTCAGCCAAACGCGCTCCGCATCTCCCGGCACAGGCACGCACACCTCCGGATCCGCTTCTCACTCCAGCAGCAGCGAGCCCGGAGAGCGGCAGGAGCGAGGATCTCCACGGAGGCGCTGCGGGCTGCGGCCGGGCTCCTCACGCCGTGCTGCTGCCGGCAGCGCGCTCGGCGCGGCGCGGCGCTGGACACCCCTGGCGGCGGCAGGTGGGGGCCGGGCGNTGCTGTAGCAGAGAAGCTGAGCCTGCGAGTAAAATGGGCAGCCTGCCTTCACGTGAGGAGTGAGTGATTGACTGCCCCCTCAGAAAAAGGCACCGCCGCTCTCCATGGAGGCCTTTAGCGCTATTAATGCTAGTGCTAAAGAATTACATTCACAACTCCTAAGAGTAAACGCCTAAATGTAATATAAATATATGATTGCACCTGGCTTTCCCAAAATACTTTAGCCCCCAAATACCACATAGAGCATTTTGCTTTCTATACTTTCACAAAGCTCTCTTTAAACTGTCCTATTGCTTGTGCTTGGGAAATAGCTTTATTTGAGAAAGAGCTTCAGAGGGATCTTAAGTCATTATATCCAAACTATATTCTAAAAATGTGTTACCTTGGTTTGGGGTGGTTTTGGGTTTTTGTTTTGTCGTCGTTCTGTTTTGTGGTTGGTTGGGGTTTGTTGGGGTTTTTTTGGTGGTGGGTTTTTTCTTTTTTTTTTTTTTTTTTTGNGTTTTTTTTTTTTTTTTTTTTTTTTTTGCAAAACAGGCTGAATTACTGTATATGCTAACTCCAGAGATATTATTCCTCAAGTGTGTGAGAAATTCCACTGCGTGTTAGCAAACTCATGACATTAGTGAGAGTAAAAGCTGTATTGAAGGACCACATCTATGGCCCCATCACTACTGCTTCTGCAGTGTTTACACTGTATGAACCGTCCGTGTTTTGACAGAAATTACTGTGGCAATACACAACAAAACTGCGTGCCTTGTGACTGTGAGGTGTATCAAAAGCAGGCCTAGCATTGGCATTTGTATATTCAGCCCAGTGGTCCAAACTTTGTCTTCCTACTTCATGTGAGCTCTCTAGCAGTTCCTGTGTACCAATAGGATTTTCCATCCCAAGTGATAAGGCTGTGATTTTGTCTGTGGGTTAGTCACTAGGTACAATGTTGCTGACTGTCCCTCTTCCATGTTGCTGAGATTAGAGAATTTTCTGCAAATTGCCATGTGGAACTGTTTGATGTCAAGAATAACTGTGGGATAGGGATGAAATGTGAATTCAGCTGCTGAAGATTGTGAATTTTTGTTGATTATTTAAATCAGCTTTCTCACCCCTTGAAGGACGCTCTTAGTCATCTAAGGAAGTAAGAGTAAAATGTGTTCTGGCTTCACGCTACCTAAGCCAGACTGTGTTAGGTGTTACAAAAATGTATTCCAGCTCAGCCAAAACAACTAAAAATAAAAAAAATTGAAAGGTGATTAATGCAGCTTTTGTTAACATTCTTTTAAAAATAGCAAATCTGCATGATTATGAAAAGAAGACCTATTTCTAAATTGCTATATTGGGTAGAAGGTTTCAAGTGAAGTTAACAAGGCAGCTGGCCTTCCACTTCTCCATGTCAACTTTTATTTGAATGAAAATGCATGGAGAAACTGTATTAAAGATTATGTGAGTCATAACCTGCTTTCTAGCTCTCCTAAATCATCCTTTAAATTCCACATTCTGTTTCCAGAGTTTAGTACAACCACAGAGTCACTTGTCCAAAAGTGGATTTCTTGGCTATATAGTTCCTTGAGTTAATATTGACCTTCTAACTAAATTAATATGAGCATAAAAATGTTCCATGTGCTGCATCCCATCTCTAAAGAATATCCCATGAGATGGTCCTTGACTCTGCAGCTAGACAAAATTTCATGCTTAAAAATAGGACAAATATCACATAAAATCTTGGCAAGGACTTTCAATGTAATGATGTTCTTTAGGATTAGCTCTGAGATCCCCAGGGCTTTGAATCAGGAAGAATTATTATTCTGCTAATGTAATGCAAATTCAGTAAAAAGGCCAATGCCATTGTGGGTAAATATTTGTCTTATAAAATAGCTTACAGTCACCAAAAAGGAACATCTAACAGACAAAGGTTGTAGGATTTTCTGCTTATTTTTGGACTGAATTGCATGCAAATATAATGTAATTGCATGGATATAATGTACTGTTATAATTATGGAAAAGCCAATCTTAGACTAAAATGGTATGCCAAAATATGTACATATGTTTCTGTTTGGACAGACAGAATTACAGAAATCTATACAGTATGTAACTGGAATATCAAGATAATAATCTCTTTATCCAGGGATGCATCTATGGTATCTGGCACTGGTAAAGTGCAAAAAATAGCATAGCTTGACTCACACAGAATATTGCAACCTCCTCTTTGCTTCTGCATCATATCTTCCTCCTGCATCCATGAAATATTTCTGCTCACATAAACTTATCTCTGTATGCCAGTGTCTCATTTGCCATTTCTCTTCCATACGGTATCCAGACTTTTTCCTAACTTCTGAGGTCCTCTTTGTGGAACCCAGACAAGTATTTCTGTTTCTTACAAGCCTGTTTTCCTATTGTAATTTTTAAATTTCCCTCACTCTTCCAGTATTTTGTTTTTCTTCTCATATCTTGCTTTTTGAAATTTCCCCCAAACACCAAAAAACTTACTTATTTTCTTTGTCTTTGAAATGTAACATTATGACAATGTGATTTGATAGAGGATCCTTCCCAGCTGATCTTCATATCCTTTAGAAAGACTCTATGTTCCCCTGAACAACTGTGTCTTGTTGCAAATGAATCCTTACAGTTAAAACATCAGCTAAAATTTAGTTGAACAACTTGAATTAGTTGAACTGGGTATTGCCAGCCTCCATTTACAAATGAAGGACCTTGTAGTGAAGTCCTTTTTCTTAACAGACAAAAACTAGTAGAAATCATTCCTCTTTAAAATTATTTACAGTGTGACTTTTTGTCTATAAAGAAGAAACACTTTTAAACACATGCTAACCATACTCCTGCCACTATTGTGGTCTGCTAATTAATTGTAAACCAATTTAAAAAAGGACAGTTATAAACACTTTCTTTTGTTTCTGGTACAAAATCCACTTTACAACAGGACAATTTTTTTAGTGTATTACAGTTATTCACTGCACATTATTTAATGACAACAAAATAAAAACTTGATTGCAAAGCACAAAAATTGAAGTACGAAAAGTCAACAGCATCCATACAGGCTGACTGAGAATATTTGTTTTACTCCTTCCCAACAAATTCTTCATTCAAAGACATCAACCGAATTAGAAATTAGCTATTCACTTACAACCTTCTTCACCTCACCTTTCACTAATTCAGCTCCATCAAGCCCACATTTACTATCCAACTAGCACTGACACTGCAGCTTTATTTCAGGAGACTAGAAAGAAAGATAAAAATTTTAGACTTTTACGTTCGTCTTTTCCTTTTCAGTTTTCCTGGTCCCCTGGTCTGCGTCGTGGCCTTGGTTAACCCTCCTTCTAGTGCCACCTGCTGCAGTTGTTTTGGTATTACAGGTTTCTCCTCGCAGCGTCTAGTCGTGTAATACAGCTGGAGAATGTATCTTTTTAATGCAATCGAATTCTTTCATGATCATGTAAAATCTGCTACCCAGTACTATTCCCAACCCTGCAGAAAAACACTGCTGTAATTGTCTGCTGAGACTGCAGAGAGCAGAAATGTTCAAAGACAAATATGAATCAAAAATAAATTAACAGAATCACATAATGCCAGGTACACTAATAATTATATTTGTAATGTTTTTAAGCCATTTTTAAAGAAAAAGTAAATTCATATCCACATTATACTGCTACATGTATTTTTTAAATCATAGATCTCTATATAGTAGGTATGACATAGAGAAAAAATTGATTTTCAGAAATAAGGGTAGCATGACTACTAGTCTTAACAATGTTTTGGGTTTTTGGTTTTTGTTTTGGTTTGTTATTTTCCAGTAGGGTCAGGATAGCACAGGTTGTCTTATTGCAAAGCTGCAAATTTCCTTTCAGGCTGTATTTGTTAAAAGGGGAAGAGATGGAAGTCATCTGTGTATAGCTCATTTTACCTCTTATTGAAACTACACTTATTGCACCTACACTAATGACTTCATTAAGGATTTAAAACCTATTTTTTTTTCAGACAAGATGCAGAACACAAACCAGAGCAGGCATGGCTGCATGCACCTAAAGAACAATTTATGCCTTTAACACTGTTGTAAGTCTCTGTTAGAAGGTTTTAATAAATGTATGGCTACACAGAGGGTTCGTTTGCTGCTGCTGTCTGACCATTCAGTTTTTTCACCTGCCGTGGAAATCCTGGGGACAACTTTTTTGAAAATGCTTCCTCTTAGCCCGTGTGAGTCTTCTGATTTCACAGTCAAGAATTTTATTATTTCCATCATAAACACTCTGTGTGTTGGGGCTCCCAACACAGGAAATAAGTACACGGTACTGGGAAAGGAACTTATGCACAGAATCTTTAAGTTTGGAAAAGACATCGAAGATGATTGTGTCCAACCATTACCTCAGCACTGACATCTATGCTATTATATCATGTCCACCTATTACATCAGCACCACATCGGCATGCCTCCTAAATTCTTTCAGGTGTGGTCACTCCACCATTTCCTAGGAAGTCTGTTACAATGCCTGACCACTCTTTAAATCATGAAATTATTCTTAATATCCAATCTAAATCCCCCCTGACACAATTTGAAGCCATTTCCTTTCTTCCTGGCCCTGGATGCCTTAGAGAAGAGGCCAACCCCTGCCTGGCTGCACCCTCCTTTCAGGTGGTTGTAGAGAGTGATAAAGTCACCTCTGAACCTCCTTTTCTCCAGACTAAACAATCCCAGCTCCCTCAGCCACTCCTCGTAGGACTTGTGCTCCAGACCCTTCCTAGCTCTGTTGCCCTTCTCTGGACACCCTCCAGCACCTCAATGTCTTGTTGAATCAAGGGGCCAAGAGCTGAACAGAGAATTCAAGCACCCAGTACAGGGGCACAATCCCTGCCCTGGTCCTGCTGGCCACACTATTGCTGACACAGGCCAGGATGCCATTGATCTTCCTGGTCATCTCGCTCACGCTCAGCCATTGTTGACCTGCACCTCCAGGTACTCTGCCAGGCACCTTTCCAGCCTCTCTGCCCTCAGTCAGTAGCACTTGCAACCCAAGTGCGAGACATCACCATGTTGAACCTCATGCTGTTTTCTTCATTCCATTGATACAGCCTGCCTGCATCCTCTGCAGGGCATTCCCACACCCCAGCAGATCAAGACTCCTGAACAACTTGGTATCATCTGCAAACTTACAAAGGATGCATTCCTTTCCCTTGTCCTGGCCATTGATGAAGGTGTTAAATAAAAGTGGCCTCAAACATTTTTCTAAATATTAAATATTTAATAGTGACAATATGAAGACTTGTAATAGCAACAGTAATAATAATAACAACAACAATAATAAAAAACAACAACAGCATTTAGTAAGCATTTTTAATGTCTATGTGACATGTGCATTTTCTAAAAGGATATTATACAAGGTAATTTGTAGAAATAAATGTATGAATAATAAAAGGAAGCAAGAAAACAGTATTGAAGGACTTGATGTCAAGGTGCTTTGGTGATTTTGTTCCTAATTAGACCATGTCTTGAAGGAAAGAAAATCTAAAGGCATGGAGATTAGAAAGGCAGAGTGGAGGCATAAAATATAATATGGATTTATCAAAGGCAGATCATAGTACACAAAGCTCATAGTTCTCTTTGATATCTGATTCCTTCCTAAAGGAAGAATATAAATTCTTGACATTGGATGCATATGAATATGATACTGTTATGATGTTTCTTTGATAATGTAGAAAAGATGGAGGATAGCAAAGCATATGTGCAGTGAATCAGAAGAAAGGCAGTAAAAGAAGGTGGAAAAAAGTGTCATTTATGTATAAGCTTTGCTTAATGTATTTATTCATGGCTACAATGCAAATAGCAGGAACAAGTTTGTGGGGCTTATGATTTGGGAGATTTTTAGGAAAATACACTCAGTGTAGGAAAGGTATCACACAGATGACCTTCCCAAAGAAAAGTTAGAGAATATGCAATAGTAAAATATGCAAGAATGTGCATTATCTGAGGCTGATATTGATGACACCAGCTGTAAGCTAGTTCTTCAGTTGGAAGCACAAGATCCTAGCTGAATCAGCCAACTCTGAGGTGAATATAAGCTTGGCTTGAGCCACAAGAAAATATAAAGATCAATTGTAATCTGCACAAGGAGGTATCTGAGCTGAGACTGGAGTGAGAGCCAAAGGGTCTGAGCAGAAATGAACAAAGGATCCAGAGACTCTCTGTCCCATTCTGTGTACCAGTGTTTAGAAACATGAATTTGAAAATCTTCAAGAGTGGTGAAGAGCCAAGAACCCAAGATCCATGCCTTGGATTGGGATGCAAAACCCCAGATGTTCTGCAAATATTTTCAAATATTGGTGTAACTTTTGCTTCCTTTGCCAAAGGAGTCAAGAAAATCTTGAAGAAGACTCTGGGCTGTGACTTCTATTTGGTATAGATTCCGTCAACAGACACAAAGAATTAAGATTATTTTCTTTAGTGCTTTATGAAGACTAACTTAGATCATTGGTCACTAAGTGTTTGGGTTGCTATAAATCTGATTCACAACTAGCTTGCCCTGGGCATCACGCATAGGGAGCTTAGTCGCCTGGCTGAAATCTGGAGATTTCAGGCACCTGAAAGTCAGGTGAAACTGCTTGCTGTGAAGTTGCTTACTATAATCATGCCCAAGGATGCAGCTACTAACTCAGGTGCAAATAAGACTACAAAGCGTCCTGCCTGGAGCTCCATTATGTCTGTCTACCCTGTGTATGAAAAGTGAAGCTCAGCTCTGCTTAAAATATTTCCTGTATCTCTGTCTGTATCAAGCCTAGATTTCATTGCCAAGACTGCAAGAGTCGTGGAACTATGATTCCATAATGAGCCTGGGTTTATTTCTCTATGCAAATAACAAGTCTCCTTGAAGTAGGAATATACTCTCCTTGAAGAAGGAATATTAGGAAGGTAAACATGAATAAGTTGTTTATGTAACGTTTTTTGGACTGTATGAAAATCAGCACTACAAGGCTTTAGTTACATGTAATTATTTCTTGTTCAAGATCTATCAATTCAGTGGTAAGCAGTCAAGTGTTTAGTTGTTATACCACAGGAGATGTAACTAACACAAGCCTTATTTCCACCATGTTAGGAGAAAAGGGCATATAATATGTTTTCTGTATCTTTAATTTGTGTGAAATTGTTCATTTGACAACAGAATTAGGATACAAATCTGGTGCTTTGTTGAAGCAATGTGTAACAGAGAGATAATGCAAAAATAGAAAGGTAGTAAACAGGTTTCTGCAAGATCAAAAATATGGTACTCAGCTTTTTCAAAAACGTGACTATCTCTGAACTGAATGGGCAGGTCTCACCTGCATTGTCAGCACTAAGAGTGAGCTGCAAATAGCCAATGTTTCATTGATCTGGACTGCATTTTACAAACCAGGGTCAGATTCTACATACTGTAGGTTAACTGTTGTTGACATTGTTCAATGCATTGAAACATACACACAATTCTCTGAAGGGAAATTATTAAATTCCGTTTTTTCCCCCCGTTTAGATATTGTTTTGCAGTCATCAGACAAGGAAAAATCTCTTTACTCTGTATGTTCTTATTTCCCCTTCCATTGTTATGTGTCTATGGGGATTATATGCAAAGTATCCAGCCTGAATATTTTGCATATATAT
>VWYE01007655.1:65040-88811 GCA_013398995.1 Alaudala cheleensis
TTTGAAAATAAAAAAAAAAAAAAAAAAAAAAAAAAAAAAAAAAAAAAAAGACAGGATTTTTAGGTTTACTCCTATTTACTCCTAACTTTTACATCACTAGAGGCTCTACAGAACATATCTGTTGCTGCTTCTGCAAAAACTCTCCAACTTTAATGAAAATTAATAGAAAGAGGTTCTATACTCACTTTAATCCCCAGTCCTGTTTTCTTATGTACAATGAAAGCAACACAGTGAAAGTCATCTATACTGCTGATATGAACTTTCTTCACCTTAAAACTTCTTTTTTCTGAAACCTCTTTAAAAACTTTAAATGCACAGTCAGTGTAATACAAGTCACTATGTTGAAAATCTGACACAGAGATTATAAAGGATAGGGCTTTTGAGTATTATAAAGTCCTTGGTTAAAAAGTCCCAATGTTGTATACTGACAAATCTGCTTATTCATTTGTTGGTTGTGCATGATGAGACATTAATCTCATATATGTCATGTTCAATATGTTTTATAGTTGTTCTCTTCTTTTGCTATTTCATGCTTTTATAATAGGGAAGAAACAAATTAAGAATTCAACTCACTTCACTGTCTTTTAGAATGCAACTTCATCATACACATTCTGAATACAAATGATAATAAGCTATTTATTTCTTATATAACCTATATGGGAAACAGTGATAGTTAAAACATGAGACTTTATATTGAGGACAGAGTAATGAGATTTAGTTGATATATAACTTCATCTTAATGATGAGATACTCTTTGCAGTTAATATGTAGATAGAAAAGAGCTAGTTGCTAACTAATGACACCTTTATATGGATCTGGTTTCAAAATTTCCAATGAAGTCATATTTCAAGAATGTATTCACTTTTACTTCATGTAGTTTACTTGCTATAACTTTAGAATACTTGCAAGCAAATACAATACAAAACTGTTTCTCTCATGTCTCTGCACAGGACTGTATTTCCAGTGTTGCAGTCTCAGTCACAAAGCTAACAATGGGAGTTTCATTAAAGTAGAAAACAGACTGAAAGCAGAGTAATAATAAAAAGCATAACCTTTTATACCTAGATTAACATCTTCAGAACAGGTGCCGGTGATTGTATCTCTGTTACCACATATGACATTTAATTATTATTTGTCTTGGACATCAAGGAGTTGATATATTCTTGGTATTTCGACTAATTGAAAATAGGTAACATCTTGTTATTTGGTTTACATGTGATTTCTTAGCCTTTGGAATTTAATTAACTTGAAAATTTCAGTCATCTTTAATAAAAGAGAAAGCATAAACCAATAATTTTGGTGCTAATCTAATTCAGGTTATTGAGTATTCTTTGTGGGCACAGCTTTTCTGAGTAAGTCTGAGCCTTTTAGGGCAAGATCAAAAGAAAGGCCGCAAAGACTTATGAGTTAGGTGTTCCATCCCAAATTGCAGAGCCACCTACTAGTCCTGATAGCACCTTTAATCACCAAACTGCATCTGTCTTCCTGTGCTGAGCAGCAAACCATTTTTCTAAGACATGGCTGACCTCCATAATTACAGCATTCACCCTGCTGTGTTTCACAGGACAGTTATGGCCACTGTCTGGTGAACATAAAAGGAATTTAATTATTTAATATATAACTGGCAAAAACACCCAGCTGTCATGGCATTCTATCTTTCCTCTTTCACAATGGCCTAAATATTGCCCCATGAGTGGCAAACACCACACAGCCCAAAGAGAAATTGAATTGTTTCTCAGCTTTTTAAAGTATAGATTTTCAATAGCAGGAGGCAGTCTTTCCCATTTTCTGAAGCTGTCAAAAAAGTCGTTCAGGATTCTCTGCCCCCCCCCCCCCCCAAAAAAGATAATAAAAAGCAAGCTAGCAAGCATGATATTATAGCCTAGGAGTCAGGAGAATGCATCTGAACTCCCCTCAAGCATCATGGATTTGCTCTGTCTTGTGGGAAGGGCCTGCTGTAGGCAGAACACAGAAACAACCCTCAGGGTAAGGCTCCAGGTTTGTTAATTAGCTCTCATATTATGTCAGCTGTGGAATTGGGCCTTACGCCTTTCTTAGTTCCCTCCTCTTTTAAAATATATAGATAACTGGTATTTTCATGTCTGCAATGTATTTAAAAAGAAAATACGTTTATGTATGAAGTGCATGGATAATGCAATAGTGAAGCCACTTAAATGCCAAATATAATTAAATTTAGTAATGCATCTTTCAGAAAAAGTGCTCCCTTTTTGTGGTAAAATAGATTTGGATTGCTTTAGTTTTCATTTTATAGTTGTATTTTAGGCAGAGTTATAAAAATTAGAGAAGTGGATAAGAGGATTAACTTATCTCAATATATATATAAGGAGTTGCCTCATATTTATAAGACACAATACTTCTGGTAAGAATTTATGTCTCATAAATCAACTCCTTTGAAAACTTTCACCTTAAGAAGCCCCAAACTATATTTTAGGTTCCATTTTCTTCATTTGTTCACTTTTCTCTTCCCTCATTCGCAGGTGCTTTCCATTGGTTTGTTACAACAGACAGTATGAGAAGTTGCTGTTTTTTTCTTTATTACTTTTGTGGTTCTCTCCTGTGTTTCAGAATTATCTTCAAGGGAATTAAGCTCAGTAAAAAGTCTAGTAAATACATGCACTAGTACTATCACACGGAAAAGCAACAGAGGAGCTGTAAAAAAACCCAAAACCTAAAAACCAAGCAAAAACCAAAAAAACAACCAACAAACCAACCAAAAAAAAAACCCCAACAAAACAAAAAACCCACCAAAAAGAGATCAAAGTTCTGCAATGAGACTGCAAAAGCTGGAGAAATGTAAATTTCTTCTCATTTATTAAAAAAAAATACATTTACCATATATATGATCTCATTCTGCTTTTCCAATAGAGTTTTTAGACAAATATTTATAGAAGCATATAGGATACCATGTAGAATATATGACTTTATTTGGTTTTACATGTAAAAATGCACATAATTAATTGAATTCCAGGAGTAGACTTGCACCAGACTTAGATGATATGACTGAAAAACCTTGTATCATTTTCATGGAGGTTTTTGCCAAGACCTCAACTAAGTTATTAATGCAACAATTTGATAGTGGTTAGGGCCAACAAATTATATTTCTGTTTTAAGAATCAAACAATTTAATCTGTTAAAACACTATTAAAATCAAAAGCTAAGTACAGAAAAACTTCTGTAAGATTTTTGGTAAAATAATTATTAGGAGAATTGTAGCTTGAGAAGTAAAGGAAGGAACTAATGAGTTGTATTCATAGCCCCTCATTTTAATTTAAATCCTATTAAACTATCTAGGGCAGGTGAACTTTCAGGGCTTGTAGTTCAGATTCACAGGTGGCTCCAATTCTTCAAGGAAAGGCTGACTGACAACACAGAAAAATCATAGTTGTAAAGTGTTGTTCTTACGTTCTATTGTACAGGCTTCTTGGGGAAGGAAGGCTGGTAAGCAATTGAGATTGAAAAAGAATTTGGCTAGAATACAATTGATTTATAGAATACCAGATTGGGAGGGGAGCTCGAGGATCACCTACTCCAGCCTTTACTGGAAAAAGCATAATCTAGACTACATGGCTCAGCACCCTGTCCAGCTCAATCTCAAAAGTGCCCAGTATTGGGAATGATTCACTGTTCTCATTATAAAATATTTTTGTCTTCATTCTAACCAGAAGCTTCCCAGGTTTAACTTGTACCTATTACCCTTTGGTTTTTTCATGTGATTTCTTGTAAAAAAAAGGATTCTCTGTCTTCTTTGTAACCACTCTCTTAAATACTGGAACATGGTGATGAGGAATCCCTCAGGAATCCCTGAATCTTCTTTTCTCCAGGCTGAACAAATCCAGTCCTCTCAATCTTTCCTCATATGGCAAGTTTCCCAGTCTTTTAGTCACCTTTGTGACCTTTGCCTGGAATCTCCCCAGCCTGTTCATATCTCCTTTGTTATAGCAGAGATCAAAATTGGAAACAATATTTCAGGTATGGCCCAAGCATGGCAGTAGAGCATGGTAATATCTTATCTCTGCTGCTGATGCAGACAAA
Organism: Alaudala cheleensis; assembly: GCA_013398995.1. Taxonomy (NCBI): domain Eukaryota; kingdom Metazoa; phylum Chordata; class Aves; order Passeriformes; family Alaudidae; genus Alaudala; species Alaudala cheleensis. The sequence goes on from VWYE01007655.1 coordinate 69,094, forward strand.
CATCCCACTGGCTTTCTTTGCCACAGCAGCACACGCTTCACTCCCATTGAGCTTGTTGTCAACCAGGTCACTCAGGTTCCTTTCCACAGAGCTGCTGTCCAGTTGGATAGATCCCAGCCTGTGCTGGGCTTCTGGGTTATATTTTCCCAGATGCAAGACCCTATACTTGTACTTGTTAAGCTACATAAGGTTCTTGTTAGCCCACCTTTTCAGCATATCCAGGTGTCCCTGCAGGTGCTGAATATTCACTTGCCCACTCATTTTGTAGAAGCACCAAACTTCATCGAGGTACACTTGATCCCATGATCCAGATCTCTTATTAATGTATTAAAAAGCTTTGGTCTCAGTTTTGATCCTTGGGCGATTCACTCAGGACAGGTTGCAAGTGTGAAAAAGAGCTGCTTACCTTTGTTGTGGGATTACTGAGCAACAGTTTAAAAAAAAATTGTATCCTCTGTCACATGGTCTCTTCTACTTATTTACTGGCATTTTCTGTGTATTCAAACTGTATAGAAAACACAGTTGCTCTTAGTATCTTGAAATAAAGCATGTGGGCAACTATTATATGGGATAGAAATTTAAAAAAAAGGAAAATGAAAAAAAAATGCAATGTCACAAATAAATATGAACAAAATTGATATTTGTATCATGATGCCTAATGTAACAGGCATGTCGTTTTCTAGAAACAACCATTGCCAGAATGTAAGAAGAATCATGTTACAAACACACACAAAACAGAAATGTCTGCAAGGACTATATAGTACCATTACCCTCTCTTTTTTGAATTTAAATCTATTAGGATAAGTCCTCTGACTTGAGAATTGTCAGATTTGTAAGCATGGGTTTTGTATTACCTGTTTTATAAAACAGTTCCTTTCATCTTCTGTTTCTGTCATACACAGGCATCCACAGCCAAAGATATTTCTCTTGTTCTAGCTGATTCTCTAACAAATGTGAGTCTATAGAGGCTTATAAGAAATTTTAAGTCTCCAGAAGCTGTAAGGGACCTAATCTTTGAGATTACTCAGGAAGTCAGAGGGCCAGGAAATGCTGTGCACTGAGTTCAGAGATAGCAATGTCTGAGACTGGTAGATGCAAAGCCTGTTTTCCAACACAGGTTGGATATAATGAGAAGTGGGGAAAAGATAAATGTCCACAATAAATTGGAGAAGGCTAAGGACCAAGATACAAAGAGGTATATGAGAAAGGCATCTGGAACAAGCAGAAACTGAAGCAGATTTTGTAAATTCATCCAAAGGGAACTGAAAACTTTGTGCCTAGTAGGAAAACTCTAAGCTTGGAAGCAAGTTTTCCATATATCAGTGCTCCTCTGTGGAAGTTCATGAAACTCATAGGTGAAAATTTCTTTGTTTTGGCAGTACCAGTGTCAATAGTTGCTGCACTCATTTGTACAGCACAGCCTACAGTGGATTTAAACAGAGCCCCAGCTCTTGAGATTTCATCATGTTTTTTGTGATTATGGTTCAGTACTAGCAATGTTATCCTAACTGCTGCTAAGATGTAGCATAAATGCGAAGGTGAGAAGATGAGAATGTCCTAATAAAGAAACATTTAATGAAAGTTTAATTTCTTATTCCAGAGCAGTAATTTTGCTCTTGAAGTAAAAAGCCCATTTTACAAAAGTAGCACAATGCATAAAATGTGATTATCCCTTCCAGAGAAGAGTGACATTATTGTGACAGTAATCCTTAGGTGACAAAATACATTGTTTCCCCAGTTTAACACTTTCAGAATGCCTAATATAAATTAAACAAATTAGCAGTTGTACCAACGAATTCTAGCTACACTTCCTTACTCACAAAAATTAACAAGACAACAAAAAAGACCTATTTTTTTTAACAATCTGTTTTTTCTATTTCTTTTTTATTTTCTGACTGACTTTGGTTAATCTCTAGTAACTATCCAAATGGCATTATCCCTTAGTACAAATTGAGGGGCAGAAAAAAGTAACTAAAATGGCTTTGGGGAGATGAAAATTTATAGTACAAAAGCATCACCAAGCATTCAGAAACCTTGTTTCCAGAAATAAGGACAGGTTTGCACAGCCCCTTATATTTCTGAATCATCCTGTCATCATTAATTCAAATGTACATAGCCCTATGTAGAAAAATATTCACAAACTGAAGGCTGCAAATTATACTTAATTCATGTAAGCATTTCCTGATTTTATAGAGAAATTGTGAGCATAAATGTATAAAGCAGTGGTTACTCACTGCTGGAAGAGTCATTTCAATTCTGCAAGATAAAGGTCCTTCTCTAAGAGCCATCCACTGCTGGCAGTGCCTGGTCTGTTCTGTACAGTTTTTATGCCCTCTAGTCCAGCTTGCGTGTGGACTTTCCTAGTTTCTGAATTCAATCTGCAGTGATTCAGAAAACAGATGCTGTAGAAGTGATGTATCTTGTTTTTGTATGTATGTATGTATCTGGTTTTGTATAATTATCCAACAATAAGAGAATTGTCAGGTCAGTGGTCTGTGTTTAACTCTTTGCTTAAACTGTGGAAATACAGTCCCACATATTCTTCATCTTCCCAGAGATTTCTTCCTCTAACTTTACAGAAGAGTACCTAATGTGATATTCAGGCACCACAACAAGCATCAGATACCTTGGTTTTGAAAGTCCTGAGCAGTGTTTGTTTTCCTTCAGTTTATCCTCTTTCTCACACTGTGAAACTTTTTTTTTTTTTGTTCCACTGGAGTAATCCAGATTGCAGTAAAGGTGTGCTCAGTTATCTGCCTTTGAGATAGCATTACAGTTAAGGTATAATCCTATGCAGTTAGGAGATAGTATTCTGCAGTTAGAAGTGGTAGCCTGTCAGGTGACAAATGACAGAGAAAAGCTTTTTATCCCCTAGGACAACAGTTCTGTGAAAGATTGGTGACCATGGCATCATACCATATCAGAAGAAATACCAGAGGTTGGATTTTTTACTTTTTTTTATAAAGACAAAAATCTCTGGAAGGAAAGACATAAATTTAAGCAAGTCTTCTGTGATCTAGCTAGGTTTGATAAACAGATTGTCTTTCTTGAACATTTTGATTTTTGCCCCTGCAGCATATAAATACAGGCTTTCAAATTAAAACAAACAAACAAGAAAAGCCACCTTCATGTTTAGTATATTTTAGTTAACAGTTTGCAGTTTTTTAGGTTTTTTTCAGACTTCATATTCTGTGTGGACATTTGGAAGACAAATCCTTAAAATTAGGCACAGAATGTGCTCCTTTGTTGACACCTACATCATTAATTGACCTAGTTTCTAAATCTTGTGAAAATAATTCTGAGACTTGGAACTGAAGTTGAAATTCTCATTAAAAAAAGAATGAAACAAAACAAAAACAAACACCACTGACTTGACACCGTTTCATTTAACAGCAAGAGTAAAGTTCTGTTCTTATTAGTAGATATGAAAATCCACTACCCAGCATGATTCAACAGGAGGAAATGCATTCTAGCTAGACTTACAATGTTTTTTGCTTTTCTTGTACCAGTGTCTGGTATACCCACATTTCATAGAAATAGTGAACATAGGCTATAGACAGAGAATGTTCAACTCAGAATAGTTTGAGCTGAAAGCAAACTTCTGAATGTCCTCTAGTCCAACCCCACATTCATGATGAAAATTACTTCATGCTGTTTGATGTCAAAATTCATATTATGATATTGATGATTAAAAAAAGTAGAAGGTGGCTGTAAAAGCAACCTACTCTGCTGCTAATTGCAAACCTGCATTAGTGGAAATGTCACATACAGAAGAGTCAATTGGTACATAAATGTGTCCATTTGACTATGACAGAAATAAGACATTAGGCGGAAGAAGAAAAAATTGCTTTCTGTGCCTAATACAATACTATGTATCACATAAACTGATTTTCTTTGCTTTCATCTTCTAGAAGCTCCAAATACTTGATATGATCCAGAGTGTAACTCTCGACTCTCAGCCATTGCCTCCACTTCCCATACAACTTTGTGCCACAGAATGATAACCTGCTGAATGGATGCCTATTAGGAAGAGACTCAGAGATACAGATTACTGCAATTCCTATGTCTCCTGCAAGTATGTTTTCATAACTGAAACAGTAAGGGGCCTTACTTTAAGACCCTTCACTTATATTCTCATTTTTCTCATATTGTCAAAACTGACACATGGTTTCTTTACAGAAGTTGTTCTTGTGATAAATTGTTCCTGAGTGACAATGGGAAGAGCAGCAGAAGAGGAGGGATCGTAAAATACATTAATCAGGCATTTTGATTGAAGTTCTGAAGCAATCAAACCCTGCAGGGGGCAAAGCCATAACTTGCTTGGTTTTCTTTTCCAACTTTCCTGACTCTTAGGCTTACAGACTCTGAGTCTGGCAAAGAGAAGCTGAGCAACAGAATGCAGAAGGCAAAACAAACACAGTCACCAATCGAAACCACAAAACAAAACGTGTGCAGTGTAGCAATGTTACCTTTATTACAAAGCAATGTTACCTGATTGCAAAGTATAAGCGAATTCATTGTAAAGATATCTCCTAACCCCTTTTACTTATCAAAAAGCAGATGTCACAGTCTAGAGCATTCCTTGTAGTTTTTCCTTTACTCATATTCTCTGACTTTAGCCTTTCTTTTTTGTTTAAGTTCTTGTTTCACCACTAGCTTTCTCTCTATCTCTTCTACCTCCTTGTCCTCTGTTTTGCCCCTGCTGGATTTGGTAATGAATTTACCAGTAGAAGATACAGTCGTGCTCTGCTTCAGAAATATGTGCAATATAGAACACAGAACATAAAGGTAACTAACTGTGAAATATGGAGGTAAGCAGCCACTATGGTGGCAAGAGACACATAGAGTTAAAGTAATACCAAAAAAGACATCTAAGGTGATTTTAAGAAAACAAAATCCCTGCTGAGGTAAAGAGATGTCTCAGACCCAAACATTCATCACCATGAAAGTAATGAAGGTCCTTTAAAGGATAATTACAGACCCTTTTGAATACTTAAAGCCCTGTTAAGAGTCTGAGAAACATTTAAATGGCTTAGTGGAATCATTACAAGAAAAGTACATGGATAGATAGAAAGAAGCACACTATCAAGATGATTAGGTGCATTAGGGCTAATAACACATATTTTTTTCATAGAATATGTATCAAAATTATTTACATATAAAGATATATATTGATAAAGTTTGGCCATGAAGGAAATGCCACCTAAATCAGTTACTCCAAAGGTAAATTCTGTGGAAGTAGTGTGCAAAATTACTATATATTCTTCATAGCCCTGTGTAAACCAGTTCATCCTATTTGTTAGACTGAATGGGGGTACTTACAATCCTTATTCTGTCCTGTTGTGCACGCTTAAGAAAGGTCCCAGAGGACCAGGATTCTCTAATTCCTCTGCTCAGAGCAGATGCACAAATTAAGTAAACAGGGTTTGTTTGGGTTTTTCTTTTCCAAAACACAAAAGAGCTTCTTCATGACTACATATATATAGACAATTGCCAAACTTGTGTACAACTAGCAGTAGTTTGTCCAAAACTTATACTCAGGTACAATCACTTGAAGTTTATGATCTAAAATACTATGTGCATAGTTATGTAAATCTGTTTATGCATCATTTCCCTGCTCAAAAACTGAAAGAGAAATATGTTACAGATTTTAATTTCAGAGCATAATTTTGCATTCTAAATATGAGATCAAATTCTTTGTTTTGTAGAAGCTCATCTTTGTAAAAGGAAAAAGATAAATTCAGACATCTGGATCTGGCTTATGATCACATTGTGATAGCCTTATTCATATTTGTGAACCTACAGAAGGACTCTACTGTACAGTTTCATGCAGCCACATCCTCTGAAATTGGCAATAACTAGGACTTGAAGATTGGTGCTGGAGTAGATATTTATATTACCCACAAAAAGGTTATAGTTTTGTTTTTCAATAAGCAAAATACCTACAAGAATCTCCTTTTTGTCCTGGTTTGCTCGGCAGCAATTACCTCTAGCATTAAAATAGCAGACAGAAAATTTTCAAGTCAAGTTGTTTGTGAATTAATAAAACAAAATGAAATTCCAAAAAAAAAAAATTATTCCTTATTATATTACTTTAAAAATCTATATTGATCCATTCTTTCACATCAAAATGTTCTAAAACTTACATTTTGAACCAAAAAAAAAGGAAAAATGTGCTTTATCCATTGTAGAATGCTAGTGGATTTCTACTCTTTGTTTAATTTCTCTTGGTCATATCATGGAAAATTTTGACATGAGGAAATAAACATCTGAATGTAGATAATAGCTTTTATGGACACAGATTTGCAGCTAGCCCCAGAATATTTTTCACAGAATGCAATCAAATGAATAAGTAAAGTCATCAAATATGTTTTCTATTTGATAATAACTGTACACTGGGCATAGTAACTATGACAGGCTTCCTTTTGTGTGAAAGTTTGAGCTGTCTTTGCAACAGAAGTAGAGCTTCCATGAGGAGCATAATAAAGAAGGAAGCAGAAATAACCCCTGGAGGGTGCAGACACGTAGCCAGTCTTGGCTGCGATAGTAGCCTGGAGAGCCACGGGCTAAGCACAGCACACTTGTGCCAGAAGCCTAGATGCAGTAGAGCTTCACAATAACAGAAGTACAAAGATGTCTTTATATTCCTCTCTCCTCAGCTACAGCCAGGGATTTCTTCCACCCTGCTCAATACACTCCAGATCCATAATAAAGGTGAAGGGCAAAACAATTCTGAAACCCCAGCTGCTGTATTTATTTTGAAGATATGCATGCTCAAAGATACTTTATAGTCACAAACACAAATCAATACTTGACAGATTCACAGCATTTCTGGAAGATGTACAGGTAAAAAAGCAAAAATTTCTCCTGGTAGGGGTAGCTGTGCATAAGTATGTTGAAACCACTGATAAATGTGCAATGTAAGTTATAGCTGGGCATGAGTTGAACAGCAGCACAGACATGGTTGCCTTGCAACAGTCACTATTAAAAAGCACATAGCACAGATGAAACTAACCTAACTAAGTAAAAGGACAGTGTGAAATGAATGATCTTTAATTTATGTATATATTTTATTAGGATTTTAGGTTAAATTTTTGATTTTTTTTTAAGATTGGCTTTTTAGATCATGTCTTGATTGAGTAAAGGAACAATTTTTTTTAGAAAGATATTGGTTATTGCAATATGAATTTACATCACAGAAAAAATCTGTGTACAAAAAAATGGATCACCCAGTTCTCTTAAAACACCTAATCACATCTTCTACTTATGTACTACATAGCCCATGAAAATGGAGACATGTTGTTCTTCTGTAAGCATTAAACACTTTCTCTAAGAAAAAAAAGGCTGTCAAACTTCAGTTGTTTCACACAAGATAAATTGTGTATTATCTGTGCTATGAAGATTCATACCACAAAAATTAAGTGAAGATGCTTTCCAAAAGAGCGAGTAAAAAGCTGTACACGTACTCAGGTTTCTCAGAATAGATGTCTAGAAAGCAAGTCACACTCTTAAATATTTGAACATTGCATTACAAGCTGGAGATTTTTTAAGGAAAAGTAGCTGTCACATACAAAAATTCAGCGTGGGTGTTTACTCCCCTAACTCCCTGTCAAGGTGAAGATAAGCTGATGTGTATTTCACCTTAATGACTGTATGTAGCTCCTATTAACTCTAACTGCCTAATGTATTTGTCAAGAAGAACAAGGCCCTGGAGTCAATTTGCAAAGTTTTCATGGATTTCACTAGTTGGAGGTAAAACACAAAAATAACATATTTACTTTGCTTAGAGAAAAATTAAATAGTGATAGGTGCTACAAGAAAACAGGAAAAACAATCTTTTTTTATTGTTCAGTGTTTTACCAGACCACACTTTTATTTAAAATCAATTCACAGTCTGCTGAAATAAGTAGTCTTCATTTAACTGGGAACAATTAGTTCAAATGGAGCTTCAAGCTATAGATGTGCTAAGCTATCTATTGGTAATTTCATTTTAAGAGACATCAGTATGGAAGACTGACTTCTGAACTTTATTTTTTGTGTTAGTTAAAATCTGTTCCCAGAAGATCATAGTGCACAACTCATATTTCTGTTCCTCTGTTTTGTGAATGCAAATTCCTACTCTGATTAGTTCAGAAAATTTAAATGTGTCCTCCATCATCTTCATGATTATTTCAGACCTCTCGTCCCTTGTCTGCAATTATGAAGTTCTTATCCAGTCCTGGTTAAGCAGGCAGGTCCCAGATCACTGGATGTATAGTTAGTCACTGATTACCCAATATGAGGGCCCATCTACAAGGGCAGGAAGGAGGATCTGGGAAATTATAGGACTGTCAGCCTTGTCAACCGCCAGTTACCAGGGAGGGTCATGGAACAGATCATTCTGATTGCAGTCATGTGGCATATAGAGGACAACCAGGGCATCAGGAAAGCCATAATGAGTTTGTGAGAGACAGGTCCAGCCTGACTAACCTGATCTCCTATAACAAGATGACCTGCTTACTAGATGAGCAAAAGGATATGGATGTTGTCTGTGGACTTTGGTAAAGCTTTTAACAGCATATACAACCTTTAACATCATAATACAGTGGGTGCACTGTATTCTTCTGGAGAAACTGGCTTTCCATGGTGTGATGGGTGTACTCTTCACTGAGTGGAAACTGGCTGAATGGTCAGGCACACAAAGTGGTGGTGAATTTAGTTAAATCTAGTTGGTGGCTGGTGCCCAGTCGTGCTCCGTAGTGCTCAGTATGGGAGCCAGACCTGCTCAATATATTTATCAGTAATCTGGATGAGGAGATCACGTGCACCCTCAGTAAGCTGACAGTTGGCACCAAGCTGAGTGGGAGCATTGATCTGCTGGAGTATGGTAAGGCTCTGCAGAGAGGGATCTGGACATGCTGGATGATGGGCAGAAGCCAATGGTATGAAGTTCAACCAGGCCAAGTGCTGGGTTCTGCCCTTGAGTCACAACAATCCCAAGCAGTGCTACAGGCTTGGGACAGGTTTTCTGGGCTGGAGAGCTGCCAGGTGGAAAAGGACATGGGGGTGCTGATGGATAATGGCTGAACATGAGGCAGCTGTGCCCAAGTGGCCAAGAAGGCCAATGGCATCCTGGCCTGTGTCAGCAATAGTTTGGCCATCAGGACCAGGGCAGTGATTGTCCCCCTGTACTGGGCACTGGTGAGGCCACACCTTGAATCCAGTGTTCAATTTTGGGCCTCTTACTACAGGAAACCCACTGAAGTGTTGGAGCATGTCTGTATGTGCAGAGAAGGATAACGGAGTTGGTGAAGAGTCTGGAGCACAAGTCCTCTGAGGAGTGGTTGAGGAAGCTGGGGTTGTTTAGCCTGGGAAAAAGGAATCTGAGTGCAGACCTTATCACTCTCTACTACTGCCTGAAGAGACGCTGTAGAGAGGCATTAATATCTTGTCCAAGATAACAAGTGATCGGCAAGAAGAAACACTCTCAGGTTGTACCAGGGGAGGATTATATTTGGTATCTGGAAATATTTCTTCACTAAAAGAGTAGTTAGTCATTGGAACTGGTTGCTCAGGCAAGTGATGGAATCACCATCCCTGAAAGTGTTCAAAAAAACATATGATACTTGTGGTTTTTACTGTCATTTAGTGATGAACATGGCAGTGCTAGGTTAATGGTTGGACTTCATGAGCTTAGAGGGCTTTTCCAACCATAACAATGCTATCTATCACTCTAAGTTCCTGGAAAAAGAGGAATTGTCCTGCTCTGTTCTGCCCTGATGCAACCTCATCTTGAGTGCTGCATACAGTTTTAGGCACCTCCATATACAAAGGATATAAAGCTATTAGAGTGTCAAAAGAAGGGCAACAGAAATGGTGAAGGAGCAGCTGAGGTCACTTGGTCTGTTCAGCCCAGAGAAGGCTGAGGACAGACCTCATTGCAGGGAGAGGCAGGCACTGATTTCTTCTCTGTGATGCCCAGAGGCAGGACCCAAGGAAATAGTCTGAAGTTGTGTCAGGGGAGGGCTGGATATCAGAAAGAGGTTCTTCATCCAGAGGGTGTTTGGGCATTAGAACAGGGTCCCCAGGGAAGTGCACACAACATCAAGCCTGAAAGCGTTAGAAAGTGTTTAGGCAAGGTACTCAGGTACAGGGTGTGATTCTTGGAATTGTTCTGTGCAGGGTAAGAACTTGGATATTATGATCAGGTTGTGCATCAGGTTATTTTATCATTCTATGATTCTATGCACTGATTAAGTCAAACTTCAGTATTTTGTGCTGTAAAGGTTCAATCAGAGCTCGACTACACTGAACAGTCTTCCCATCCAAACCATTATGTTAAATTCACAAAGGTAAAATAGAAATCTTAATCTCTTTCTTCAAACTCTTTGAAAGCTCTCTTTTCTACTTCTCTTGGGATTTTTTCCCCTTTTTTATTTTTTCCCCCCATAAGGACTATCCCATTTCTTCATCTGTCATCTTTTACATCTGAATACAATATTTAACGCAGCTCTTTCTCTAGATCTTTGCCTCCCTATGTTCTAACACCTATCTGTAGAAGAATATCGCATGAAAATGGCTTCTCTTATCTAGCTGTAGAAATAAGTATATTGTGCCAATTAATTTCCCACAATTTCATTTCTGAGATATATTTTTATATGGCCTTGATAAATTTGTCTTGCTACCCCATGAAAAATTCATCTTAGGGGCCGTTTATTAGCCCTTTTCTTTTAATCATGTTTCCTCATGGAGTGGTCACTTTCCATCCCACCGCTTGATGTCACATTTCTGCATTCAGACAGTACTATGGTTTTGCTTGCATTAAATTCTTTGATAAAAAATTAATATTGTGATGTATTTTTTGGTTAAAGGAAGTAGCGAACACACACCACTTCAAACCTAGATGAATCTACAAACCCAATTCACATAGACTAAGACCAACAAGGATTTTTAGTCATTTTGGGTAACATTTATCCCAGCAATCTAAAGTAAAACAAAAAATCCACAGAATCAGTCTCTTTAATACTGAACCAACCTGAATATAGTATTTTTATTATTTTACAGCATATTTATTGATTTTAAAAAAATTTATTGGGGTTTATTTTTGCATATAGTTGTAGGCAAGTTGTAGGCCTACTTGTTCAGCATCAACATTTTCTAAATGTATAACGTCAAAAGCTACCTATGAAATTGAGTAATTTATTACACATCTTGTTGGACTTTATAAATACAGTGCTGTTCCTGGCACAATCCACACTTGCAGCAGAAATCCTGTAGCTTCAACATAGAAAGGAGATTAATGAAAAGTCTGAAAAAAATTGGTTTTTTTCACTCTGTGAGGTGCAAGACATAGGCCTTCTTAACTGTTTTTTTCTTCCCCACAACAATGAGAACAGCACACGACTTTTCAATTGACAGAAGGGATAATGGGTTATCAGTTATGAAGTGGATGTGTCTTCATAGATATCGTTCTGCCAGATGTTACATTAAAATTGTTGTAGTTTTAAATTACTGCCTGCTAAGAAATAAATTCTCTCATTCAGGCAGGTCACAATACAGACCCCTTACACCGACCTGGAAATAGAAAGGAATAGAGTGAGTCTTCAAATTTGTGGATTCTTTTGACAATTGACAATCCCCACGAAAGCTAAGAGAGCAAACTTGCAGGTAATTATGCATATGAACTGCCACAGACATGGCAAAGAAAAGACCTTTTCCTTTATTTATTTTTTTTTATTTTCCTATATTTACATGCTTATTAGTCAAATACCCCAAATATTATTATGTTTGGGGTTTTTTCCTCCAAACTCCTATACTTTTTTTCTATCTGTAGTCCTGATTTCTATAGTAACAAGTTGTGTAGGTGCTGTGCAAATGTGTGAGTGCACAATATATTATGCACATGCTCTCGCAGGAAGGATGGAATAAGATCCCTTTGCTGTATTTATTACACTGCCAATGTAGATTATTTTGTTATTGCTGTTGTTGAGGTTTATGGAATTTTAGCTTTTAATGGTGTATGTCTCCAAGTATAAGAAAACTCTGACTGGCTTTTGCTTGGCAAAACATGAAATAAAATATTGCAAATTATTCTAGGAGAGAGGTATTAGAGTTCTCTTTATTTTTCAATTTTTTTTGTAATTAAAAAAAAACCCCAAACTTTGTAACTAGAGAAAATTAAACTATAAATATCTGAAGAAATCCATAATTTCACTGACATTACAACACTAAAAATCAGAAAATTCATTCTTTTCTGAGAAGCACTTATTGGAATTAATAAGGGGTTTGGTGTTTGGGTTCTTTTTAGTAATTAAACATAGAAAATTTGTTAATAAGCAGATTTAATTTTATTATAAAGCACTTGATAGATTCCTTCACATGCTGCAATGCACAGTATTTAATTAGAAATGAACAATGAGATAAATGATGTTCCAAAAGAAGTGTCAAACTACCAGACACTAACATAAGTTCTTTTCTTAAAATGTGAATTTATATGTACTGTCTCCCACAATTTTTGCTTTTAAATTCTGCATTCAGAAGTTATCCAAAGTTATCCATTATGCTGAAATATGCAGTACATTGTGTGGAGATGAGGGTTCTTTTCTACATGGGACCAGCAAATTTTGTCGCATCTGAAAGAACAAAATAATATTTAACTGAGTATGACGTCATCCAAAGATCAAATCTTCATCCAAACCATCCACAGCTTTTAACTGGACCAGAATATTCACTTTTAAAACATGGAATAATTTTCCTGTTAAATTGCAGTCTTTAGCTGATTGTTCATGTAGAGTTAATTTCATAGATAAGGAGACAGGGAAGCATTCAGAATAATTTAGATAAAATTACCTCAACAATTTACTGCATAGATATATTATGGTACCAGTTTACAGAATGCCCTCCCTCAGCTGTAAATACAACCAAATTACCCCATTTTAGAGGTCTGAAGAAAACAGCTACAGAATTCAGACAACTATTGGAAAGCAGTAAGGGACTTCCCGAATTCCTTAAAAAAAAGCAGCTCTATGTACATCCATATCTTCTTCAGTAATCCCTAAACTTTTTGCCTTACAAATGGCTTTCACAAAGGACTATCACATGCACATGCTACTGTTATACCGTAATCTTGCTCCAGGGACCCCTAGTATGGAAAGCCAAGTTGGAGACAGCTGCTTAGGTCAACCTACCACTGATTCAGCACAGGTGGTAAAGGCAAAGACCACACCCACACATTCCTTTCTCATACTTTCTAACAGCAGCAATAAAAATGTAATTCAAAGCATTTATTTTAAACCTTTAGATATTGAATATAGCATGCCTTCAGACCTGTGTTATCACTCTTGCTCCAATTATCAAATGTTCCTATCTCAGCCTTGCTAGATGCTTAGAGCCAAAACTGACATTTCAAATTAAACCACATTATTTGCTCACTACCACACACACACGGAAGAAAAGTACATATAAAAGATCTCTGCATGTCAAAAATTATTAATTTATTTTCAAAGACAAAAATTACAAACTCTGACTTCCGTGGAAGAGTGCGACAAGCAGCATCCTCAGTCATTACTATTCCAGGCATATGCAACCCTCATCAGAAACAGATAGATATAGCTCATCACTATTAACAAAGTTTTCAGACAAAAGAAAATAAAGTTACCAGGTCAAGCTGATTAATAGCATAAATCCAGTAGGTGTATTCATGTAAGGAATCAAAAGGTTATGCTATGCTTTAAGTCAGTGTTGTCAATCAAATAGGGAGTAGAAAGCAAAGGGAAGGTTGCAAGCTAAATAAGATTTTATTGCCATCTGTTGCCAAATGAAGCTTTTTCTTACTTATTCATTTGGTCTTCAGAATAGTCTAAGCCAACTGAGAAGGTAGACACAGAAGAATTTTGCTAATTTATTGGCTTCTCGTGCTTACGCTGCGAAATAAAGGGAGGGAATAAGAATAGCTATCAAAGATCAGAAAAGTAGGCCACACAAGGGTGGGGCAGAAGATCATCCTTTTATGCCCTAACAGGTAGAAATTTTTGTATAGGAAATTTGTACATGAATTTAATTTTTGGTGAACCATAGTCACCCATGGAGCACAGGAAGGTGTCAAGACCCCTGAGATGGGTGATGGAAAGCTGTGGTTTTTCTAGAGATCTTTCACGTACAGGACATGCATACTTTCTTCCAGTTTCTTTCAGGGTTATCCTAAGTCTCCTTACATTGAATTTTAAATCCTTGGAGCAGACAGAAATGCTGTTACAGTTTCCATGTAAAGAAGCAAAATCCAAGAAGGAAGCTTTTTGCATCTGGAAAGCAAAAGTTTACATGTTGCTATGTGACTTTAGAAACTCTAAACACTAACAAAAGCATATTTCTTTCTAATAAATCTAAAAAGAGTGGATAACAGGAATAATTGCCTACAGTCATATCACGTTTGAAAATTTATGTCAAAAACTGGAAAAAAGGCATTTAATTTTTGTCATGACAGTCAGGGGAATCACCTAAATGCAGTATATTTACGTATATAGTAAATAAACCTCTTTGAGAAGCTTCTAAGGAAAGTATTCTGGAAAAATAAATTTGAGTGCAGCTAGGACAGGGCAAAGGATGAAGTCATTTGTATTTTGGCTTTTAATGATATTATTAGGAGTTAAATATAAGAATATTTACTTTTCAGAAGTTACGAGTAAATTGACTCTCACAAATCCTATTATTAATGATGGAATTATGAAGCTCTAGCATTCAATTTTTTGTCATAATTTTTCCCATGGTTTAATTGATTATCTATTAACTCTGATGGATAAAGGATATGGAAATTATGCTCTTGCTGCAGCTATGGAAAAATGTATTCCAGTTAAACTAAATCTCTGTTCTCTTTAGATCAAGAAATATTTTCACTCATTCTCAAATTAAATTTTTGTATATTCTTGTTTTATACATATATTATGATGCTTTTGATATTGGCTGAGTGAGAATCTAGAGATATAGGAATGTGATGTGAAAGAAGTACAGTTTCCTATTTTTTAAGGAACAATTAGCGGACTAGATCATAAAGTTCTGACACCTACTGGGAGGAGAAGCCTCATCTGTCTTCTATCCCAGTTTGCTGTATCTAAAATCTACAGTAATCTACATTTCAGTACCCTAATATATATTGAATTCACTCTCCACCAAGGCTTAAACTTAAATCTACATTTTTATTGTGACAGTAGAACTAGGACAAGGTGGGGAACCACAACTGGTTTGATTAGAAACACTGGGATTTTTACACAAATCTTATGACTTATGTTTCTGCTGTTTTATCAGGTCAGTCCAAGTAATTGAGGTTAACAAGAGTAATGTTTTCTTTATAACTCTGCCTTTATGGTAGAACATTTATTACTAGAGAAATAACAGTGCGAGTGAAGAGAGAACCAGTACAGAGCATTGCATAGCTATTCTACTGTGCTTTGTAACTTTGTTCCAGAAACTCTTAATAATTTGTTGCAGGTGTGCCAAGTATTTGTACCAATAAGTAGTTTGCTTCTGGAAAGACTTTAATTGAAATTTAAGTAAGAATTTTCTTTAACAGGCAGAGGGGAAACACAATTTCAGTTGTTCCTGACCTATATAAGAATTTAAGATAAATTTGATAAAAGTTTTAACTGCATTTTCCATCACTACATTAACAAAATTTTGGTTCCTGATCTGTTTTGTGCAATTATCCTTTGGCTAATGTGTTTCTCCAATAAATATGTGACCTATTTATCTTCATTACTATAGGTTTTGTTCCTCTCATTTCGTCTTGCCAGAAGACTATTGTATTTGTCAGGCCACTTGGTATTCTCAGGCAGCTTTTACTCTAATTATTCTTATAAAGAAAATTAATACAGATTGCTTAAAAAAATAATAAAACCAGGGAATGATGATGTCTTTTTTTCCTGATAAGTATTATCATGTGAGAGATTACCATTATTCATCATGATCCTAAATTTCACTTGAAAAATTTTCCTTGAAAAATGTCTACTTTTAAACCACATGCTGTTTCTTAGGATAAGCTCTACCTAGCAGACACAACTTACTTTTAAGAGCCAAATCTTAAAACACTGTTACCCAATATTGCTTTTGTTTCTGCTCTACTAGTTTTTAAGATATGCTTTACTATGGATAAAAGACTGAACATCTCTACAGAAATGGCACATTTTACTAAGTTTATGGATCCTAAAAGATAGTCAAGCCACCTCATGGTGCAGACACTGAAGAGATCACAATTCTGCCACCTTAATCCATAAACTATATCAGTCCTATTAATATTCAAAGACAACTCATTCTCCTGACAAATCAAAAGAACAAAAGGGGAGAGATTAATCAAGTTACGCACTAAACAGCATAATGAGCCTTGGAAACTGTGAAAATTATTCATTCCCATTCAATGTAAAATTAACCAATTTTCAATATTTACAGGTTCCATAGACTAGAATATGTCTTCTACCTTATTGAAATCACGGAACAGTTGAGATTTCCTGGATCAGCATGTAATTCTCATCACACTATTGAGAAATCCAGACAAATGGGCACAAAATCTTTTATCTTCATTCTGTTGCCCACAGGAATCTTTGAAACTAAACCATACTTTATAGATTTAACATCTTAGTATGGCCTCCCATTTCAAAAAACAAAACCTGATAGATTTGAAGTAAGCAAATTCAAGCAATTTCACATGTACAAATTTCTTCAGTTTCAAGATCATTTTATGGCAGAAATAAAATACCGTAATCATTCATTCTTAAAGAAGAGGAAGCAAAGACACCTACACCAAATATTAATTAATTAACTTACATTGCACAATTTGAAAATCCTGGCTTTAAATATCAGAATGTCGACACTGATCACCTTGAACAAGTTTGATAGAAGCATTTTTTCTGTCAGCATGCCTGTCTTAATTATATCAACCTTCATAAATTTAGAATCATAAATTTGTACCATTAGCATAATTCCTAATTTTAATCGACCATGATTGTCAGATGAATACTTAGTTCAGAATATACATAGCCCTGCTAAAAGAGGATCTTGCTAATGAAATATATGCTTTGATTAATAAAAATGACATTTTTCTATCACAGATGTGAACTTCAAATAATAAAGGCCTTTTTTTTATTCAATATATTTTAATAGTAGACTTTGTGAAAATTAAAATGTAAGTTTCAGGGTTAGGTATGATCCTACACAAATATTTTTTATTAGTAATTTTTTAATTGAAATTTTCTACTTTTACTTTACAATGCTGATTATTTTCTACTAATGACCATCTTTTGTTACTTTCCTAGTCAAATACAATTCACTGGAAGTAGAGACCTTATTTTTACAAAGCTACTTTTAAACTGGTCACAACTCAAGATAAGAAGGCAAAAGTGGAAATATTTGTGCTTTATTTTCAGATGCTTGGAAGAATTAGTCTTGAACCTGTAACCTCCATCAAGACATATCAAGGCAAGAAAGACTTAATATATCTCCTTTTAGAGATTCTTCTGTGCTAAAGGATGGTGAGCAGATTCACACAATTAAGTAACCAATGAAATTATCTCAGCACCATATACATTAGTATCTCTCACAATATGAGCTAGCATACATAAAAATGTACTTCATGGGGTTCAGATGTCTCAGAAACTCTCTCATACAAAGAGCTAAGTTACTGGTATAAATACGTTTTCATACTTACTTGTACTACCACTTGACTTTTAGGTGTGATCAGTTGAGAAAGGTGCAGGTCAAAGTAAAATCTATGACACCAAGCTTACACAACCAAAAAATACATTTAAATTTGAGCATCTTCAAGGTCAAAAGTAGCCGAGCTCTTTGCACATGAAGTGATTTTGCTCAGTCAACCATTATTATGAAATAGAATCTCTCAGAGCATTATGTTTTTTTCAACCAATGCTACAAAACAATCCATAAGACCATTGCTCAGAATTTTCTCCTCACCTCTCCCCAGCATTTATTTCCCTGTTTTTATTCAGAAAAGGTTGTAAAAGTAGAAGAAAGCCATCAGTTATGGAGGAATAGAAGGGGATTTAATGTATGTTTCCTGTGAATGTACAGAAGTCTGTGTCAAGATACCTGGAGTCAGAGAATAATGTAGTTCTTGAAGATTGGTAGTAGGCAATTTGAAACAACATTCTGTGATGTGTCAAATTGTCCAGGAATGCTTATGAGTATTAATGAAGGTAAATTTGAAACAGCCTACAAGTATTACTGATCCAGGAGAATTAAAGAGTTTTACACAACATTAAATATCCCAAATGAAGCACTAGTTTGTAAGTATCAGAACAACCTCATATTTGCCTGCTCACACCAATGCCTAATTTGTTTCAAATGAAGTATGAGACTATTTTGGAAAGAAACTGGAAGATTCCCCAAGTAAGGTACTCAAATATGCACACTGTTGCCATTTATTAAAAAAATTTAAGTCTAATTCCACACCAAAGATGGCTAGGACAGTTAGAGAACTATCATCATTTGGATATTTACCAAAAATTAATGATAGGTAGAAAGGCAAAAGAGCCTCCAGTGAGGTAAGTACAACACTCGACCAACACTCAAAGAAATTGGTAATATAGCACAAGCTAAGGCAGACCTTAAAAATTACTTTCTTAAATTGCCTGTGGGCTTAAGAAAAATAAAATAATTCAGTTTATAGATTTTCTATACAGAAATGAATGTGAGCATTGTTATTTGGATATGTCACAGTTATTTCATGTCAGTATATGTGTGGAACTTTTTGGTATGTACAATTTTCTATTGTTCATTTATCATAGAAAGGTATTGATATTTATTTTATTCAAATTGTATAGACACCGGATTTGAATTAATTTTTCCAATATCTTAAAATAGTCCATATTTAAGTGGATTCTGGGGGAAAAAAAGGAAAAATCTTTTCTTTACCTAATTATTTGAAATTAGGTAAAGATCTATACTTTCAACTATTTATCTAATTTTGAAGTTGATTGTACTGCAAGTACATTAGACCAACTGGTGATTTTTTAAACTTTTTTGCATATATCTCACTGTCTAGAAAAGAGATCTTTTAAGGGGCAACTTCACAAAGGTGTCTAATCTATTGCTTCACTCCTGTTTGCTTAGTAATTGCATTCCTTTTCCCATCCTCAAATAATCATCAGTTTCCCATCCTCAAATAATCCCTGCTTCCTCTGGAACATGAAGGCAGACTAACTAATGTATTTATATGTTTGTTTGCTATATTTCATCCTTATTTTCATTTTGGATGGGGTTTGTTTTGTGGGGTTTTTTTTGTTTTAATTTTATCTAAAAAGCTACCAGGCCTTTTCAGGAAAGTCTCAATGGGAAGAGCAGCCGCACCTCATGACAGTGGAGGGTATATGAAACTGCATTTATGTAATTCAGAATTTACATGCCAGTTGAAATTAATTCAAGCCTATTAAGAAAGAAATACATTTTTCTGCTGTAAATGAATGCTTTAAATTTGAATTAGGTGCATAGAGCCCGACTAGAGCTTCAACAGATAAAATAAATTACAAAAATAATATTCTGGCAGTTCAAAGTTGCTGTTGAGGTTCCTAAAAAATATGCATAGCATATTCTGTCATCAGCTATGTTGCGCAGGGTCAAGTATAAAACTGAATTTAGGAAGTTATATATCTTTTATAGTATCTATAAAAAAAAAAAAAGATATCCAGAATGGATATAAGGTTGTTTTGGTTTTTTTTAGTGTTTTTTTTTTTTTTTTT
>VWYE01007655.1:88819-127839 GCA_013398995.1 Alaudala cheleensis
TTTTTTTTTTTTTTTTTTTTTGAGGGCAGTCAAACAAAAAAAATAGGTTATCAGTAGAGACCATTTAGGCACCATATCCAGAGGTTTTCAAGCCCCACTGGATGAAGCCTTTAGCAACCTGGTGTGAAATCATAACTGATCTTTCTGCAAGAAGGAAGTTCCTGAGGTCCTTCTCAACCTGAATTGTCCTAATATTATTTTTATTCTCATTGAAGGGCAAAAACAGAAGAAAAATACATATAAAAAGAAAACCAACCTCTTTTTAAAAGTATCTTAAAGAAGAGGCCCAAAATACAGCAACTGCAGATAGCAAGTCTGTTATTAGTGCACAAGGTCACCAAATAGGTCCTGAAGTTTTTTCCCCTTTTTCTTGTAAATGTATTTATAATTCATTACATGAAATTCTATTTAAATTTCTTTTTCCATGAACCTTTTAATTACTGATGAGTCATTAATTTCTTAATACAACAAACACTCAAAATATTTAAAATACCAAACAAAAAAAAGCTAGTGATGAGATTTTAATTTTAAAAATAATTTTAATTTATATGATACCTTTAAAAATATCAAATCATTTCATAGTCCTTAATATTTCTTAATATATACTAAATAGATTAAGAAATCATTTGCTTAATGTGAAACCCCCCCAAATGTAGTACAAATACTATTTCAGTAGCCATCCTAGCCTAAATTCTTACTGAGCAGAAGCTCTAGTTTGGTTTTAGAAACTGACTAAAATACATTAATGCAAAACAAGACTAAAATTATTTAAGTGCACTCATCTTTTTTGCTAATTTAAATAATAATTAAATTTTATTACTTAAATTACTACTTATAAATAAACTCGTGGAGTACAAAACACACAATGATAGCAGTAGTGACATCTTGAACTAAAATTTGAAAATGCAGTCGCATTCTCAGATCACAGTGTGACACAGGAGAGGAAGGTTAGCTAGCAGACTAATTGGTACTGGAGTTTAATGAGAAAAACTGAAAGAATTGTGCAGGAAAGATAACATTAATCTCAAATAAGTTCATATTTCAATGATTTTAAGAACAATAATAAAAATTTAGTACATGTTATTTCATTTCATGATTATGTTACTACATTTCATTTCCTTCTGTTAAACTACATATTCCACATTTATAGGAGGAATAATAAGACACTTTAAGAAAATATACTGAAATATACTATTTACATTTTTAAAAACCCAAAGAACAATAATTTGTTCAAAAGAGCCAGATATTATCAACAATTATGAAAAACAAGCATAAACTAGAGTTACATAACAACAGCTTAGACAACTTCAAGCCATATTAATTTTTCTAGGTATTAATCTAATTTTATACAGTCAATTTCTCTCCTCTGCCAGCTATGTCAGTTGATGCATATCTTGTCCCAGTTTTCCTGGTTACTGATGGTTACCAAAAGACATTTTTTCCTTATGGACCACAGCATTATCAGTTTCCAAGTTAATCCATCAAATTAAGTGGAAAGAAAGTTTATTTTGCTGTGGATGTGCTGTGAAATGCACAGAGGATGTAAAATAGGTCATGCTATAGGTATCCTCAGGATAAGTTTCTGAGAAGGGCTGTCTAAAGACAACAGTGAAAGTCAGACAGATCCCTCTTCCCACAGACTAGTTTAGACTAGATTTACAAAAAGTAAAAACTTAAGAAAAAAGTGTAAAATATTCACATAAATTACACCAATCGTTTTGCATTGGCACAGAAGATAATAAAGAGGAAAAGAACAATTATAATTCAATTCCTCCCATTCCTATTGCCTTAAAAGGGTAGACTGTCAGCCCTTTTGAATGCAGAGGACTGAACACTCTGCTGTGATGGTAACTAGTAACAAAGCCAGGAGGATTTCCAGCAGTGATGCCAGCTATTGATCTACTCTATTATTTACGGAGTCTATAGGCACACTTTAAAACACAATATATTGCATGGACTTAATTTCTTAATTTACTAGTAAACTTCATTAGTGAGTGAAGAGCTTACTTCAATTTTGTCAAATTTGCACCTCAGCTGAACATGAACAAAGTATTTCCATATTCTGAATGAGGTGCATATGTAGCAGTCAAGGCTTGGGTTTACACAAGAAAACATCTAAGTGTAATCAGGCTGCAAAATTGAGTCAATATTTTTACGAATACATAGAATTGATAAAAGTACATAGAACAGTCAAAATACAAAAATATTTGTCTTGGTAACTGCTGGATGACTTTGCTGTTTCTCACTCATCAAATTCAGTGAAAGAAGCAGTGAATATTTTAACTTTAGAGCTTAAAGAGCTGCCTGATAGAATAAACTCTTGGCTATTTAAATTTGGAAGCACATCAAGTAACCTTCAGAGTTTTTATGAGACCGTACCCTGACAAAAAGTCATATTCAAAATAACAAATATGTACAATACTTTAGACCAATATTTAGGGACACTTCTGTACATTATGAAAATAAGCTTCTGAATATAAAGGCAAAATTCAAAAAGAACTTAAGAGGAACTCAAGAAAGTAGCTGTTACAGGACACATTAAGAGATGTAAACTCTTTTCAAAGTATACCATTAGCATTCAATAAATATCCCCATTATTTTGTACAACTTTTTTTCTTTCCAAGTCCCATGACTTCTATTTTGAAGACCTGAAAAACGTTTGTCCCACTTTACAGACAGACTTTGCAGAGAAGGCTGATCCTCATGGTCTCCTCCTATCTCGTATTGTTCTGTGCAAGAAATTTAAGAATGTCTGACAAGTGTGATAAGGACCACCTTTTTGAACTTGAAAAGTGAAATATTACCATTTCAACTCTGCCTTCAATGAAGCAGGATGAGTATTTAACTCATTTTGCATGTCAGAACTTCTAAAAACAGCACTTATTGTCTCCTAAGTTTTGTTTATTGCCTAATATAGCTTCTAAATGGATAGATAGGATTTTTCTTGAAAAAATCACATAGCATTACAGGTGGCATAGAAGTGATCTGTCTGAGTGTAGCTGGTACTTCTTCACATATTATGGTTTTTTTTAAGTAACAGATACAATAATATTTTTTTGACTTTATTTCTGCTACATGTTAACTCTCTCATCTCATTTTAACTGAAAACAGAAAATTACACAATAAAAAATTTATTCAGCAGTATCTTTACCAAGATACTGCTTTACAGCTGTGTAATGGCCAACCTTACCTTAGCCTAAAGTCACACTTTAGAATAATTAACCTAAAAAAATGTGACCTTCTGAACAAAGAAGACTTAACTTGCTCTAAGGAGAAAGATAAAAGTTGGCAGTGTAAAACGAGGTTATAAAATGTTTCATTTTTAGTTTTCTATTAGGCATGGCTACCAATAATATTTCTGTTCAGACATAAATGATGTTACATTTACATCATTTTGCCAAGGAAAAAGCATTTTATCCAGGTGAAACTCAACCACCTAATTTAATGTGACCAAAAACAATCTTTCTGTTTAACAAGCATCAATGCAGAATGACTCTGCAAAGAGAGTCTGCATAAATTCAATTTTTGCAGGCCAATTGTACCAAATTTATAGACAGGTTCCCACCTTTGATACATTCACCTCTCACTAAATGTTGGTTTTAGGACTTCCTTTGAATCCATTTTTTTCTAATGTTTGTTCTAGTTTCATCTATAACACCTAAACACCATGATTTTCAATTTTCCTGTAATAACTATTTTCTTCAAAGTGTTGGTAGAAATGCATTCTCTTCATTGCATGCTTAGGGAAGCATTGTCTTATCACTCACATTGTTGAATCTCCATATGTGTGTAAAGCACACGTATGTAGTAACTTAAGAAATGGTACTTCAATGCTCGGAAAATGTTGATTTACTGGCAGCAAAATAGCATTTACAAAAATACCACATTCTCAAAGGCATTAACTAATGTTCTTTCTTTTCCTTGCGTTACTATACATAGTCTGCATTAAGGGTAGACGCTCTGCAGGAAGCAGCATAAATCTGACTATGAGATTATCAGGAGGTTTAAAAAAGTGTAGTAAATTTGAAAAAGGAAAACAATAAAGCAATCAAAGCAAGTAAGAACAAAAACCTAATTAATTAATTTGAATCAAATCATTCTTCTGTTAATGTACCATTTATCCAGTGATCAGATAGGTTTGTATATATGCTGCATAATTTACATTTTAATAATGGTTTCAACTTTAACATTCACAACCATTTGGTAGAAGGTGGACTTACACAGAAATATAATAATTTTCAGCTACTCAAGAATTGTGATATTGTATTTTATAATGTTTAAAATTATTTTATATGATCATAAAATGATGGAATATTCTGAATTTAAAGGAACAACCAGCTCTTGGCACTGTACAGGGCAACCTCATAATCACACTGCATTCCTGAGAGCTTAATCCAAACCCTTCTTGAAGTCTAGTAGGCTTGGCGAATTTTAAAATGCCATAATTTAGAAAACAGGGCTCACCTATTTCTATGTATTTGCACTGTAATCTGATACAATGAACAAATTACATAATTTCTCAACTAGGAAAAGTCCCTCTGCAGCATTAGCAATATCTCAGTTCAAAAAAAGTTCAGTCTGAAAAAAATATCTGATTTTGCAACCATTTTGTACACTTTTTGTAAAAATTAAATAAGTATATTTTCTGCACATAATTCTCCCCTTTTGGTTTTTGAGGGATTTTTTTTTTCTTTTTGTTGGGGTTTGTTTGGTTGGTTTTGGTTGGTTTTTTTTTTTTTTTTTGTGGGGGAGTTGTTTTGTTTTTTTCTTTTGTTGTTGTTGTTGGTTTGGTTTGGTTTTTTTTTCCAAGAAGAGGCTACTTCTGAAATAAATGTAAAAGTATCCTGCCTTCCACTCTGCAGCCACAGCTAAGTCATTGTCTTGGGGATTCTACATTGTAAAGGAAGATGATGCAAATAAAGTTAATTCCATCCTGGTTCACAAATTATGAATTAATTTCTCTTAATAAATTTTCTCTTTTCAGTGCCACTGTTCTGCTGTTTGTTCACTGTCAGGCTGCATGTGGTGCCTTATTCTGGGGTCTTTGCAATTTTGCATCCTGTGAAATCTATTGAACTTAGTCTACTTACTCCCATGGTGCTCGAAGCCTACTAAAGGCTAGAGTTGGATTCCTCCCAGATTACAGTTCACAGACTTTTAAACTTATGACTGACACAGATATCAAATTTTCTGAAGTATAAGCCTCTATGTAGAAGAAAAAGAAATGAATTTTCTTTTTCTTGATTAAGACTTTTGCTTAAGTAGATTATTCAATATTATCATATTTTTATTATGCAATGGTTTCCTGGAACATTAAACTATACCATTTGATAGAAGCTCAAGCATTCTTTTCTTTCTACCAAACATGCATACGAAACTGTCATTTTTTCCCAAAATGGAGAGCAATTCTTTAATAATAGAAAAGTAAAATACAGATATTAGTCAAGCTTTTTACTTCTTTAGCAATAGAGTAAACCTAGCAGCATCCAAACTTTATTGTATATTGTAGCACACAATTTACAGTAGTAAAACATTTCTAATGCCTATATTGTGCACTGTAGCACATTAGAAATTCATTTTCCATAACACTATGATAAGTTTTCATGCTGTACTTAACTATTAATCAATCTGATTCAAGAGCCATTTCTACAAAATCTCATATTTTTACAAACACATTTGTAAAATTTTATTAAATGGGCAGGACAGAACAGGCAACTAGAATTTATTGTTGTACAAAGACTGAAATTACTCTAAAGTAAAATATGTTTGCAATTCTTGGTTTTAACGCTGTTACTGAGTGACAGAAAATCTGGCAAGTGAAGAAATATTTCTACACTTATCAATTTCTTAACATTTCTTGGGAGTCTGTTTTAGAACCTTTTCTAAATGTTCAGTTACACTATTGATTGGCAGCTGTATCTATTTGTAACTGCTAAAACCAACCATCATCTAATACAGAACTTGTATAGATTTTTTCCATTGTTGCTGTCCATACACTGGTACATCCATAGTTCAACAGTCTCATCAGTTCTTGACCTTTATTTTGTCAAGCAGTGCTAAACTCATCTAAACACTGGGAAAATTTTAACCGAAAGAACCAGAAACACAACATCTATCTCAGTCTCTGAGATAGTTCCTATAAATGGGGACAACCAAGAAGAATATCCCTATTGTTATTCATATTTTTGAAATTAGGTTTTCAGTTTCAGTTAATTGTTATTACTGAGTTCAGTTTAGGTAGGTAGCTAAAGAGTCATAAAAGTCTAGTATTTAAAAGAGATTATTACTGTTTTAACAATAAGTCATTGGAAATTCTTCTCTGGAGCAGTCCTGTAATGTACTATTGTGTTAAACACAATTTAAATACTGGCAGGTTCCCTTCTGTCACTTATTAACTGTTCTTATTATGCGGAGAATAATTTTGGGCAATTGTAGGTAGCTATAGCCAAAAGAAAATGTAAAATTACAAATGAAGAAATATTTTGGTATTTTGATTGCTGCAAATCTTAGTTGGAAGCAAAAAGAAGAAAAATCTGGAGAAAAAGAGCTATGAAAAGTCATTTACTTGAAAGCTACATCTCTAGTTTTCAGGAGCTCCTTCCTGAAAACATGATACCTTTTACTATATTTATNCTGTACACTAAGAGATGTAACAAATTCATTATTTATAAATTTTACAATTTTGTTTGCTTCCTGAAACTTTTGCTTACATGCCTAATGTATTCACTTAAGGGGTGGAAAAAAATATAAAATCCAAACATCTGACTGATCTGTGTTTCTTAAGCAAACAACAGCATTACATGTCTTAATATTTTAGCGCTTAAGAGGTTAGGAAAAAGTGTCCAAGAAAATAACCAAGAAAACCTTTTATATTTCCTCACTCATTTTGAAGTACCTGAGCAAATAAAATGAAAGCTGTGGCTCTTTGTCTGAGCAAATGAAAATTATCACCTCCCCATCACCAGAAGGAATAAAAAAAAGAAAGAGAGAACTTTGGTTAGATATTTCTCTCATCTTTATGCATTTTCTGCTTCTCCTCCAATCTTTCTCAAAAGTTCTTAAAAATTAAGGTTCACATGACCATCATGGGCAACAGGAGACTCATTCTCTTAGCAAGAGAAGCAGTGCCAAAATTCTTCATGAGCAAGATTTAGTAATTACTTGATATTTGTACGTTTTGGAAAAAGCATATTAACTAATATCTGGTCCAATAGAAGTTCCTCTTCAGTAATGTGTCACTTAACCATGGCCATATTCAGCCTGTCACTATAAGTTTTGAAGCTCTATGCAAAACGTTACAGACAGAACACTTTCAGTTTTTGCTAAGAGCAGAATACATACAGAAAGATCTCTTCAGGCCATTCAGTGAGAACAGCCCCTAACAAGAAATTTTTCATATATGCTTAATTTCATTTTCCTTCATGGAAGGGGAAATGTCCTGGGGTGAAAGAGTAGAAAGGGAATAATTTTCTTGGCAACCCCTGCCATAAATCTCTGTAAGGTGATGCCTCTCCTGTAGGGATAATGAGGGTGCAATAGACAGAAAAAGCAATTACCTAGTTTGACATAAATCAACAATACAGAATATGAATACTGCTTTTAAGTTGTCTTATTTCAGAAGAGACGAGTACACTTTTGTAACTAATTTGTAGTGATAAAACTGCTGCAGGTTTCTTGCTTCCAGTTTATGGTGGCATTATTGTAGTATTTCTGACAAATACATAGCAGTGTTTGCAATTCTGCAAACTCAGAAGCTCACAGCTGCACTAATTGGATCACAGGTTTCTTTCCCTGATAGTACCTTGCTAACATTCACTCTCTTCAAAGGAGTGAGAACTCAGGGAAGGCTCTGCATCAGAGACTGCAGTCATCTCTATGCAACACGAAAACTTTAGTCTGGCTTTCTGCTTGCATGGGTGTAAAGAGTATTTACATTTTTATTCTTCCACTTTGCACTTGCTATTCATATTCATGATATATTTATATCCATGTTTGGAAGAGTGTGATTTCTCTTACAAGTTTAATTTTCCCTCTAGGCTGCTGATTTGTTTTTCATTACTGGAGACTTGCTGATGCAACTTATCTCAGCTGCAACTGCAGCCTGCCTTTCCACCAAAGACACTGCAGCTTGCAGTTTATCAGCTTTGAGCAGTATCTTAGCATCTGTTTTGCACTTTTTATTAAAGAAAACACTACACAGAAAGAGTAATCTTAAGTCTCTGAAATGCTGGGATCCTCAAGCTGTGCAGCATCAAATGTGTCTTCGATCTTTGATCAGGA
Source organism: Alaudala cheleensis (assembly GCA_013398995.1). Classification (NCBI taxonomy): domain Eukaryota; kingdom Metazoa; phylum Chordata; class Aves; order Passeriformes; family Alaudidae; genus Alaudala; species Alaudala cheleensis. The sequence goes on from VWYE01007655.1 coordinate 97,100, forward strand.
CACAGCACACAGTGCAGCTTCTGTCTTTGGTAGAATACCCCATTTTTATGATTCACTAAAAAATAATTTTTCCACTGCCAAACATGAATGATTTTCACACAAAACTTCTTTCTGGATGTTAGATGATCAGAAAAAACAAATTGCAAATGTGTCGTAATTGTTGGTATCAAGTGGATACTGCAGTTCAGTGTCTTTTCATGGGCTGCAGCCTTGACCTCTGCTGCCCTGTCATGTCAGGAGAGACCTGTCACTGGGGAACCCAGGGGGAGATGGCGATGCTCATCATCAGCATGTGCTGGTGATGCAGAGCACTGGAGCTGCGCTAGAACTGGTGCCATTAAGTGCTCCAACATCCCCCACAGGGCTGATGGCATTCCTGGTGGAGATACACTGGCTCCATGCACAGTTGCAGGCCAACTGTTTATGGGTCAGTGGCCACTGCAAGTCACTGCTGCATGGGGTTGGGTGGTTTGGGGCTTGCAAGGAATGGTATTGCATGGTATGGTTGGGAGAGGCATGAGGGGCAACAGGGTGGGACCAGAAGTTGCTCCCCTCTTACCCATGCCCTGTGGGTTTTGCAGAGCCCTGGAAGTGCTGCAGAAGCACAGCAAAGTCCCATTAACAGGAGCAGAGTGGTGAGTGGCCCTGGCACCCAACACCCCACAACTGGCCAACACCTCATGGCAACAATAACTCAGGACTGTGCCAGGGGCTGTGCCCACGCAAGGCAGTCCAATAGCCAAGGAGGCCTGCTTTCTACAGGTCCTACCACAGGGGCCTGGGGCTCTTCCCTTTCTCTGCATGGTGAATATGGAGGCTCCAAGAAAAAAATGCATGTCCCTACTGGCCTGCCTGCCCATTCCTTGGAGCCTTGAGGACCTATGTGTCATGGCAGAGCTCCATTTTCATAGACTCCTTCTTCTGGCCCCATGCCATCATTGACCTGACCATTCTTAACCACATGGAACAATGCCAGTTCTGCAAGGTTGGCCTGAGGACAGTAAGGAAGTTGAGGGTGGTCTTTCACCAGGATCCCCCGTGGAGCTTCTGTCAGGAACAGACCTAAAGCAGGGACACTTGCTGGAAACATCAAGGACAAGGTGATGCGGAGGTGCACCCAGCAGAAGTGGCCATGCTAAGGTACAGTTGAGCTGGATTTCCTGAGGGACAGTGTCCCCTCAGAGCTGCTGTGGGCGGATGTGAGCTAGGCTGCAGATAGTGGACTGATCCTACTGCATAAGCCCTTCTGTATGCCCCTGTGCTGGCTGAACTGGACCCAGAAGAAGGTTGAGAGAACCTGAATTTCATTAATCCTGAGCATTCAGTTAATGTGAGGTCAGGAACCCCCTGGGTTACCCCAATCCTATCAAAAATGTTAAAAAGTATTTATTTTCTCTAGCCCTGGCATTATGATTCCCCCACCCATCCTGCAGATGAAGGTGCAACACTCTTAGTGCCTGACCCCAGTGAGGACTGAGAACTGATGAAACTAAATGAATAGGAGGGGTTGGGGTATCTGGTACTCCAGTGAGTGTGCTGGCACCTGGAGAGTTAGATGGGCTGGAGAACTGGATTGTGGGTACCACCATGAGCCGTGACATCAGTTCAGGGCAGTGCCGGTGTCATGGTTGGATTTGGTGGGGCATGAGTTTCCTTGAAGTGGTAATTCCAATTCTAAGTGCTCAACAGTGATAACTGGAGCTTAAGACATGTGAGTATGAGTGGATGAGAAGTTCATCATGACTCAAAAAATGAGCACTTGCAGCCCAGAAAGCCAACCACATCCAGGGTTGCATCCAAAGTAGTGTGGGCAGCAGGCCAAGGGAGGTGGTTCTTTCTCTCTGTGCTTCCCTCCTGAGATTCCCACTGTAGTACTGCTTTCAGACTGGATTGCTCTAGAAATAAGAATCCTGAATTCACAATGTATGATACCCTATCCTTTGCAGATGCTTGGAGTTCTGTTCCTTTACACAGCGAGTTTAGCTAATCTCAGGTACAGTCAAAGTCAAAAACATCTTTGCATTTGTCTGGACCAGCCACTCAGCTTGCCTTTGCAATTATATATAAACACAACAGGACCACTACATGATTGGGAGGTGAAAAACCATCATGGCATGAGTGTTTAGAAGGGTCTGCTTCTGAAGAATTAAGGAAACTCAGAATATATGTGTGTGAGAGAGAGAGAGTGAAAGAGAGGAGAAGTCATTGACTAATGGGGATGAGTTCATCTTCATTGTTACTGCGGAGAGTGACTAATCCTGTTTTTTTACTAAAATGATTCATAACTCCTTTTATCATTTGCATAGAAATAAGTGGTGATTAGGATCTTGTTCAAGATCTATATTAGGAAATTAACAGCTTTGGCAATTATCCTGTTACAAATTTCTTACTTCTCTATAAGCACCCTCATGAGATGGCAACAGATTCCTTTCCATATGAGAGTCTTTAGCAATGGCGTGTCAGTCTGGAGGCATTAGTAATGTCTTCTCCTGTTTAATGGTGTATCAATGTTTCCTTCTTAAAGAACAGTGTTATAGCAGTCAGAGAAGAGTTATGCTACTTAGCTGCTGAGGCAATTTTCTTACATGATACCTGTTAAAGTCACCCTCTAAATGTTCCTCTGATAAAGAAAGAAGTAGTTCAATTCCCTGTCCATACAAAGACTCTTCCCATTGAAAGAAGGGTAGGTAAACTATGAGTAATAATCTCTTGAGATGCCTCTGGTTGGTAGCACAACTTCACAACTTTTTTCCTACCATCTAGATCATTCATCACAGAACCATATAATACCTTGGGCTAGATCATCTAGTTCCAACCCCCTGCCATGGACAGGGATGTCATCCACTAGACCGGAATGCTCAGAGCCCCATCCAATTTGGCCTTGAATACTTCCAGGTATAGGCATCTACTAATCTGGGAAACTCATTTCAGTGCCTCACCACCCACTGAGTACAGAACTTCTTTCTAACTAGACTAATCTGTTCTCTTTTAGTTGAAAACAGTCTTCCCTTGTCCCCAGTCCATGTAAAAAGCTACTGTTCCTCTTTTTTATAAGCCCCATTTAGATACTGGAAGATCTTAATAAAGTCTCTCTGGAGCCTTCTCTTTTCCAGGCTGAACTACCCCAACTCTCTCATCCTGTCTTCATAGGAGAGGTCCATCTCACTGTCTGCTTATGCAGCCCATACTTCAACAACTTCTCTATGAAGATTGGAGACTGATGTTTTTGTCTTTAAAATATGGCTAATATGCTGTTTTGCTTGTAGCCCAATTGTGGCCTTGAACATTTAAATGGACAGGGGCAATTAACTGGCACTGACTTTACCCTGTGTTGCTGTTACTATATTATATGGTACGTAAATCATCTCCTATACTGTAAAGGGTTTAGCAGTTTGCATTTTCTCTATTAATTCTTGTATTTTTCCACTGCTGTAGTACACCAGACAATCACAAGCCAGAAAATGAATCATGATATAAAGGTATGCCAACTGTGAATAACTTATTGCTGTACCTTATTTTCAATAAAACAGATTCATTTGTTTGTATTTTCACTTCTAGGAGGAAGAAACAGACACTGGAATGAACATTACATAATTTAGCTTAAGCAAGGACAAGAAACTATTCCAATATTGTTCACTTCTCATATTAGTTCTATTATTGAATGAAATTCTCAAATGAAGTCATAATGATCCATTAAAGAACAATAAAAGAGTTAAAGTTTCTGTCATGTTGCTTTACTTTTCCGCTGTTTAAGTGAATCAACTTGTCTAATGACCTAAAATGATTCAATAACCCAACCTTTTTCTTCCCCAAAATGTATCTTTTCTCTATACTTTATAAATAGATCTTGAAAAAAACATCAATTATCTTAAGACCTGCTTCTGCTCTTCTCAGCCCCTCTGGGATTGCATTTGATGTCTTGCACATAAAGAAGGAGGAAAAAAATGCTGTCATGAAAGAAGTTTATTGAGGACTACTCTTGCACCTCCCATTTCTATAGGCTAGAAGATGCTACTGTCTCTACTGCTACAAATTGAATGCAGAAGGTAAGTGTGCCAGCACTTTAAAGAAAATGAAAAGAATTAGAAATAACTAAAGAAAATGTATCTTCGATGTAAACAGTGTATAATAGGTCACCTAAGCCTCTCATTTTGCCTTTTGTATGTACCTTAAATAGTTTAGGATCCCTTTTAATTTTGCTTAGATTTTTTACTAAGGGTGTTATTTTTGGTAGTGGTATATTTGCTGACAGCTTCAGACACACAGCATTGGACCTAATATGTAAAAAATTTTTAGAGATCTGTCAAAGTGGCAAGTGCCAAGTGCACTCTTCATACCTCTTCCTGTAGCTCAGCCAAAGTTCTTCCCTCTATCAATTGTTTGCCTTTACTCACATTTGCATAGAAACTTTTCAATTATTTATATTTTCAATTATATTCAATTTATATATTCAATTATATTTATGTGGCATCATTCCACATTTGGAAGAAAAGGACAGTGAAAAGGAGGGTTAATGCTACCCAAAAAAATTTCATTGGTATCCTGTGAAAGAAGGAAAAATTGGATTTGTGCTCCTTCTCTTATCCTATTCAAATGGCAGAAGTTCTAAAACGGAGGTGCTCATTAGATTAAAACTTCAGCTCCCTAATTCTATGTTTGCATTGCAGAATCACCTAAAATACTATCTAACAATATTTTAAGCAGAAATTAATAATAAAAGCTTTTTTAAATCAAACAATCTGTCACTAAGTTGAGTTTAATATGTACTCTCTTGGAAGAGATTGTGGTAGGAGGGAGACTCCACTCCCTTAAGGCTCTCTTTTAAAGCAGGAAGAGATAATAATTAAACAGGAAACCATAAGCAGTAAGACACAGCACAAATCTGACCCATACTATAAGGAAAGTAGTAATGAAACTGATAAGGGGCCACTGGGTCATGGGAATATTCATTTCAGCAGGTTTAGCTGATCAAGTACCTTGTGAAAGGGGATGGGAAGGAAAAGGGAGAAGCCATTAGCAAAACATACAGAGTGACAAAAGTAACAAGTAAACATAATGGAAGCAGAGTCAAGAAGTAAACCAGGCCAACACACTGATTGATGGGCTACCAAGGAACTTCAGCAAGAGGAGCTTTGCAGCTGACAGGGGTGAAAACCTGAGGATCCTGGAGATTGGAAGGCTCATGGGACTCTGCAAACTGATGGAGAACTGTTCTGGAGAAGGGAACTGGGAAGGAATAAAGGGAAGGTGGGCAAAAAAATTATAAAATGGGCTAGTAAAATGTAAAATGGGACAGTCAATTAACTTTTTTGACTAAGATCTGCATGTAATCACTGCAGACCATCCTAACTTCCTAAATTATTTTTTAACTACATCTCTGCATAATCTCACTTATCCTGTGTGTGTTAGTACTGCAAGGGCTAACTAACAGCTTCTAGTCAGACTGTGTGAATGAGTAGCTTGGCATCAGCAGCTGGAGCAGGACCACAGTGCACAGTGCATGTGGTTGGTGCTGGCTGCTGGAAGGGCTCAGTATCTGTACAGCTCCCCAAGAGGAGTGTGTCTGCACCCTCTGTCTGTATCATTTGATTGCAGACCATAAACAGGAGAGCCCTTAACAACAATATGTCTATTTGATTCTATTTAAGGTGAGAGAAGTTATTTTACAAATTTGTTTTAGTGATATTTTAATAAAACATGGGAAGAAATTTCAGGTGGATTGAGTGAGGTCAGACATAACCTTTTTTATTATGCTTCACTTTTATGAACTAGAAGTCCTGGCAAATATAATTACCTTCATGGATGACTGTAGTGAATTTTCTTTGTATTTAAGACTTCTATTATGTGTTGGTACCAAATTAAACTGCTATGTTTGCCAACCATAATTCACACTTCTTAATTTCTGGTAGGTACACAAATAACTGATTTTTGGTCTGTAAAAAAAAATAGGACTTCTTCTGAGCTCAGCTCGTATGGTTCAAAAATAACATGGTAATACTCAAATTACTCAATATTATGTGAAATTAATTTCTAGGAGTATACTTAAGACAACAGATATTCCATAGGGCCAAATTTTAAACCTGAGACATCTGAAATCAAGGAAATGTCCATTTAAAATCTAACTTAAATCTTTACTCCAAATTCTAAGAATAGATATATCATGAACAATATAATTCTTTAGGTTTGTGTGAAACAATTCTTTCCATCTTAATGATTTTCCACAACAACATTTGGATTTGCAAAATACACAAGTAAATGGGAAGTATTACTTCATGATCATCTAAGAGGAATATCTAAGACTATATTGTTCTGTCTCCTTGAGACTCTGTTAATCTGCAGTTCTTTGTGAATCGATACTACAGAAAGTATTTACTTGGGCTTTACTGGAAGTGAAAACTACTGGATCCTGCTGACTCTAATCCTAACTTCACTTAAGCCATGAGTGGGGTACTTGTCTTGGGTTCTTATCTTGGACATAAATACTAGTGGTGCTTCTAACTTAAAAAAATAAATGGTGATGATAGATTAGCTATATTAGTACTTCTGCTGCTCTTTAGAGGACCAAATATTTTAATTTTCAAATTAATTTTTATTTGTAGGAGTTTTGGCTCAAGCCAGTAAATGAGTTCCTTTTCATTTGTTGGCTTCCTTTGTGGATGGAAACAGATCTCTGTAGCTTTTACACCAACAGAGTCAATTTTCAGTTTGGGAAAATTATATGTATTAGTGAAAATATTATTCTATCTGTGAGTAAATTTTTTTCCTACTGCAGTAAGTTTTCTAGAAGGAGACTGTATTATGAACACAATTGTGTTATGAAACCAATCTTTTTTATTCCATGTATACATATATATCCCCATACACAGATGTAAAAATGTATACATTTAAAAATTAGAAGTTTATCTGTTATGTGTATAATAGAAATACATGCATATTTTTGCATATATTTTATGCATATATTTTTTTATTCATCATTGTGAATACTCCTGAGTTATAAATATTGATAAAAATGCCACACTGTTTCAGGGTATGCTTTTTATTAATTTAGTAGGTATTTTATTTTAAGACTCACAAAGAGAGGGGTTTTTTCTGCCCATTTTATCTAATTGCCAAAACTACCTGCAAACAGGAAACCAGGATACCCATTATTTTTTAAAGTGCCAATAGCAGTGCCAATAGCAGTGCAACTCATACACGCTGGCTATCACAAAGGAACACCATTCTGTATCAAAATATGAAACCAAAATAAAAGAATTTCACACGAGGTAAAAAATACTATCTTATCAAAGGAAACAGCCTATCTATTCAGAAAATTAGAATCATTTGATATTTCTGATGGCCTTGCACATTTTCTTCTCCTGCAGACTGTAAATCAGTATGTGATGTTTTGTTTCTCTCTTCATATATAAGTTTTTTTTAATAAGGAGCTTCATATTTTATGATCCTTTTAAATTACAGCTTTATGATGATTCATGAGTCTTTGTTGTTGTTTATGTTCAGTTAGAGATTAAATTTCCTGTATGTAATGATTAAAAAGTAAACTCCTGAAAAGCATTTGAAATCTTTCAGAGGCCATTCCATTTGCCAATCTGTACACTGTTTCCTAGCTTCTAAATAGAATCTGTTCACTTCCATCCAAGTCTGAACATGGATTTTAAAAACAATAATGACCAAAATTTTTTTTAATATGAATTAAATCTATCTTTATAGATTTATAATGAGCAAATCCATATATATGTCTTAAAGCCTATGTAAAAACATGTATCTTCTCAAAATGCAAAGCAACATGGAATGGTGTCATACCTCCCACACTGAACTTTGTAGGGTAAAAGCCTAGGGTTATATATGCTTATTGTAATTAATAACTATAATTTAAAATAAATTATTTTAATTATAGCTTCAAAACAATTTCAGTGAATTTCAGGCTTAAAAAATTGCAAATTTTATTTTATATTATTGCCTCTGCATTTTTATAATACTGATAAAAGAGAGAAAACAAATACTACTTTCAGGTGTGAAGATGACTGACCACAAAATAATATGCTATTCTGAGAGAGAGAACCTCTGCTCTTTTATGCTAATATTTTATTCCAATAAAGAAAAGAAATACTCAAAACATTAAGCCTGCATTCAGCCAAACCCGTTGAAAAATGAAATTGTCATTTAAGAGTGCATCTTAAAAAATTCCATTGTAAATATCAGAGAAGGAAATCTAGATTTAGGAGTGATTGATAGATTTAAAATGCTTGACTGGTCCTCCTAAGAAAATGAGATTCGGGTTACTTCAAAGTCAGTTGAGATAAACTGAATTGCTATCCTACAAAAACTAAAGCAGAGCATGCCTTCTCTGAAGACTACTATCCTAAGCCCAATTCCATATCAGATGATTTGAATCAACTCTAGACTGTTGATAGAACATACATCTACACTGACAGAACAAGATCTGTGAGGCCTCTGAACCAGCAGTGCCGCCACAGGAACAGAAGGAAGAGGTCAAGTCTTCTGTACTGCTGAAGCCACCAGATCATCAGTGTTCAAGCAAGGTCTATCAGCAAACCCCAAATACACCCCACATGAGATCCTGTCACACCCTTAAATTGCACTGTAAAAAGAACCTCAGCCTCTTAGTGCCCCAGTTACAGGTGCAGTAGCTTTTCCATGTAGGTGACTACTATGGCACAGAGCAGCTGACTTTGCCAGGAAAGTTTGCTGCAAAAGCAAAGTGCATCCATCATTCCTGGCAGAGCTTTTAACCTCTGTTAGGACACAGTTTAATCATTGACTTTTCCAGTTTCAGATTTAATTTGGAAGCATGCCATATCAGGGAGCAGAGCTAAACTTGCATGGAAAAGTTATTTTTTAACAAAATAAATAACATGGGAACCAACATTTGAGTGAATTGTGAAAGTAAGTTACCAATACTAAGGGTAAATTAATTAGATCATAGCATGGAAGGGATACAATTAAAAAAGGTAACATTAACTGGAGACTACACATAAAATAATTTCTGGTCATTTTCCAAATGTTTCCCTTGTAATGTGCCTTTAGAATTTGGAATAATACCTGCATTTTGTGCCTGAAGTGGGAGGTGGGTTCATTAACAGTGGTGTGTAAGCAACTGTAGAGAACACAGAAGGAAGAAAAAAAGTCATAACACTGACAGAAAAGTTGATAGAGAAGCAATAAAACTTCATCAGAACATTGTAAAGTTGAAACTTCTAAAGTTGAAAGTTTACAAGGGATTTAGTATAGAGGCATCAAAAATTTACTGTTTTTGTCAATATAATTTTCTTGTTATGTATATTTCTTACTCTGAACTTTTAAATTAACATTTCATTCTTGTTTTCAGTCAACCAAACCCTTTTTATTTCAAGACATAAAATTTATTATTTTCATTAAAACAGATAATAAATAAAATAATTTGTTTTCATATGGTAAGTGGGTGAAAATATTTAATATACTGTTTATGAAAAATAGAAGACTGCAAATTTAAACCTCAAAAAAAAAGACTAAAAAGGAAAGTGAGATATAATCATTAGATACAATTTAAACCTCAAATAAAAAGGGCAAACTCAATATTCTCACAAAGAGCCAAGTAACTTGCTTTGGAGGCAATATGTCCATGAAAGCCTGAGAAATGTATTGTCACTGAGGAAATCAAGATGAGATATTTTTTCCCTGTTTCAAGATGTCATACAACTTTGCAGCTACATAGTCACAATTCACTTATTTTATATGCAAGAGATTCAAGAAGCCGCAGAAGTGTTGCAAATCAGCATTCCCAATGGTATGATAATAATATGCAATCTTTTAGCAATAATTTTGCAAAGAATATATACAGCATACTACAAATTCTTGTCTCATGGATACTTTATATGCGTGGATATAAATGCACATAGTTGTATTTCACCAAAAATTCACTAGTGTAGTTTACTCTCTAGTAATCCTATCCTATATATAAATGCAAATTTGGAACTGTGCTGCTTCTTTTTAAGAGGACTATTGATATATTTTTCTATCATTTCAAATGTCAATCAAAAAGAAAATTTATCCTCAATTATACATGAAAACTAATGTTTCAGTTGGTAGATGGATCAAAGAACTAGTCTTTTAAGAATGCTTACATTTCAATAAAAAAGATGTCAAAAGCATAATGTATCATGTATTTCATAAATGAAACTTGGAAAGTAACATCTCAAATTACCTTGGAATTTTACTGTGACTAATTTGATATTTTCTCTAAGGAAAGAATTATATTTCACCCTGTAATTTGGGCACCTGATTTCAGCACCTCATCCCTTCTTTTCTTAAATGCAGATCAATATTTTGGTAGGGCAATTTTTCTTTCCCAGGAAAAAAAAAAGAAATTTTTTTAGGAAAAAAATATAAAACTTACCAAAGGGAAAGTATTTCTCTATGACTGCGTTCAGTACTTATCAAGGTGATCAACAATAACAATGCCCAGTTGTTTGTAGGCATGAATGAAGGCATCACATGTGCTAAAAGGCAAACAAGGCACCTCTATGTGCTCCATAAATTACGAGCAAATTGAAATAGGATGCATATATTCTTGCCTGTAAAACTCAGATCTTAGACATTTAGTACAAAGGAAGGTTTGAATGTAAGGCTAGTAATGAGGATGGAGTATAGGCTGCAGTGAGGGAAGCTGAGGATGCCAGGCTGAATTTCAGGAAAGTTGATCTTTCATCTATCTGGTCACTAGTTTTTGAGGCTACCCAGCTTTAAAGCCACTTTTACTATCTCAGCACTATAGTGAGCCCTTGAGATGGGAGATGTCAACGATATGTTCACATCTATGCCAAAGGATATATACTAAAGGAGAAAGAAACAAAAGAAAACACAAATGAAACCTACAAGCAGAAGCAGAAGAATGATGACTAATGGGACAACATGATGAAAAATATCAGAGCTGAATTTCAAGAATGACTTTGAACTGATAAGCAGAACAACTATTGTGAGTATATGTGTTCAATGTGTTCAATACTCACAACTATTGTGAGTATATGTGGCTGAAGGCAAATAAAGGAAGAATCATCACAATGAATGGAGATTCTTACTTCAGCAAAACATGCTCAAAGATTTCTGAACTACAAAGCAATGCATCATATATTCAATGGGAAACAAAATACAGAGACATAATCGTACACAGATGTAGCCTCTCTCTCTAATGGAGGAGGTAGTCTAGCTGCTGGTGCTGATGGATGAAGTAGGTTACATTATAATGTCCCTAAATGTAGTTGCCACAATTTCTGAATTGCTTGGCTTAGTAATTAGTAATAAATATTGAACTTTGTGGTTGAGCCAAAGACATGTACACCAAACCCTATTTCAGGGGCTTTGTTTTATTTTGTTTCCAGAACAAACCTCCACATCTGCCCTGTCAGCTACTAAAGGAAAGGAGTTCGACAACAATTCACTCAACATAGAAAGGTGCAGGACTGATACACTGAAGTGTAACAAAATATTATAGCCAAGACTGCTAGGCTGTTCATCAGATTAGTTGTTAATATACTCTATAATATTACTAATATTACTTATGTCAAGACTTCTGAATAAGGGAACATTCAGATCTTAAATTAATTTTTTAGTGGCTTCAGGATGTCTTTTATGCTTAGGTTCTTTGTGTGCAATTTCTGTTAACTGTATGTTCTCTGCACCCATAATATTTTTTACATTATTCAAAGTTTTCACCTACATTGTATTTCAGTAATTAATGCATGCCAACAACTTTGTTTACTGAACATCAAGTACTGGCCCTTGCATTTTAATTATATATTACATAATTACTCAAAAACTGGTGATTTTCTTCCTTGTATCTGAGTTTTTGGTACTTAATTTTCTATTGGTAAATTGTTTTATCCCTGCATTTCTTTAGTCTTCAAAAATATGTACCGACCTTCCTTGCAGTTTAATTGCCATTTTCCATATGTTTTAAGTAGATTATTTGACTCTAATTTATCTTCTGGGGTTTTTCTGCACTGACCTGGTACACCAAGTCCCTGCACTGTTGTTTCTGGGGCTTTCATTTCCATTTATCTTTGCTAGCCTCATCAATGTTGACGCTTGTTTTGTGTGTTAGTCAGACCAGACGGTGTACCATCTTGAAGGATCCACCCTGTATGCCATCTACCTAATTAGAGAGGCTCAATTTCTGAGTCAACAGCTTGCAGTGTCTGAGGGATCTTCTGCTACAGATACCAACACAAATCATTATTCAGAGTGACGTTAATTAATTGGTCTCTTCCCAGGATTTACTCTACTTTGGCAAAGAATCACGGCTTTTTATTTATATTAGCTCCCCCTCCTCTCCAGTCTGTTACCGTCTTGACTTAAGAATCCTAAACTTATATGAAAGATAATTTTGTTGCTTGCTTCTAAACTGTCAATCAGTGCTTTGTCATGGACTTGTGGCCCTTTAGTTGCTTAGCTGACTGGCTGCTTCCCCAAATCCAGTCATCACTGTTCATAAGCTATCTGGAAAACTTTGGGATTTCCCCAGTGGAGCATTTACTCATTTAATGGTTGAATTATTTCTTTCTTGGAAGGGAGGCAAAGAACTTGTAATATATAAAAGTTTCCTCCTTCCTTTACAATGGAAGTGATGGTGAATGTCAGCCTAATCACTAAATCTTTTCAGTACTCTTATTTTCAAGTGTTCGTTTTCAAAACTGCTGCAGCAATCACTATTTGCTTCTTAATTTTAAAAGTGCTATGTAAAACTGGAATATGTAACTCCTACTTTAGAGCAGTAGCAGGGAACATTCAGTTATTTAATTGTAACAGTTTCTGCATAGAGGAAGCACACATTAGCCTTCCCCACATCCAAGTCCCCCTCTTCTTACACCACCTCAAAAAGAAAAAAAAAAAAATACATTAACCTTAAGAAATGTATCAAGAGGAAAAAAAGGCAGGAAAAAAGGTGCTAAAACATGTTGCAGCATAGAAATTTATGCCAATTAAGGGGGAAGTATTATACTGAAGCATCTCAGTTTGCAATGGCCAAACTTAATTTGTTAATTGCATACATTTTGATTTAATGTTATATTTTATCTGTTCACTAGAAATTATTGCAACTTGCTGGCTAATGTTTTAAGCAACCTTTGGAAAACCATGCCTTGTATCATGTTCCAGCTGCAAGGTGACTATGAGAGACACAGAAATACACTATTTCAGTAGGAAGTAGAAAAATATTATAGGATATATAGGTCATGGTGTCTATAATCTGAGCTCTGCTTCTGATGCACTGATGTGGGTTTTTTCACCCTCATCATTGTTTGTATAGATGCCATTTGCAGCCAAGGTAGCTGCACATGCAAATATCAGGACATAATTTAAGGCCTTTATCTTGACTGCAATTACTCACTGACTAGGCAACGATGGGACTGTTTAGAAAGTGTTCTTTTACAAAGTAATATTATTTCTAAACTGCAAAACTTATGATTTGATTTGATTTATATTAACCTGGCCATTTAATTTATACTATATGAATAGTTAACAATGACAGTGGAACTGATAGCATTTATTTACATCCACTTCATTCATTTTCATGATAAGATACGTTCTGTTGTACAGCATCAATAAAACCTTCCCAAATTGCCTTTTATGTGTTAAATTCTCTACCAAACAAATTATGCTTAAATGTTTTACCATTTTTTTTAATCTATGCTTAAGAAGTTAAATTAATCTTATTTTTTTTCTTGTTTTATCAACTGGCACTTAAAAGTGGCAATTCCCCCCACACTGTCCTTTCTCCAGAAAAATTTGTGACTTTGAAAAGACCATCACTATTAATGTTACCCAAAACAAAATAGTAATTATTATTTTAATATTATTATCAAACTAATAAGTACTGTTTATTATTATTAACAATAACTTTTAACATACACCTTTTAAAAAAATGCCTTTGAAGTATTTTGACATGTAGCATTGGCAGAAAAAAATCACTCATGGTATTTTGATTTAAATAATTTAAATTGGGAAATAGGAACTTTAAGTTTAAATGTGAAGATACTAATTTTTGAAGGCCTGTTGCATGGTGTAGGTGTTCAATATATAATAAATCTGACCAATAGGGAACCTTGAGGGCAAAGTTGAATCAAAGTTTCCTTGATGACCTTTAAAATGCATGGAGACTATTTAATTGCATGGAGATGCCTCGTGTGAGTTGATACATATAACAGAGATTCTCCTCAGTGTCTAAGGCACATGATTAGACCTCTAAATGCAGTTCCTTTTTCAAGGTGCAAAAATAAGGATTTTTTTTTCACACAGAAGGATTTCTCAAAAGAGAAGAGAAGTTCTCTCCTGTTTCCCCAGAGTGTCTCAAGCACCAGGCTACAGGCTCTGGCTGAAAACACTCACACTTCCCTTCTTGAACTACATCATAATGTGAAAAAGGGTAAAAAGAGCAAGACTACTCTAGTATGAGATTGAATCTTTGGTAGCAAGACCTGCACATGTTTTTGTCATCATCTCTAATGATTAGTTTTTACCCATGCTGTTCTATTACAATCTTTTACTCCTAATTTATTTACTGGATACTTGCATACATACTATTCCAAAATACTTATATAGCAAGCTACTCCAAAACCTAGCAGATTATAGTGAAATTCATGTAAAGTGTAAGGGTCATAAGTATCTAAATGTCATACAACTGGATAAGCAAGATATTTTTTTCTAAGCACTGAATTATCAATGCATGAGTATAGAGGACTGTTAGAGCACATTAAGAATCTGGTAGATGATAAACCACACTAATTAAATAAGCTGTAATAAAAACATAAAAGTCTGTTTCAAAATATTAAACTCTGAAATTGATCCAAATATGGAAAATAATAACAAAATTCTTAAGGCAAACATTGGAATAAAATTCTATTAAATACTGATTAGCAAAATTAAGAAATCTGTTTATGAGTGAAATAAATCTGAAATATGTTAAAAACATATTTTAAACATCCCTTTTTAGAATATCCCTTGGACTCAATACATCCCTTGGATATTAATACATCCCTTGGACTAGAATGAAATGACATTGAATAATCATTGTTTATATATGTGTGGCAGATTTATTTTAGAACAACTTGGTTGCAGTGGAAAGGAGGTGTTTATTATCTGAGTTATATACAATATAAAAGTGTAAGGATATCACTTAAGGAAATAGTGATAGTAGGAAAAGAAAGGAAAAAAAATAAAGTATGAGTAAATATTGGAGAAGAAAGGTGTCACCACCCATTGATCCAGAAACAAGGCTTGATTGTCGAAATTTAGATGTGGATTGGTTGAACTGATGGTTGCAGTCTTGATTCCTTGGCGATGGGGGAAGCACACAATGGGTTAATGCATGTTCAGGTCCAGGAGGGCATGCCCAGGTACCTTTTCAGTGGTGGGAGTATTTCTTTGTCTGCTGCAACATGGTGGATCCTGCACAATAGTCTGGGGGCCCCTTCAGCAGGTCTATAATGGCCTATAATGCCTTCTAAGACATGACTGCTCTTTCTTCCACCAGTGTAGCTGAGCCAGTTATGTCTAACTGGAAGGGACAAATACTGGAATTGGACTGTAATAATAAAAGATGAAGTGAAAACAGGATTGAGAGCAAGAGAGTGAAAAACACAGAATAAGCTATTAGCTAGATGCTAAGACTATCTGATGCCTTAAAAGTAATCTTTTCTTTTTTCTTTTCCAATGTAAGAGAACAGGTATCAGGAGGATACAGAAAATTATACAAAAAAGGTTTCAAGAGAGCGCTAATGCAACTAAAAACAACACTGATAAATGAATATCAGAACAGACTCAATCTGCAGTTCAAAAGTGGCAATCAGTCTAATCATCTAGTGTTATCTTCTCTGTGCTTCATATGTATGCTCACACTTAAACACAATTAGCCAAATGCTCACTTTTGAACTTTTGAGATCTCCAAGAACCTTGTTTAGCAATTAGACTGCAGAGAGCAGTTAAGTGTTTCACATCTTCAGCTCTGAAAACTTACAGAATTCTTGTTTTCGGTCACTGTTAAAACCTTCATTGTTTTTCAGAGATATACAGCAAATATGCCAAATGGATCAGAGCACTCTAACCACCATATACTGCTGGTGATTACTGCAGATTTTCTGCCACACAGTAGAGCATTATGGTATGGTCAAAACAAACATTTACAATTTAACTAGATATGACAAAAAAACCCCATCACTGTGTACTGTAGTATTGCATTATCCCTTGGTATATCTCTGTAATTTGCAGCCATTTAGTAATAGTACAAGTGAAAGGTTGCTAACCAGATCCTGAGAAGAGTGCAATCCCTAAGCCTAAATTTAAACTCTTTTGAAGATTATTTTCTGCTGACAGTTAACTAGTGAATCCATGCTCTCAGGCCTAGAGGAGACATGACTTGGACATATGAACAAAACAGTCAAGATAGCTTTGAAACATCTTTGGAACTTCTATGTTAGAGGATTTCTCTGTAAAATGGCATGGTTTATAGTTACTCAAGGTTGCACTAGGTTAATTGCATAGATGCCTACAAAGCTATAGCACAGAATATGACTTGGAGTCAGTAAGTATATAGCCATATAAGCTTATATAGCCACATGACATATGTTTACTCTCTAGTTCCAATTTAATTTGGAACTATTAAACAAAAAAAGCCTAAATAAAACCAAGAATGAGTCTTCACACAGAGTGTATAAGTTGTTATTGCACTAATAGTGCTTTCATGGTTTAGTATTAGTATAAATGCATTGACAGAATTAAATATAAAAAGGCCTACATAGGCCAAATAAACCACTGCATTCATCTTTTTCAGCTGGACAAAAGTTTGCATATCACTTCTACTCTTCAAGAAACCCTCAAACAGTTAATTTTGAAAACTGTTACAAAGTTTAAAAATAGCTGAGTGGCCATGTTCGTCAAGAATTTCAGTCTAGTATTGGAAGCTCCTTTTTATGTCCAAACACAATTTATGTGAACTACCTTTCATGAACATCTTTTTTAATTAAACTCTAATTGCTTTGGTACTTCAAAGTTATATCCCTGACCTAAAATTAATTCATTGTTTATATTCGTTAAGCTCATTGGAAGCCCGGGAGGCTTCATGATCTGCTCTCACTGTCTAAACAGAACCACTGAACTACTCACATACACAGAATTCTTAGTGTCTTACCTGATACATCATTTATTATTACTAACACCTATGGCACTACAATAAATAATAAAGTTTGATTTATAGTGTACTAGAAATAACCTCTTCTTCCTAAAACTAATGTATTCTTAATAAGACCTTTTTTAAAAAAATTTTTTTAGGGAATGAAGCATCCTTTTGATTTGTACCAATATTCCAGACAAACAGGAAAATGGAAGAAAAAAAAAATTAAAACCCCAACAAAATACAAACTAAACCAACTAAACAGACAGGTTAAAAAAAAAACAAACCACAAACAAACAAACCTCCTCCAACCAACCAACTAAAAATAGTCAATCAAAGAAAAAAATAATTGCAGTAAGAAAGGCAGTATGTCTGTTAGGGAACTGTGCATGTAAAGCAGCTTACCTATGCTTCCTTTTCTTCTAAGCATAAAGCTAGAAATTCTCCTGTACACTGAATTAAATTGGATCCAAAAATTCCACCAAAAATGCAAGCCAGCAACCCAGAATGATCAAAAATGAAGGCCAGTGGCAGAATTCAGTTTACTGCAAAGGGCTGGATGACCAAACCCTTCGTCTCAGTTAGAAAAGGAGAACACAATATTGTATAAGCAACAGCAAAACAGCATTCAGAACACAAAACTGCCTAGATTCAAATAAAAGAATAAAATTTAAGGAGCTAGTTAGTGTATTTACTTACCCTCATGTTTAAGACAGTTAAGATACAAACTTCTATGGTGAGGAGATATCCATAAAATTATGTGATTGAACAAGTCTACACTAAAATTTTAGGAAATTATGGCTTCTATTATATAGATTCATTTTCCTATTCTTGTACATTTCAGATATGATTTCATGGGCAGATCAATGAAAGATGCATAGAATTGACATTTTCCAAAAATGTGATCTGAACTACCCTTATTTTTCTCTGTACAACATAAGACCCTTATATTCATTGTGCAAATATGTCAGTACAAATATCAATTGAAAATAATTATTCAGCATATTTTTCAGATTTGTTACATTTCCCATTTGTAAAGGTTTACGGTCAAACATTGACCAATGCTTTCAAAATCAATGTGAATTATATTCTAATCTTTGTGATTTGAAAACACTGCCTAAGAGAACAATATCTCAAGTTCTGTGTGAATGTGCTTAGAATGGTAAGACCTCTTGATTTTCTAATACCAAAATTTAATCAAATAAAGCTCATCAACTCTCAATAGGAACCAAAGAAACAAGACTAGTATAATGTTAATACTCTCTAGAAAATGCAAAGAAATGTATAACTGCATATTTATTCAGAAATACAGTTATTGCAGAAACATTCTTCAGTCTCTGAGTCCTGTGTCCGTCCAGGAATAAGTTAGGGTTAACAATTCACATACTTGACAAAAACAGTGTGAAAATATCAAAGAAGTCTAGAAAGAATGATAGAGGAGCAAGAAGGAAACCATCTTACCCTGCACAAGTTTTCACAGGGGGAAGCTTCTAAAATTTGAAAGAAAAACCAGGTAGGGGGAAGAATTTGAGTACGATATCTCTATTACAAGAAGACAACATTTTAAGTGCTTGTTGGCAAAGGTAATGTTACTATGGAAAATACCTTATTCTATCGCTTTGTCATTATCAACTAAGGCTTAAGAGACAGAATACTTCAATGATGAGCATTTCTTGATACAGAATATTTCACTCAGCATGATTTCAAGGCAGACACAGATGCTACCAAGACTGGGATAAAAAAAGGGGGGAAAATGCAGTCTCAAAAGAGGAATCATTCTGCATTCTCAGGTAATGAACATCAGGATCACTAGGTACCCTGCTGATGACTTTAGCCTCCAAGATTTTACTTCTCCATTGAGCCACAGCAGCCATTGAGCTGCTTGTTAGGAAGGACACAAACTGACAGCAGTAGCAGAAAAAACACAGAAACTTCCAAGTTTTTCAACGGTGCTTCCAAGAATACTTGACAAAGAATTTAGCTTAAAGGTCTAGGTACTGGCAGTTACATTATTTGTATCTCACATATTTCTAAAATTGTAAGGTTTTTCCCAAAACCCTTTTTTTTCCAATAGGTTTAAAAATGCATCTAACACACCTAATCTAGTTGAATAGAGAATTGTATATTAGAAAAGTGAACTTTCAAGCTTAGTCTGGAAACATACACCAAAAGTCTTGCTGTGAGCAAGATTGGGCTGTATCACATAACCAGTTTCTGGGAAAAAACTGCAAGTCTGTGGTAGTAATGTCTACATTTCCATGTGGAGACCTCAAGCCCAGATAAATATATCCATGGATGAACTACTCTCCTTACTCAGGCTTTTATGAGATGTAGCCCATCTCTAAAATAGGATCAGTATAAAAGCAAATTATGTACAAGCACACATATTCCACTCTACAGCTGTATATAATTAAAAAGGATGGGATTGTCCTCCAACCTAACAGCTGAGATAATAACAAGTGCTCCGTACTGTTGGAATAAGTCTTTAATCTCAGTTGACAAAATAGCAGCAACTTTTCACTCCAAATGAGAAGAAAGAATGAAGAAAAGAAAGAGAGATATGAAGAAGAGAGATGTCCTACAGATGAGTAGACTCTTTGAACTCTTTTTTGTCCAGTTTGGTGTATATCCAAATAAAGCATAATAAATTGCAACCTAATGTGAAGTAACTTGTTTAACTCTTTGGAACATTTATAAATTATATTTCTCTAAGACTTAGGATGGTAGATAAAGTTATAACAATACAAACTCACTTCTATCTACACTACTGAAGACAAGGTAAAAAATATATATGTATTTCTTTAAGCTCTCAAACTATTCTGGAGGTATGAATGAAACTCAGGTTGTAATCTAGTTATTTCTGAATAAATGGCAATTATAGGAAATGGGCCTTATTTATTATTAAATACAGATGTCTTGAAATCCTTGCTAATAAAAGAACTGTTAAATGAAAATTTTTCTGAGTATATCACCTATGCAAAAAATGTTTAAGAGCGAATGATGAATTCTTCCTAGATTTTGGAGGGGGTGGATTAAGGTTTAATTTATATTTTTTCCTGAAATAACTTCTATGAGAAGCTCTCATGATCAAGATGGGCTGGTTGTTCAAAGACAAGCAATATACTTTTACAGACAAATAACCAATTTGTTATGAGTAGTACTCAAGTTATAGAGAGATATAGAAAGACAAGTTATGAATGCTCCATATCCCAGAAAAAGCCTGTGAAAATTTTACTTTTTGTTATCAGTCTTCTCTCTGATGGAGACTGTTTCAAACAAAATAAATCTTTCAGTCATCTCGTTGCAGAACTGACATTTTCAAAGCTTCCAAGTTTACGTAGAAAACCAGAACCCTTGTTTTCTGGCCAACCTTATTAGGAAGAACATTGATGAAAGAGAAAATAGTAGATCTGAAATGTTCTGACAACTCTCTATGTGATATTTTACCATTGGACTGCACCATGATAAAACAGTCAGCAAAGAACTTTGCTGTTATTCTTTATCTCTGAGTTTAAGCACTTCTCTGTGTACTGTAAAACTTCATATCAGCAGATATTTCAAAATGTTATATATGCATGTTTTATGCTTTGGAAAAAGACCTTTTTGGAAAGCAGCCTACAGTTATGAATGCTTAGAAATTACTTCAAAAACTGGTAGTTAGCAAATGGTATTATATATATATATGCACACATATATAACTTGATATAAGAGTTCGGGCTCAAGTGTGTACTTCCGGTCTTGAAGAGCAATTAAGCACAATTTCCTAGCTGTGGGGAACCAGGACTGAGTATGTGATGAAATCAGCTTAGATTTCACCAGATTCAATTAAAATAGAAGAAAGATGAGCTGAGAGAAAAAGATCATTTTTATAGAGCCTGGTTGCTCTGACTTTACTTTCCAAACTGACTGCCTTGAAGGGGCTCTTGATAGGTCTCATAGCTGCAGAAATAAAAGATTTTAAGCTTCCAAAGCAACAGAATCTAATTGAAGGGAAGACTTGAACCCCATATTATAAACTATAGCAGCAAGAAATGATCCATTTATGGCTGACCTAAGTGGCAGAACAAATGTTTATGTAAAATCAGTTCTGTTATTTTTAGAATGATCCTTCCACCAGTGTGCATAAGCCTTAAGGGCAGTATTAAGAAAAAGCCACCTAGTGCTCCAGAAATATCCTTTTCACAGTCTTTACAACTAGGACAACAAAGCAAATGCACAGAAGGAGACTAACTTATTCATGTTTTTCAAAGAGCTGTTTTTTCAAAGAAACAGTTTGTGTTTCTCACATCTCCCACTGAAACAAACAAGAACAGTTTACAATCTCAGTAAATAATATTTATTCCCTGTAGGTACATTGGAAACTTCAAAAGAACATGAGAAAATGCGTGGCATAATCACAGCTGGAAGGGATTTTAGAAGATACAGAAGACACAGCATGCCACCTATCACCAGTCAACATCCAGTTACATTTTCAGAGGTTAGCAAGTGTTTGCACCTAAGTAAAGATGAGTACCCTAGAATATCCGAAAGACCTTTCTCCTTTGATAGTCCATTTGTAGATTAAATGAAAAATTATCTGTGTACCATTTTTGACACTATTAATTTAAAAAAAGCTGACTATATATTAACCTTCCTCTTTTTAACTTGAGTTGTAAAACTTAGATGTAAGCAGATAGCTGCTAGAATGCAAACGTGTAGAATTCCTGACCCATGCTCTCAGTGTAAAGGTAAAACCTCACTATTATAAGCTATTCAAAACTACAAAACTGAATGACTAAATTTTCAAATTTTAATCAAAATATAACTTCAAATACTAAACCAGTCAAGTTAAAAGCACTCTGAACCAAACAGTGCAGATGCCAAAAGAGCAAATCTTCTTAAAGATGATACAATCAGCTTTAGCTCTTTAACTTACACATCCTGGAATCATGAGACACATTTTCCCACCTAGTTTTAAGGCATTATCATAAAAGTAAGTGAATCAAAACCTTGTGAAAAGTTTAAGATACAAAGGAAATTAGCTGATTATCAGACTTTATAATGAAGCTTTTCCCAAGGTTTCTGAAAGTAAAACAATACCTTATAAGCTCCTTTTCAATTTGGACCTAAGAACACAAATCACAAGGGGAGTCTGCCACTTTCATTTACTCTGATAATTCATATTTTCTGACAGAATGAGGTGGACACTCCAGTTGAAGGTGTACACCGTAATATTTATGCCTTAAATATTTATGCCTTAAATTCCACATGCTCAACTGAAAACTCAGCTTTAGGTTTTGAGGACAAAAACATTGAGTTTTTTTTATGGTCTGAACTCTTCAGCCTGAGGGAGCTTTGCACGTATATGTCACAGTACTGCAGTCAAAATGACTGGTTGCATGTGGCAACACAGTTGCCAACCTCCAGGATGGTCACCAGCTTAAATGACCCCCAGCTGCAATATCTGTTCTAGTTACACATGGCCTGATATGTCTACATATCAAAGACTGATGTACTACCTTCACTTAAAGAAATTCTGACAAAGTTACCATAAATTTCACTAGAGCATTTTGTCTTATATGGAGAGTCCAAAGATCCTTGAGGTTCATATTCTTTTTCCCTATGGTCATTTTAATTTTAGTAAATTTTCACAATTTTTTTTTTTTTGCTTTCCTCTGAAAATTTCTTCTTCAGCTTAGTGGGCTGGGTTTTCTGTGTGAGATGAAAGCTACTTTGTCATTTGTCCCAAATTATTATGAACACACCATATGGTCAAAAACTTTCTGTTTCACATATATTATATACACTTCCCCTACAATGGAGAAAACATTACATACACACATACTGTGTATGCCATGTATATGTAGAACTGTATATGGAATTGCAACAGATTTTTCAAAATTACTGATGTCCACAATGGCCAATGGATGTCAATGAAGTTGTGGCAGACCAGAGTATCTCTCTGGTTCTCATGATGGGCAGGAGCCTGGACAGGGGGGTGAATCCTCCCTGGCCTGTGCCTGAAACAGTAATGGTTTTTGGTCTCAGCCCATGGAAAAAGCACTGCCAGGGTTGTCTGAGGATTTGGAGGTCACAAGGGTTTGATTGGTGTGATTTTTGTTATGTCACTGGGTGTGTAGAAGGGTTTTTAGATTTTGCTACATAGACATAAATGGGGCAAAGATGGAGGCAGATCAGTGTGATAAGAGCACATGTTTCTGTCTTCCTCTTCCTCTTCCTTTTTTGCAAAGGGCTGTGGGTTTTTAGGATTGGTAAAGGTAAAATTTCACTGCATGACATGGGTTTTAGTTATTGGTGTTTAGAGAAAAACAATGTTAACATAGTTTAGAGTATAAAAGCCCAGCCACTGTCATGGGCAGGGGAGAAACCATTGTTCCAGTTGCTTGTGAACTTCATGCTGGACAGAAAGAACTGAGAGATAAGATTTGTAAAATAAACATCTGCAGTCTGCAACCTAGACATTCTCTGATTCCTTCTTTCAAGCATGGGCAGGTGAGAAGAAAGATTTACACTGCCGGGGTTAATCTCAGAAGAGAGAACGCCGACATGAAGTCAAGACTTTCTCTGAAAAAATGTTTCTTATGTTCTACAGAAATCAGCAAGTTATTGATGTAAAAGAATAACTGGTAAAGGATATACTGTAAAAGATATTGTTATAAATGAAACTGATTTGAACATTCAATTAATATATATCAAATAAATTTTATTACGAAATCGACTGACAAAATGCCAGGAAGCCACAACAAAAGGCAGAGCCGAGCCCGGGATGGGCACTGGGTGAACCGCGTGTACAGTCTCTACCGCCCTGTACACCCCCCAGTTCACACAGTCTGCTTGGAGCAGCCAGTCCTTACACTGTTTTTCTGCCCAGAGGCCATATTGCAACAGTCTATTCGGTGTCCAGTCCTCGTTGCATATTCATCCGAAATCTTTTCAGCATTGCTGGACTGCTGAATAGTTTTCTGGGTGTTTGAATGGATTTTGGAGGAGTCCCATTCAGATGTTATCCTCAGTATTGTTTCTGATGGTCTTAGTAATTGCTCTCATCACCGGTCCGATATTGATCTGATTTGTGAGTGCGCCCATCTTTCTATTGCAAATCCTGGTCTCCAGCCTTACTGGCAGCTGTGATATGATCTCAAGGTGTACATTCCACGGTCCCCAATCCGACTTTTATTGTGGCAAGGTTTTAGGTTTTTATAATTAAACATTATAACACTTAATACAGCAGAAGAAACACGAATTATTTCAGGGCATATATCACAATATGCACTGAGAATAATGCAGAAATGTGAATTAGGCTTCCAGGGAACATTGCCCTATATCTCTTCTCTTAGATGTAATGATGTCCCAAACATCAGAGTGCCTCGGTTTGAAAGACAGGTGTCTGCCAAGGAAGGTGGGGACCTCCCTTGGAATGGAAAATATGACATCCGCCCCCCCCCCCCCCTCCGAATTTTTATAACTTTGAAATTAAGGGGCTTTCAGGCAAAGATACGGGAAAAGGAATAATAGTAATTTACTAGGTATATATGTGTATAGTTAGGCAGGCAGGGGATGCGGGGCTACAGTATAGCAGGAAAAAATCGCATCAGTGATAAAATAACAGCAGGGGGCTGGGCAGTGGCAGCCTGGCTCCTGAACAGGCCACAGAGAGGCTCCCGTGGGCGAGCAGGGAAGAGACTCAAGATGCCGGGATTTCCCCTGAGGCACCCCAGCAAATGGCCGAGGGTCCCCTATTTGGTGAGGCTGGCTGTTTATAAGATCCCAGTGCAATGGCTGCTCCCATTCATGATAGAAGAGAGGCAGCAGGAGACAGAACTCCGCAGTGGTGGTGAATTCTCCCCACAGTGCTGCAGTCTCTTTCCCCTGTCCATGCTGAGAGCACAGGAGAGCTAGGAACGGCACCCAACCCCTTTTCCCAGACCAATTCTCATGATACCTCTTCCCTTGCCAGAGAAATCTCCAAGTAAAAAAAAAAGTCGCCAGTTGGATCACTCCCCTCCACTGTGGCCACTTCTCTTGTCTCTCGGAAGTACCCGGTCGTTATTGTCTCCTAGCAACATGTATGGGAGAAGATTCCCTGAAAGAAACAAAAGGAAGAATCCTAAACCCCAACACAGGGCTCTCCACTTGTAGACTTAATGGTAATTCTGAAGAATTTTCTGTCTGGGAGAAAACTTTTCATTTGATGTATCAATCATAACTATAAAACTTATAAAACATTTAAAGAATGGACTAAACGTGTGTGATTAACAATAACATGCAAATTTATGATGTGTGTGACTTCACTTTCTAGACTAATAATTTAATTTTTCTTAACTAGCAGTCCAAAAGAAACCAGAACTTAAATAGCTCTCTTTCTCATATGTATGAGTGAATATATATATATATATATATACAGTATAAACCCTAATTTTGTGACAATATCTTTTTTCTTCTTCTTTATTTCTGTTGACTGGTTTTTTGCATGAAATACATGTTATGATAGTCATTAGGAGCAATACAGTAAGAGATATTGCTACCTGCCAAGAGCCTATCCATCATATGCTGTGAATATGCAGGATCACTCTACTGATGTAATCAAACATCACTAGGAAATATGTGTGTGCCTGATTCTATTGTACTCAGTTGCACCAATCAAAGATTCTCATATTAAAATAATCAGCTGTCTCAGTTGCTCTTGAGAGATCACTAATATTTAGAACAGAAAATTCTTGGTTACTTTATTGATATTTTTTCCTAGATTCTCCAAAGGACATGTTATTAAAAGCTTAGCTCTAATCTCACTGAAGTTAATGGAAGAGAGTTTTGAATTGACAAGTAGTAGGCTGAATCCTAAACCAGATTTTCTTTATGACTCTAAGACCTGTTTTTTCTGTAGCTAGGGAAAAATCATTCCATTTCCATCAACTGTAAACATTGACACTGCTTTTATCAAAGATCAACTGTAACAGCTGGGATCTTCTGGCCAGTTAGCAAAACACCATTCCTTTGGTGTCCTGTAGGTGGTCATCAGCTGGTGAAAATTCCTCTCCCTCCCTTAACACTAGCCCTGTTTAATTTTTGTGTTTGTGTTGTGCTGCTTCTGACTGAATAAAAAGGTGCAGATTCTTCCCCATACACCCTTGTCAGGTCATCCACCACACTATATAATTACTATATATGTGCCAAGTGACATATACTGAGGTGATCATCAGCTTATGCCTCAGTTCTTCTTTTCCATATTTGATGGAACATGAAACTTAATCCTACCTACCTTTTTACACAATACTCTAGCTGTATGTAAAATGTAATAAATATTTGCAGCTTTCCTTATTTTTAAGCTCTTTCACTATGTGGCATAGTACATGTTTACACACATATAAAAAATACACACAGCCATCAGTGTGTATGTAAAATAAACAATAAGAATGAAAATTCTTTGCTACTGTGCTAGATTGCTGTATGCCTAACTATGTCTACTTCACTAATACAAATACTGTCCTATACTCAGGGAGTACAGTGTTATTAGAAATCACAATATAATAAATTGTCTGTTTGCTGAAAAAGAGTTATGACATAAAGCATCCCGTTTATTAAAAAAAAAAAAATCCATGCAATGGGAAGTCATAAAAACAAGAATATCTTCAAAGAAAAGCCCTAAAGAGATGGTCTTTTAAAAAAGAGATTTGACTGAAATTGTAGCTGTGGCAGGTAGAGTGCTCCATAATTGCTACCTAAGTTTCCCATTCAGATAGAGGTTTCAGTTTGTAGCTGTTGAACAATGACAGAGAAGGGTAAATGTTGTTGGCTTTTTTCTCATCTAATGACTGAATTGAAATGCTCTGTAATCACTAGGTTACACATCCTCAGTTATTGCAAACAGCAAAGTTACACTGACAAAAGAATTACACCATATAATTAGCTGTAGGTGTAGGTCATATTGAATCATAAAATTAATAACTCTTGCAGATTTATACCATGTAGATTTATATAAGCATGATTTTTCACAAATTCAGATTTTTATGAAGGCTACTGACACACAAAGATTATGAAAAAAGAAGACTATCTGACAACACAGTGGAGTCACATATATTCTCATGAGTTTCTAACTAGTCTGTAAACCAGAAACTTAAGGGGAGTTAACCAGGTATGTTGTTCTTAGTTGAACAAATCCTTAATCTTGTTCCTGGCATGACCTAATTTGACATTTTGAACAAAGACAGAAAAAAATTTCTAGCATTTCCCCTCATAGTCAAAAACCAGTAAATGGATGGTTATTAATAGTGTTTTTTAACTCTATCCTGATATTTTTGTCTGGTAACCATAATGCTGGAATAAAAAATTCATTTTAAAATCTCCTAATTCTTATATGTCACTTTCAAATGTACAGACAGATGTAGTGGAACTGAAATGCTTGCACTCTCTATGGAGACATTTTCTCTGAAATGTGGCCAAATGTAGGTGGTCAAGATATTGGAGCACACAAGATGTCTAACATGAATAAATCTAATACAGGTTGAATAAACTCTGAAGAGAATTGTGCATATCCATACCTAGGTTTCTCTGTAAAGAATTGATCTTGTGACAATATTTTAATTCCTTAGAAGAAATAATTGCTTTTATGTAGAATAGCTGATAGTAGATCAGAAATTCCATTCTTAAAATAGTAAGCATTTCCCTCTAAATATTTTCAATTCTATATCTGTGATTTTTGTGTATTTTTTAAACAAATGTCTTAATCTGTCTCACTTTATCAAGAATACTTTGTATGAAACATAAATTTTACTTTCATGCGCTTTTGTTGTTGAAACACTTGTACTTTGCAGTATTTGTATTGTGATCAGTTTGTCTCCTGTTACTAATTGTTGTAGACTACTTACATTCTTGGACCCACTAGAGCAGCAGTCTGGCAAGATGTACAAGATGTTCACTGTTACAGTAACACATAATTAGGTGCAGAAAAAAATTATGATGGTAATAGATGAAAATTAAATCAGTCACTTATTTTCTTGTTTAAGAAATTAAGTTATAAACTTCATTTCTTAAAATGAAAAATCAAATAATTAATTTCTTAGTAGATTGAATCTAGTCTGTGTTTGGCCCAACATGTACAAGTGTTGACTTAAGATCATTACTCCCTGAAGGTCACTTTGAATCTTCCACCATTTTAATGGAGGCTTATTCCTTCAGAAAAAGTTAAAGAGAATGAGTGATCCACAGATATGGCTGCAATGCATTCTCAAAAAAAGGCACTGCACATTTAATTTCATTTCCCTGCAAAGAGAATGACAAGTGCAAACTTCAAGACGGACAGAAGGCAAATACTCTTCACAAATTAGTAGAGAATGTGTTCACAAACATTTCTCAAGGTACAGCTGAGAATCAGATATGTCAAATAATATTTTTTCTACAGAGTTTTTATTTTCCAGCATGTCATATGCCATGCATTTGTCTAAATAGTTGTCAGTTTATGAGCTGGTACAACACACATATATACTATACTTCTGTATAGTTGACAGAAAGGCTTTTTTCATCATCCTTGCTCATTGCCTTACTGAAAAGAAACTTTCTTCTACAGTTACTGAGAACTGAATCACAAACAAAAGATGACAGCTGACCTGATAAGTCACATACTCATTTCCAGTTATAAAAGACAATCATGGAGACGTCAAAGTTATCTCTTAGTTAAGATAAGGGTCAGTAATCTCTGGATACATGCTACCTACTCTCCTACTTTTCCCTGCTGTGTGATCAAAAAGAGGGCTACTGTCCCAGGAATTTTTCATCATCTAAAGGACTACAAAATGCTAGTGAGGTAAAAAAACCCAAACAAACCCAGAAACAAAAACAAAAAAAACCAAACAAACCAAACCAACAAAAAAAAAAAAGGTTTAATATACAATCTCAAAGGGATGAAAGTCCTACATGATTCTCTCACTCTGACCTTCATGAGTTGGACCATGTCCCAGACCAGTTATGTATATAAAGTGAGGGAATTTCAAGAAGCCTGTTACAACAGAAGAAATTATAAAATGCAAGAGCATTTGGATGCAGCAAGGATTGATTTCATTCAAGCTTCATAACTTACATTTCATAGATTTCGTAACTCAGCTACAAAAAGAGATTAAGGGCAACTAAAGACTAGGAGATGATATAGAGATCCTCCCAATCTGCCTGCACAACTCTGCAGCATCCGTGACAGCTGCTAAAGGGTATGTACAGAAGCATGCTTAGCAAGCACTGCACAACAACTCACTCCAAAATGCTGCCTCTCAGAAAACATAAGTTTCCAATTCAGATAGAGGCTTCATTTTGTAGCTGTTGAACACAAAACATGGCAGGACTAAAAATATCAGACCATGAGTAAATCATCGCTCTGTCCATCAGGCAATTAATTTGAAATAAATTAACAAAGTAAAAAATAAATTGCAAGATATGCTTTTAATCAGAGGAATTTTTATCAAATCCCTTAGGAATCTTCTACCAAAAACTTCATGCTTAAGTGAGTACTCCTCCTACAGAATCATAATTCCTAGAAAAGGTTAACAGCCAAAGTTCAGTAGAAAGGGGGAAATGCCTGTTGAAGCTATAACAATCCGTGATCATAAAGTTCTATGGCAAGTTACAATCTAGCATTATCAATCAAAACCTATTTTGACAATTTGCTTAGAACAGCAAGCATGTTAAATTTTATTGCTGAAAGCCCCCTATAAAAAATGAGGAATGGAGGGACAGAGCAGGTGTATACATAATGAAATGACAGTGAAAGGCATGTGGCAGCAATCTACACCAGTAAATGAGAGCATGTAAAGTCAGTTATTTTTACATGCATATGCAAAAAATAATATTTCCTCAGAAGAGGAAATAGTTTTTTCCCCCCAGTCTATTATGGTGTCTTAGCACAAAGAAAACCACAAAAATTTGTTACAGACACTTTCCACATAGTCCTATGGAGGGGAGACTTCCAGTGCAGTCTTTTTTTAACAGTACTGTCTAGCCATTATAATGCTTTATAATAAGCTTCACAGCTTCATACAGCTTCTCACTTGTAAGATACCTAGATCTGGAGATACCTAGATTTGGAAATAGCTTATGAAGGTGCAGGAATATTCCTCCTGACATAGCGAAAATGTTGAAAAAAATAACTACTGTGGATCCTTTGCTCTTTGCAAAAAGGGTTTATTGCTTTATTCAAAAGCCTTCTTTTTCTCTCCTCACTTTCTCTGTCTAAAGAAAAAAAAATTCATACTTTGAGATGGCTATCATGAGTCTATATTTTCATGACTAACCTAGAAAATTGATCTTTATATGAAAGTAAGGACCCAGAAACAAGAACTTTTCCAAAACAAGTACTGAATTTGGAGAAAAGTTTGGTTTATTATTTTTTAATCAGGCAGTTTGGTTCATAAAAAATATTTTCTGACAGGAAGACCAGCTTCATGGTTCCATTATTTGAATGGTACAGCCTAATTTGGACTAAGGATCCTAAAATATGACTATTCTCACATGCTTCCTGCTATGATTTAGTTTAAACATGAAGGAGGAGAGGAAACTGAGTCTCTGTTGGGAAGGAAGGAAGGAGGGAAGGGGAGAA
>VWYE01007658.1:0-42243 GCA_013398995.1 Alaudala cheleensis
CTTGTGTTCAGGTGGAACTTCCTTGCATGCCTTGTCTTGTATTATGCTAACCCAGGAAAATGAAAATAACACATCTTTTTAACAATTATGGATTATCTCTTATATGCAAATATTCAATTCACTATAGAATATGCAGGTAACAGGAGAATCTCAAAACTGTGCTTCCCCTGGATTTTTAAATTTTCTATGGCTTTTTTTAAAGGTTGGGATATATATATATAAAATTTTCAATCACATAACAGAGCAAATTAATAACAATTTTTAACCTGCCTTGTATTTAAATTAACCCCACATCTGGAACATATAACTGTAGGAGAAGAAAAATCACCTGCAATGATTATCTTGATAAAGGTACATGCTTCTGAATAACAGCAATATTTGCATATGGCAGAATATTCCTCTGGTCTTTTAAAATTATTGCACCATAGACATAAACTTCTAAGATCTCTTCATCTTGTTCCATCATCAAAGTGAATATTTTATAACTGTAGTGCTAAAAGAAATTGCTGAATCCTCTGCCTTAGTGGAGGAGCGCCACTATTAGAAAAGAATTAACACACTCAAAGCCACTGGGTTCAGGTTTCACAGTCACTGCGTTTCTGCTATACTGGGGAATGACTGAATACTTTGTAGCTATTTTAGATACTGAGTAACTAATAGTTATTGGGTTTACAACAACTTCCTGGAACATGCTCAGCTGGCAGGTTAAGTTTGAGGTTTTCAGCACGTTTTACACATGAAGTAGAGGACAAGTTTACAAGAAACCTGTAAGAGAAAGACAAAAACTTGTTAAGCCATATCTCTTTGAGCAGCCAACATTTTAAAAAGTTTTATGGGTTTGAAATATATTTGATCTTAGCTGCCATCACACACACCTCAGGGTTTGATGATGCTCAAGGGAGTACAAATTTGATGTTTGCAGCCTTTAAAATTACAATATCATAATAATATTTTTTTTCAGGTCAGAAGTAAACCTAAAATTCCAGGATGTGGCGCTTCCTGGGATGAACAGATATAACTGTGTTTAGCTGTAGTTAACTGGGTTTCCTTTCTCAAATTGTGCCTGTAAAATAAGGCAGCTAAACATGGCTCTTGTGGTCTTTCTACGCATTAGCATGTACTGCAGGCTGACAGAATTCTTCCTATCAAGTTCTAAGTAGCAGGACTTTAAAAATGTTCTAATAAACAAAAACTTGCACAAAGGAAATACCTGGACATTTTTTAAATTTTACATTCAAAAACATATCCTGACAAACAGAAAACAGTAATTGATTGATATAAAGCCTTATATACAATTCTGATTTCCATCTCAATTAACAGATCAAAGCACATACAAAATGTCCTTTTTTCCTGTGGCAGAAGGCTTCCATCCTGTGCACCAGATAAAACACTTCATTCTGGCCCTGTGAGAGTTGGAGGGAGATATGTTACCAAAATGGAAGGTCAGAATGTGAACTATGGGTGTATTTTCTATGAATTATTGACCGAGATTTTTTTCCAGTAATAGGATAAATGCCTTCAAAAAAAAAAAAAAAAAGAAAAAAGAAAGGGAACTAGCACAGAAAGAAGTTAAGAAGTTTTAAGCTTTATTTTCCCTGTGTGTGCTAGAGGGAGAGGGAGAAGGGTGCCATTTCATTGTTTATTTTAAGAAAAGAGCCTTTTATATAAAGATAGAGATCCATTATTATCCTGGTCACTGACCATACCAAAGTAAGAGCAGTTAGGAAATGTGGTTCTTTTCCATTTCAAGTCACAAATCAATACTTCCTATACTGCATTTAATCTGCATACCCTAACTTACACGCTCAGAGCTCAACAATGCCAGTTTTCCTTCTGTATCCATTGAGTGCATCTCCTTTTCCAGCTTTATTGTGTCTTATCCCTCCTCTTTGCACTGAAGAAAACAGTGACAAGTAGTGGGCTCCACCACACACACCTCAGGCCTCACTGTGCTGAGTCAACTCACAGCGTTCAGCAGAAACCCAGGGCAACGATTCCAACAATCACTTTTGGTCTCCAACAAAAGACTACTTTGTCTTTTTGCTCATTGCCTTTCGCACATTTATGTTTCCTTTTTGTACAGCCAGAGCCTGAAAAGCACTAAATTAGGACAGTGTGTGGTTTGGGAATGCAGGGGGGCCAACTCAAAGTACATTCTACCCTTGGTTTAAAACAAAAACCTGGGGAAAATGAGCTTAGTCTTCTGGTTGCTTGAGAATGTAATCCCCATGAGCAGACTTTTTCCCATCTGGATTAGAAAGACAAGAGTAGCCAAGGCTTGCCTGTTTACTAAACCATAGGGTGCAATAGATATTACCTGGACACTACATAATCATTTTAAACTTTTCTAATAATAGATAATTGCTCATAAATTTCTGTGATGTGAATGTCAAAATAATTTTCTTGAAGCAGAAAGGTTAGGCCCTAAAGTTTTGGTGTTTTTATGTTTCTTGTTTGTTTGCTTTTTTTTTCTCCATTATAAAGTAGAGCAAAGAATTTGATTAGAAAAAAAAATTTATTTTTCTTATGTTTCTATTAAAATACTATAAAGTCAGAGGCATCTTATTCCATAGCAAAGTATTCATGTAAAGTGAATTAACATTTCATCAGAGAATCAGAGCATATGATTTTTTGCCAAATATTTTTGTACTGCAAGTGAAACTAATTTAGTTAAGCATTTTTAAGTACAAATGTTCCTTCATAAAAGAAAATATTGACTAATTCTAAATATTGACAGATAAATCAAGTTGGGTAGATTTTTTCATAGATTGAGTGCTGAATCCACTGACCTTCAAATCTATCATCTTTTGCAATGTATATTCAATTGCCTTACAGCAACACACTTTTCTTTATTCTCTGTCAAGCAAATGCTGACATAATGTGTGCTTTATCATCAGACAAAATAATGATTATTTCCACGGAGTATGGCATGCAGGTGGGAGAGGAGGAGAGAAGTAAAGGTGATTTTAATTTAGTTCTCAGTTCTCCCTTGGACAACTTGCTTAGCTCACCACACAGCTCAGCTACTCCTGATACACTGCCTTCAAAAATGTATAATTTATGGATGTAGTCATGTATTAACTCAAATGTCTGGAACAATTCCACAACAGAGATTCAAAAGCAATATTACACCTTCTCTACAATTTGTTGTAGTCTTTTCTTAAGCTGATGAAGTGGTAAAAGTTAAATGCACCGTGATCCCTGTTGCTGCACATCTATGTTCAGATGATACTATTTTACTTAATTGCCTTTGTAAACCAGAGAGCTCTGTCACTGCAGCAAGAGCATATTAGGGAACAAGGATAGCTACTGCAGAAGGAAAAGGCAATCAGCATTATGCACAAGGAAAAGTTCATAGCAGAAACAGAACTGATCTACTACATCTGTATTCAACAGCTCCCTAAAACAAAGAATGATTGGATTACATTTTCTCAGCTGGGTGCTTGTGTGAAATTCTAGAGCCATCTATACAGGATTAAAAAGGATAAGAGTGTTCCCCATGATAATAAACATTAAATCCACTGACTGAATGACAGACAGAGGGTGATCCTGTTTGTGTGTGTGTGTGTGTGCACGCACCATGTGTTCCCCTGCATGTGGTGGCCCCTGCAGGCTTGAGTGATTTGACTGCATTTCTGGCAGAACCTATTATTCTGCATGCACACAGCCAAACACATTAAATATTTATCACATTGGAGCAGAGGGATGCTGCAAATGTGGAGCGCTGGTAACAATCTCATCCAAGCATCTTCCTAATAAAGTGCAGATTTGATTTCAAAATGGAACGGAAGTCCTGAGCACACGCATGCGCACACACACGCATGCACACAAAATACACTGGGGCTTATTTATGTTATGCCTCTTATTGATTATTACCAGATGGGAGGGCAAAGCAATAGCTGACATTAACCATATGGATCTGCTTTAATTTACCCTGAGTTATAGGTTTGCAATTCTCTCTTCTCGCTTTTTGGCTCAGAAATGTACAATTTGCTAAGTGGGAAAAAATGTAAACCTACTGTAAGGAGTACATTTCCATCCTAAGCCTCCTAATGTCACTCTCAGGGGCTGTGCTATCTTTCTCTACAAGAACTGCAATTCCAGCCCCACTTCCTAAAGCCTCAGTCAGTACCATGAGCAGGAGATTTTGTTGCAGACCGATGAACAAAAAGTGTTTCAACACTGATGAGCCTTGCAGGCAATAGATCCTAACTGAAGAAGCTTTGTTTAAGATTCTGCTTTTCACAAAGCTGCTTCAGCAAGCCTCCTATAACATTCCAGCAAAAAATCCAGAGACAGCAGTCAAGGCATTGTTCTGTTCTGAAAACTGGGAGACCTCAGCAGTTGCTTTGAGCTTCAAAGCCTTGGCTCTGGAGGCTTTCTAAATACTTACTCTTCCTATAAGAGTCAGGTATTGCAGTAGCTACAAACTCTCTCCAAGTAACAAATTAAAACACAGTCTCCCCACCCAGCTGTGACCATCTGAGACCTGTGCATTATGTATGCATTAGAAGGCTGGAGTGTAAATGGATACTTCAGATAAGCTTAAAGGAAAAAAAAAAAGGTCTAATTGATGGAAAAAGCTTTTTGGTCTGTCCCCTTAAAGTAGATTTGAAACAATGTATTTTCAGTACAGTTTAACCTTTAATTTCTGTTGTTTTGGTTTACAGTCACCTCCATCCCACTTCCAAGGGCAGAGGGCAAACAACCCTCTACTGCTCATAAGTTTTACTTATATATACACCATTATAGATTTTTAACCTTTCTGCTTTTCAAATCCATCACTTATGCCTACTGCCAAACAAGTTGTGACAGACTTTTCAGTGCTCTCTAAATCCATAAGAAAGCTCTAAAAGCAGTGTCATGGGCATCAGAGAACCAACATACAGGGTCAAGACAATGAAAAGGAGAGATGCAGACTAGAAAATCAGGTCTAGAGAGAAATGTGTACAATGCTTCAATGTGCTGTTCATATCTTCTGAGGGTTACAGGCAGATTCCAACCTTTTTGACACTAAAAGGCATGAATCTTTTCTTTTGGTTCTTGAGTCAAGAAAAACTGTGATAGCCAGAATTTTCAATTAGTCAGAGTTTTGTCCCTCAGTTTTGTGACCCCTTCTGTGCAATCTTGGACAGCTGGGGGATTTTATTCAATTTTCTTATCCCTAAAATGGGAATAAACACTAATTCATGTACAACAATTGCTAGGGGAATTGGCAAAGCATTTTCAAACTCATAGTAAAAAGCTATGCTCCGTCTACTCTGCTTGGACATAATTCTAAAACCACAAAAAAGCTAAGAATGTTGCACCCTATCTGGTAAACTATTCTCAGTTGAAAATTTAATAGCTTGCTGGAACAAATAGCAAAAGCCCTGCTGATTTTAACACAGTTAGGATTTCACCCCACTAAACAAATTTCCTAATGGAAGTCATACACTTCAAACATTTCCACAGGAAAGCCATGTATATTCAGTTTCAGAAAGGTATGTTGTAATTCATGCATGACTGATACGTTCCAAAAAAAAAAAAATTAAATTAAGTGTCAGTGTTCTGTGGAACCTGTACAAAACATGGTGGTTGGCCTTAAGACATGCTATTTGAAAAAAAAAAAAAATAAGCCCTATTTTTAAATTCAGTGGCTGCTAGAGCAATGAATTAATTTTCTATTATAATGTTTGATAAAAGCTGATAGATAACACTGCAACACATAATCAATGTCCAAAGACACACTTGAGAAAACTTTTGCAGTATTTTCCCTTCCTCAGCACAAGAGTTCAATTTACTGTTACACTGTTGGTCGCCTACCAAGCCTGTGACAAAAGCACTTTGGGAATCTATGGCTCTCAAATCCCAGCCCTGTGCCTTAGCAGATAAAGCACACTGTTTCCTTTTGTGCACATACTGTTCTGATGGAAAGTAAGACTGAAGCCACCTTACAGAAACTATTATTTCACTATAAATGGAATATTACAGATGCTTCCCTGAAGGTGAACAACAAAGAATAACTTATGAGAGCTTCTCTCGACAGTGGAAGCTCTGTATGAGAAGACTTGTGTGCCCAGGACTACTGCTTACACCTCTGTAGAGAAACAAGATGGCATCCTGGTGATACAGCCTTGGTCATTTATTCAGTGACACAACTCTTCATTATTGGAGTGTGTTGGCCATTATTGCTAAATGGTCTCCCTGGAGCCACACTAACAGAAGCTTGGAAAGAGGCAGAGCTGTACTCTGGTACAGAGGCCCTTCACTTTCAGTCTAAGGCTAATGTGTTAGTGCATTACCTCTGAACCTGCACAGTCAGTGGAGCAGCAATTAATAGGATGCAATGAGAGGGTATTTCGATTCAGACAGTGTTGTAACACAGAGGAGGAAAAAGAGACTCAGGCTGGTACATTACTTACAGGCAAAAGGGCACACGGGGAAGCAGGCTAAAATCTTCCAACCATAGCCATAAAGTATAAGCACGCACCAAATGCCTTTTTCTAACAGAAGACAGAAAGTTTACTTTTTTTAGAAAGCAATTTGGAGGCCAAACTCAGTACAGAGTATGACAGGGTAGATTTCTTTCAACTCTATGAATGCGCAAATCCAAACATTCACACTGAAATGTCAAATTCAGAAATGTTGTGTTTCAAAATGCTACCACCAAATCAGAAAAAAAGCAACCAACCCTTGGCAGACAGCTTTGCTCCTCATTTTCTATTTCCATGTGAACTCAGGCATACCTATTCAGGTAAATAATCAGAATACCTGAGAGGGATTTAAATGACAATGTGGGTGCAAGTCCCTCCAATACAGGCAGGGGCTGTGTTATTTGCTTACTTGAGGTGTCACATGCAGTGTACTACACAAATGTTCAGATCAAAATTGTGCTCCTGAGTGTAGCTCAAACATACTCAGCACTGCTGAGTTTCTTGATTCAGCTGTTTCTATATCAGGAAAACATAAAATCACTTCTGACCTCCAGCAAACATGCCACTTGCACATCCATGTATTGGTTTAATGAAAACCTATGGATGCCTCCATACTATATAAGAACTATATAAGAACCTTTAGCTGTACTGTCTAAACAGGTGTGCATATGGTATGTGAAAATCCTTGTGACACTGTCTTAAGTCCCAGGTCTGTGACAACAGATTAAATCTAGATGGCCTAGATGTCCTTCTGCACCTTCCTGACAGATGTTGCTAGGCAGTGAAATGGACCTAAATCAAAGTTGTGGGCTATAACCCCTTCAACTGTCTAGTTTTAATCCATTGCCACAAATCTGCTGGATACCATAGAAGCAGTTATATTGTCCAAAAGTGCTTTTGTCAGTATAGCTCATTTCATGCATTGAACCACTGTAAACTATGCTAGGCCCAGCACTTTTCTGCTAGTATAACTGATTCCATTTGTAAGGTTTTATTGGAAAGTTATCCAGTAAAGCTATCTGTAAAGCCAGGTCTTTCATTAGAAATGAAACTGCTAACAAGTTTAACATTTAAATTACCATCACTAGCCAGCTGAGTTATCTTGCTGAAATTAATGGGCCATTTAGACTTCTCAGAACTACTGCTCTAAGCTCTTTGCTCTCTCCCCTGTGATTCAAGTTCCTGATGGGTTTTGTTTGTTTGTTTGGGGTTTTTTGTTTTGGTTTGGTTTTTGGTTTTTGTTTTTTTTTTCTTTTGCAAGCAGAACCTATAAAAACCATTATTTTTCAGAATTCAGATTGTCAAGCCATTGATTCAAAATGGTGCCTAACATGATCTGCTATTATAGTCAGACCTTCTCCAAGCAGTACCTGCAACAGGGGAAAACCCCCTAGGTTACCTGGAAAGCTCCCAAGCTCCTGTTTTGCCCAAGAAAATATGCTAAGAACAATCTCATTGTTAATGCTCAGGTTCTCTCCTATGTGACTTTGGGCAATATTTTTATTTTCTTTGCTGCTGTTTTCCTCTCTGGTGAAAGGATCTTGTTCTGTTCCTCTTACTAGCCTGCTGTGATGGACCTTGCAGGTCACTGCATGAGTAGGGAGAGCCACATTCCCCTTTCAAATGTTTTAAGAAAACAAAATATAACAAGCCAAGAGATTGCTACCAAAAACAAACCTGTAAATATATCAGTTGTGCTCTTTCTGGCTGCTGCTCTACTGAGTTGAATCATTTTGGTTGACAGCTGCAGAAGTCCTCTTGTGACAGCCATAAGGACTCTTAGCTGAGATTTTGGCTAGATGATGGAAGAAGCAATGATGCAGGTGTTGATGTGGATCAGAAAAAATGTGCCATGGCAGCTCCTGTGGAAGTAGCAAACTATTTGAAAGAAGCAAGCTGCATACTTGAAATAAAGACATTTGATCATCAAGAAACATGGCCCTGACTCATCAAAGGGTGCTTTGGGACAGCCCCAAACTGTACTGAAGTCACATGATGATTTTGTTGGTTGTCAAAAACCAGGGCAGCTCTATCTGCCTTGGGTTAACTGGTTCACATGTCCCTTGCCTACAAGTGATCTCATGTAGCCGTTCATTAGGATGTCAATATTGCACACACACAAAAAAAAAAACATGACAGAAAATAAAAACCGACAGGATTAAGGATTTGATGAGGGGAAAGTTAAATATACAAACTTCATGGGCAATCAATAGTCTGGTTTCTTCAGACTTACTTGTGAATTCAATAGACTGTGGATAACAGTATAAAGGTAATTTCAGATTCTGAAAAGATATTGAAAAATCAGTGGTCACTAAATAAATATGGGCAGCAGAATAGTGCTCTTGATTTTGTACATGAAAGGAGAAAAAAAAGACACAGGAGAAGGCTTGACACTAACACAGCCCAGAATTACAGTCCCATCTCACCTGCTTCATGCTTCAAAGGGTTATGCCTGTGGATGGAGGCAACCCTCTCCCACATTCTGCCCTGTTTGCTTTCATCATCTGCAGTGCGCTGGTTCAGGGGCTGACTAATGCTGTGTAATTGATGGATATTCACACTCAGGAGCATCATGGCCTGGTAAGTAACAGCTGGGAAGAAAGAGATTCTTGTTAAATAAGTAGAACCAGAATAAGAAGGGAAGGATTTTAACTAAAGCTAGGTCTTCTGATGCATATTTCTGACAGCTCTTTCACTTGCACTAAATGCTTCAAGATGTACAAAAATCTGCATCATTTAAAACAGCTGGTTTTCTTTGCCATCAAGTGTTTCTGAAGCTGCATTTTTACAGTTTGAAAGCTACTATGCTAACTCAGTGCCATGTATTTGAAAATCGCTTGCTAGAACAAACAAAACCAAAAAACACATTATTTTCATTTGCTGCCCTTTTTTTACAGGACATTGCAAGGATTCTTGTAAGATAGAGAAAAAGGGAGCATTTTCTAAGGGAGATAAACATTTTTCAGAGTTATGAGAGCTGCAGACAGTAAAAACACCCACAAAGCCAGGCATAAAGCAGAGTAAGATAGAAATGCAGAAAACAGGTCAGGCTTGCTGTAAGGTCTCAAGGGAAAATGAGGAACACTATTAAGCTTTACCCTTCGGGTTCATGGAGCTGCCACAGATTAGGTGTTTGCTGGTTTTCACCCACAGGTGGCCAGACATTTGGCAGTTTCACTTTAAGATGGCTTGTATTCAAATTTAGCACCAAATATAGTGACATTCTCAAATCAGATTCAAGAGCTTGATGCTCAGGCCCTGCTCAGAGGGTGAAAAATTGGGGTAAAACAGTGCAAGTCCACAGTTACCAAATCAAAGAAAATAAAAACTCTTTTGCATGTTTTTTTTTCCTCTTTCTCTTTTTTTTTTCTTCTACAATTTTTGTCTTGTTTTTCTTCTTTCAGACCTACTGTAGTGGTTGTGTATGATACACAGATCAGATTGACTTTTGCATTTCACAGAGATGGCTTTTGATGTTATACCAAGATATTTGTATTTATCTCTCTGGGCACAGTGCTGCATTCTCTCCTGCCTGTTTCACTCCAGTGACTCTGCTCTCAGAGCTCTCCATACAGCATGTCTGACTCGTACAGGGTTGATCAGCAATAAGTACTTCAGTCACAGAGGTTTTCAAACACATGGGAGAAAAACACCATGATAAATTTAGCTGTTTGCACCATGGGACTAATCCAAAAGATACATCTGGTCGGGTAACTCTGATAATCAGGGCAGTTTTAATCTCCTTGTCTTCTTTCTTCCGCTGCACTTTCCTCTCCCTGAGCAGAGACACTAACCAGGTGAGTGGGTGGGTGGGTGGTGGTGTGGAAAAAGTGCTAGCTCAGCTTGCTGATGGCTTGAACTGCTCAACTCATGACAGATTTTGGCAGGATCTGAAAATCATGATAGTAGAA
Source organism: Alaudala cheleensis (assembly GCA_013398995.1). Classification (NCBI taxonomy): domain Eukaryota; kingdom Metazoa; phylum Chordata; class Aves; order Passeriformes; family Alaudidae; genus Alaudala; species Alaudala cheleensis. Next base: position 10,328 of record VWYE01007658.1, read on the forward strand.
GCTGGCCTGTGTTATATTGTTTCCATCTAAGCTTCCTGGAATACATTAAACTAACCAATCTCTGAAATAATATTATTTTTTCATGTAGTACTTGGAACGAAAGGGAACAGAAGAAAAACTGGTTTTGCACTTTCTACCAAGCCAATGATACAAATAGTTTATTAAGCAGCCCTGAGGACATAAATCACATTTTGGTTTTGTCTACTTCCTTTTCATAGATTTGTGGAAAGCTAGGAGTTGAACATTCATTAATATATCTTTTCTTATCAAATAGGAAGTCTTTTATCAACTTCATTTAATGTATTTTGATGGCAAATAATTACACTAAGAACAATGTAAATAAAGGAGAAACAGATCATTTCCTGTTGGAAATAAAAGACCAGATTAATGTAAAGATGATACCGAAAACAATTGTGAGTGGATTGAGAGAAAAACATCACTTTATTTCCATAGACAGTATTTAAGCCTAGAACAAAATTTATTGTGCATTAATTGTAATGTGCATTTTGTTCTTCAAAACATTTCATAAATGTTAGAATTCATATCTTAAATCAGTCTATGGTTCCTCATTTCTTTTTTTAAGTGATTCAATTTAGGAAGCCATTTCAGACTAAGACTTTAAAGACTTCTAAGAAAATAACTTGTTCCTTGTTCATATATAAAGAGGAAGTGAACATAAAAGCTAGCACTAGATGTCCAAAGCTCCAGCCTTCCACATGCTGAGATTTAGATCAGACTAAACCACTCCCTCTGCTTGTCTGGCTGTGATCACTGGTGTTTTCAGTGATAAGAGTTCTTAGAAAGGGGGTTATCACTATGTCCAACAGTCACTTGGTCCAGTGAAGAAGACCTGTCTTCAGCATGCAGAATCAGCAGACTTTAATCATGACTGGTGAAATTACAATTCATTATCAAGTGCTCCAACAGAATCCATCCACCCATAGAATCATAGAATAGTTTGGATTAGAAGGGAACTAAAAATATCACCTAGTCCAATGCCCCCTGCAATGAGCAGGGACACCTTCCACTAGATCAGGTTGCTCAGAGCCCTGTCCAGCCAGACCAAATTGAATGTTTCCAGTGATGGAGCATCCACCACCTCCCTGGGCAACCTGTTCTAATGTTTCACCTCCAGTCCTGTAAAAAACTTTTATATCCAGTCGAAGGCATTTGTTCAATACTGCATTTTGTTCCTAAGGAACAGATCTGCTGGGAACAGGCAAAGTCACCAAGTTACTCCTCCAGATTCAGTCATTTCATTGAGTCTGTTTTAAAGAAACCTGGGAATAAACCAGCATGGGTGGCTGAACCATCTGCTGTTGGGCCTAGAGGCAATCTTGATCAATTGAGGCTATGAGTTCTCATTCAGAAAATGTTTATACCCCACTCCTGCTGCCCAGAAAAACATTTCAGAGACAGCTTTAAGGTACTTAGGTCAGAGGCTGCAAGCAGAGAAATAGCCACACCATAAATCTCAAATGGTACTGAGTAGTTAAAATGTTTATTAAGATTCTCAGGTGGGAACCATAAACCATGTTGAACATTATGAAAACACTGAAAGCAGTACTTGGGTTAGCTAACTTTTAAGTTACTTTGGAAAAGCCTTTGTTAATTAGAAAGACAACAATATTGGCACATCCCTAGGCTGCAATAAAGAAAATGCCCATTTGATAATACGCTGAGTAACTCATAGTATCTGTGCTAGCAAGAGAAACAGATACTGACTTCAATGTCCAGCTGGAATTTTACTCATAAAGTTGGAAGTAAGTGTTGATAAAAATAGAATGTCAAATACTGTCAGAAAGATGATTTTTTGAGTCGGCAAATCAAAAAACAGTTACTTGGTTTTGACTAAGTGTTACTTCTGCTCATGTCACCATTAAAGCAGGAAATTCTCAAGAAATGTAAAAGTATACATTTCAGACAAACTCTCCCCAAACTAACACTTCAAGGTCTCACAGAAATCTCTCTACATACTCTACTTACTCTGCCATTTTTGTTCTTATTGTTTCTTCCCTTTAATTTTTTTCAAACTTTCATTCTTGAACAAACTTTTCCTACTAACACATACTCTTCCCATCATTCAGTACCTACCCTCCTAAAATAATTAAGAGAAGATATATGTCTAACTTGCTGAAATCAATGCATTAATTATTTTCCAATGAGGTGTATAAAAAAATAAACAAAAATAAAGCTAAAGGTGTTTGGTTTTTTGTTGGTTTTTTTTAATTAAAAGATAGTGGGTTTTGTTTTGTTTTGTTTTGTTTTTTTTAATTCCTCAGGTCACTATAACTTTCATTGCCACAGACTCTGGGACTGTGACAACATTTTTTTAAAGCATCTTCTAAACAAGTTAAAGTCATGCCATACAGCAAACTGAAATGAAGCAATGAATCACATCTCCCATGGGTATAAATCTGCAAAATTTCTTTCGGGTTAGTTGTTTCATACTGATCTGCTGAGAAAGTGGTGGTGGGGAGGGCTTAATCCCCTTCTGCCTCATTCTTCCCCTCTCCCACTCCACTCCTATCCTCTTATCATCCTTTTTTGACTGGTAAGACTTAGAGTCAGATATATTTTCAGGAAGTTTTCATAATGGTGGTGACACTTCAAACATGCTAGAGGGAGCTGAGAGAGAGAGATTAACTAAGTAACTATATTTGTATGCATTAGCTTAAAAAGCAATTAGCTCCTGTAACAGGAGACCCAACAGATTGGTGCCTAGCAAGAGTATATATGACTAATTCTGTGTGACTGTGTCAAGAAGAGCAGTTTGCCCACCAGATAAGCTGACATGTTGCTATATAAGAAGCAATTCACTTTGAATTCACAATTTTAAGCTTGCAGATGCTCTCGACATTTAGGGATATTTTTTTTAGTTTTCTACTTCCTTTTTTCCATAATTATTTTTGACAACTCCGTCCCTCCTACTCAGCCCAGTGCAAAGCAGTGCAGTGGGAAAAGCATTGTATTTCCACTAAGCAAATGAGTAGTTGTATACTTTCTTCTCTGTCTAACCCTTCTCCTCTTCCTCCTCCCCCAGGAAGCCCAGATCCAAGATATAATAGAGAACAAAACCAGAACATTCACTCTCCTAGAAAAAAGAAAACAATAGAACTCTATTCACTCCAGTGACAACGACATCTGGCTTTATGTTAAAGCTTTTCTCACCTCCTACCAACTCCTAGATTCCCCTTGGTGTAAAGTGACCATCCCAGATGGATGCATTTGACCGTTTCTCCTTAGCCATTACTTCGGACTGCAAGATTGGCTAAAAGAAGAATTATTTTGCATGAGGTCCAAACTAGGCCACATCTGAGCTTACTTTACAATGATACTTGTTCTGATGCAATTGCTTCTTGATTCAGTGGTATCTGATACTGTGGTAACACAGAAATCACTAAAGGTCTTGACATTTTGTTCTTGTAGGTTTCTTGGCCTCTGGTCTTTGGGAGGAGGGAGATGGAGGATGAGTGAAATCCTGCACAAGCTTCAGGTTGCACAGGTCAGCAGCAACCCAAGCACACACAGCTGTTAAGTTAAACATCTTTACCTTCCTCCTCAGTGAACTACCTTACCTAAGTCTAAAGACACACATTTTCTATCAGCTTTATACTACCTTCCTGTAGACAGCCTTAGAACACAGATTCACAGCTTTCCACCTTACTGAGGCTGGAGAAAATTACACAACTCCTCCTTTTCAGCTTCCCTTTCAGTAATGCTATCAAATATTTTCAAGTCTTCAGTTCAAACAAGTGAAAACACTTGAGGCAATGCCTAAGCTACTGATTATTGGGTTTCCCTGTAACACAGCCGATAGGTTTCTCACAAGCTAAATTATATTTCTTTTTTTTTCTTTTTTTTTAGGTGGTATGAGAAAACTCTTGCTGTAACCTGACACATATTAAGGGAGTGCAGGAATTGATAAGCAATACAAAGACTAAAGATCAATTGTCTTGAAAACAACTGATGAGATCATTTACTTATGAAATAGCAGCCTTGACAACAAGGATCAGGTGTCTCTGAGCTAGTTCCTGAAGTGTAACCATACCAGGTAATTAATATCAGCCCTGAGAGAGGCTAACATTCCTGTTCAAATCACATTTCTTTCTTCTATCTGTGAGCTTTTCTGCAGGCTCGAGGCACAGTGGAGCAGAACAACAGGGAGTGCAGTTACTATACAGGCTTCATTGTCTGCAGAACATGCTGCTACCTAGTAGTAGAAAAGGCAACAAAGAGACTGCTGGAGGGTCACTAAGAAATTAAAAAAGGAGAAAAAAATCAAGAGCTGAAGCGCTGGATATGCTTGCTATTATGATTTGGCTCAAAAAACAGAGAACTTTCCAGGGCCATTTCCAGCCTTTGCAAGAGACTGTGCTCTCTGGAACACAGAACAGAGGAGGCTGAGTGGGCTTGCCATGCCCTGTCACACTATTCACAGCAATTTTGCCTTTTTTATCCTTTATTTTTCTGAAAAGAAGGGTAAAAAGAAGTGTCCTAAACACTTCAAAAATATAGAAAATGCCAACCCAAACCAGCAAAAGTAATTAAAACCTAAGGCCAGCTTAAAAACCATGTTGGAAGTCATACAGCTGCAGGCTTCAAAGGCTTGCTTTTTTCTGGAGAGGGGTGGAGAAGAGAGCTTTGATTTAAAAACCACCACCACCACCACAATGGATCATTTGATCTTTTGGTTCCTCCTGTTTTATTTTAATTAATGTTTCAAAGTAACGATTTAAAGTCAATCTAGCTTTATTATAGGTTCATTGCAGGATTAAGAGAGATTTGAAACCAAGCCCAATACAGTCAGCAGAGACAAGCTTAAAATGGTCACTCAGCAAATAAAAAGTGTAAAATGCTGGTAGTGTTTTGAGCAATCAACCAATAAAATCAGGCAGCATTTATAAATACTGTGTAATTTTTTTTCCCCTGGCAAGGAAAATCATTCAAACTCCTACTTAATAGGCTTTTGTGCCACTTGTGAAACATTTCATTTTTGTAAAAGAGCATTCATTCATTTTAGGTTATTAATAAATAGAATCCTGCATATATGTGCATCAAGTAGGCTGTCATTACCCAACCTAAATGCAACATGCATTATCAACATCACACCATTTGACTCCACTCTTTTTCCGGATTTTCAGCTCCAGAAACATCACAATTTTCTGGTCGAAGTGGGTGTCAAGGCTCTAAAATATTCATGACTGCACACTCCTCTCTACATGGACCATGTACAGAACACAGAAGAAGCAAGGCTTGTGAAGACAATGAACTTATTTTAAATCTTGCAGAAGCAAACACCCTTCTAACTCTTTCAGATAGATTGCATCCAGTTGACAGCCTGCTTTGGTGGCATTCAAACTTTGTCTAGGAACTTACTAGTACTTAATATGTATTAGGTGCCAGCCTATTTATTTCACTCTCTATTAAAAGAGCAGTAAATTTGAGATCTTTTATGAAAAAGCGCTGCATTTTGCTTGTCACAGGCATGAAAATGTCCCTTTCTCCGTTCCAGAGGTTATGTTATCCAAGTAACAACGCTGAACTCCTCAGACCACAACTACAGCTAGCACAACTTCTGTTCAGCGCTTCTGGCTTTTGCTGGTTTTGAGAAGACAAGGAAGAGGCACATCAAAACTTCACATGTGATGTAGCACCTTGGAAAACACTATCCCCTTTCCACCATTTTTCAATGGGCATTTGGGAAAAGAGGAATTGCCCTGTGTGAGGTCTGGATTCAATGGTAAGGGAGGCAGGGTGTTATCAGGAAAGTGTGTAGCACAGCTGTGTGGGCACTGGCGCTGCTGGGCTGCTGTGCAGCAGGTCCAGGATGCACCAGCACAGCTCATAGTTCCTCTGCTTCATTTGGCACAGCTACTTCCCTCTCTTTCAAATGGACAACAGTTCACAGCTGTGGATTTATTTCCCTCATTCTCCTTTCCCCTGGGAGTGTGTCTACAGAGACCATCGGGGGCCCCCATTACATTAGTGCTGCTAACAAAGCAAGACAGTACTTACAGAAATGTACTTCAGCCCTGAGTCCTGCAGACATGCTTTGGCTACTTTTGTCCACTTAATGAGAATATAATCTAGGGCCCAGCTGGTGTAAGTCAGCACAGAAGCAATGAGCCTAAGGAAACAGTGCCAATTTACCTCAGTGAGGATCTGGCCCAGGGGATTCATAATGGATGGAGCTGTCTCGTCAAGAAGAGGCTGGAACAGCTCGAGATGACTGCATTTCTCCCCCAGTTCAGACAGCTTCTGCCAAATGGTATGAGCAGCTGGACATCTCTTTCAAATCCATATTTAATTCCCTAAAGCTGCATTGAAATGAAGAATCCTACTCACAAGAAAAGAAAAAAATCAATATTTTGCACTGCTTTAGCTTAAATTTTAATGAACAATGCTGCTTTGGTGTAGGAAGAAATCATATCAGAGTCTCAAGACTGAGGAAAACAGAAAAAACAAAGCATTTTAAAAATTTCCTTTTTTATTGCTTATGACATAAATTTATTTATTAAACAAATTTAACACCTTTTTTACTCGAGTGAGTAGTAGTAAAAAAAATTACAGTCTGATAATTGAAATGATTGTGCCAATTAAATGAGAAAATATGAGTTATTTTCATTCATGATATTGCTGTCCATAGACAGAGATATCATAAATACATCAAATAGCTTGAATTGGGATCAGATTATTAAGATTAATCTTTCAACTTTACATTCTTTCTTTCACCAAAAAGTTAAACAAATTCAAAACAGTGAATAACTACAGCTATGGATGGAAAATAGAGGTCCTTTAAATTCTAATATAAATTTCCTGTTTTACCTTCCTAATTTATGCAGAAGAAAGTCCTCATCACTACTCTTTGGTGTTAAAAATTAATCAAATATAGCTGAGATGCATGTGAACATAGGTAATTAAATATAGGGAAGAAATAATGATGTCAGGTAGTGTTATTGATTTTGTTGGGACTATCTAAATTGTATGAGGGTGCATTACATTGTGGAGTGGAACAGAATCCATGTAATGTAGTGTCTTAGATTATATTTGTAAACTTTAGTCTTAAGAATTTGTTTTGAGATCTCTCAAGTTGAATTTTCACCCTAATTAAAAAAGGCATTGGAATGGTATGCTCCTCTGAACTTTGTTTACAGACTTGAAAAAAACCAACCTGAAACCCTCAGGTTTCACTCAACTGGATTAAAGACTGGTTTAACACTTAAATATTTCTAAAATTTTTGTTAGCACTAAATAAAACATTCCATCAGATTGACATCAGATCTTTACTAATGGATCACATTTTAAAATTAACATCTCTACATCTTTTTCACTGATTGTCTAAATCAGAATAAGATTGATACCCTTAGCAGCACAGATGTAAGCTTCCACCTGAGACTATAAAAAACATTCAGACTTATTTTACAGATGGATCAAACCCAAAAAGCCCAAATAATCAAACAGTCAAAGGTAAGATTACATGAATCTCATTTTCTCTTTTTGACGTTTTAAAGCGTGAAAGTGGTATTTTTCCTCTTAAACCAGTAATTATCTCTAGAAATAAATGCAGGGAAATTGTTTTTCAGACAAAGAGGCTCTATTTCCCAATCAGAATGAAACTACACAGATATTTTCTGCAGTGAAACATCATTTGAAACTCCACCAGTAAATAAACCAAAGGTGCTTTCTGTTGTTTGGAAGTAACTTTCACTAAAAGCTATGATATATGTAGGGTACACATATCTTATATATAGCACATATTTGAGCAAATGTGCCTGGACATGTCTTTTAGAATTTGTATTTTCTTGGTATACAAGGGATTCCTCAGAGCTGGTGTGGTTTTGAAAGGTAAAATTGCCTAAGCATCAGGCTATGAGAAACCAGATTACCTGCTTGACACAGCTTCAAGGACGATGTGCATGCCCTGTTCCAAATCAAACTTCAAAAGAATACCATAATCAAACAAACTGCACATACAAGGTATCCAAGGACAGCACAACAAAGGCTGCTTTGCAGGGACAGAAAGAAAGAAAGGAATGGGAAGCAATACAATCAACCCTCATGGGCAAAAGGATGTAAACTCACAAAGGAAGTGAAAATTGAGGTATCCAAGTGTATTTGAACAAGGTAAAAAAAGTGGGGTGAGTTTTTTAATTAATTGCATAAATGAAAATTCTATACACCTCCAGACCCATATGGACCAATCAGCTGTTCTTCTAAAGGTTTTCTTCACAGTTTAGAAAAAAAGAAAGTCAGAGCTGTGAGTGACCTGTGTAGTAATCCAGTAACTGCAAATTCTGAAGTTATACCACCTCTGGTGGCTGTTCATACCAATAGAAAAACAGTATTTTTCCATCACTGTGAGTGGGATAAGATCCATGATAGGGATCTAGAGGATCTAGCCTTGCCAAGCAAGCGTACTTCTCTATGAGTGAATTTGGGGGAAATAAAAACAAAAAAATAAATCTGGAAAGCAGTGTCAGTGCAACTGCATCCAAAACCTATTTTGCATGTTGGTTGAGTCTAAGAAAATCAAGTTTGGAGGCGTGTTGAGTATTCCCTGTGTATAACTGAGGTTGGTGTGAGCATGATTAAACATGTTAGTTTTTCAAACCTAAGCATCTCAGTCAAACCAGATAAAACCAAGAGTATGAAAACTGCCCCTTCAAAAGGAAGATGTGCGGATGGGGGTCAGGTGTCTTTGATGCAGGCCAGATACAGCACAGGAATGTGCAATATCCTGCTTCCTTCAACACCAGAAAAAATCAAAGAGCTAGAAATCTTCTCCCTGCTCACAGCTCCAATCCTTCCAGCCAAAAAGTTCTCCACAGAGGGGATCTCTCTCAGGGGACTGCTTCAAGCCTGTGCTTGGCCATCTGCACATCTGCTTTTCTTTTCTTTATGTTTTCCCTTGGGGGATTTGTTGTTGTAGCTTTTTCTCTCTGACTCCATATTTCACCACTCATAGAGCCATGTGCCAGTCTACCCTTGTACCCTGTCCTGAAAGGTGTTGGGCACATCTTTAGTTTGGAGACCACTTCCATGCCATAAAGCAATTTAAGTTTTTGCACTCAATGTGGTATTTATACTTAATTAGTTCTGCCTGCTTAAGCCTTGATGCTACTGGGTGTGGGGATGTACAGAGCATTTAGCAAGCACTGGCACAGGGCCCTCCCAGACTGCAGGGTACTGAGCAAGCACAGTAGCTCCCTCAGACCCCCATGGGCTGCCTCTGGGACCATGAATCTCTCTGAACAACTCTAACTGCATTCAGAGCAGTCACAAGGACTGCACACACATGATCCTTGGCATTCTGCAGCTTAATACTCTGCCTGTAAAGCAGCAGTCACATACGTCAGCCTTCCAAAGATTGTGGGACAGTAACTTAAATAATATTTGTGGAGTACACAGAAATGTTATTATCAGCAGTAGAGCCCACACAGAAATTAATAATTGTTTAGTCAGAACAGGCTTAGGTCTGAATGTACAGCAAACAAAAGGCGTTGAACACTGAAGGCTAGTGATAAAGGAAAAAAAATAAGGCCACTTCCCCACCATCTCATACATTGAGGCACAAGGAGAAAAGTGATTAATAATTGAAACATCTGCTACATCATATCTGTGCAGGGATAAATTCTAGATTGAATACAAACCATGTTCTTAAAATTCTTTTTTGTTATCTTTTCTTAAATTATCTTACTTACACAGTATATAAACATTGCAAATATTGCCCTAAATGCAATGCAAATAATACTTGCAAAATACATTTTGCAAATGCAATTACTTACTAATGGAGTATGATGCATTTCATCACCCAGACTGTCAACCAGTAGTTCAAAACCTATAGACACTGTTTTGCAGGAAAGTCTTACAAGTGCAGGATAGTCATATTCCATTTCCTACATTTGCATAGTTAAGACTGAACATAGCCATTTAATAATCTCAATAAATATAGAAGAAGTCAATGAAGATGAGAAACAGCAAGAAAATGTCAGTGTCTGAGGGAGAAATTATGGGAGAATGCTGCAGGAGGATGGGGGATACAAAGGAAGCAAGCAAACCAGAAAGTCAATTTTTTTCTCTTCCTCAGCCAGCTGCATGCCAGCTCTAATGAGAGCAGCAGATAAGTAGTCCTGCCAGCCCTCCAGGTTGGACACGGCTATGATGACAAGGAATGTGAGGAATGAAGCACTGCTGCTGCTGTTACATGTGTTTAAAAGTCTGACATCAGTCTCCCTTCAAAGCTAACTAACCCAGCAATTTTTGCAGCTATTAACAGAACACCCTTGGTATTATTGAGCTCAAGGTGCAGGAAGAATCAGACACAAATCCATCAGTGTCACATCTGGATTGTTGCTATTTTACTCCTTAAGATTTTACTGTTCATACATTTTGATATAGGTTCTTGTTTGTTTTTTTAAATTAAGTCCAGGTCATTAAAAAGGATAGAAAACAACAACTGTGAACGCTCCAAAAATGTTAGGAAATTTAAATATGTTGGCCTCTATAAAAGATATCAAAAAGTAAAAAGAATGAAGACAAAAGTAGGAAATTAATGGCTGTGATTGAGAGTCCCCAGCTCAGTATGCCTGTCACTGGTAGTGCATTATGCCATAACAAAAAAAAATCAGCAAACTGGAAATTCCTCCTGCTGGGCACAAATGAAGCCAGAAATGACTGTCCCTGCTGCCTGTACAGAAAATGTCAACCTCCATGAGATGCCTCACAAGCTGGGTACGTTTGGGTATCTCTAGACAACAGAGAATGAGCAGCAATTTTCATGATTTAGCAGCACACTTAGGCACAAGGTGGTTTCATTTCCATTCTGATGTGGATCCTGCAACCACAGAAGAATCTGACATAGCCAAGGGGAAAATAATACTAATAATTTTTTGAAGTTCCAGACAGAAAAGGACTGAATGTCACTCACTGATTTCCTGCAAAAAACTAAGGCAAATTACCATTTTTATAATGTTCTTTTCCCCACCAGTTTTTCAGGTTTTACCCAGGGCTTTTTAAAGGCAGAATGCTGCCTTTCTGGTCAGCAATTCCACATCCTCCTGACGTATACATTTGTGTGAACAACTGTTATTGACATAACTCCAAAATATTACAGTCTCTTTCTTATGATGTAATTAGGCATTAGCCATGATAAGAATATTATTAATGAAAATTTATTTCCTTCCAGTATAGTTGCCACAAATAAGGTTATTAACATCTTATATCACCTGATTATATAAAGTGCAACAGCAAAATTTATGTTCAGTATAGGATGCACAAAGGATTAAACACAAAATTTAGACTACTGAGCAGAATCTGGTACTGCAATGTTACCCACTGTGTGATTTAGTGTCAGACCATAATCTGGAAGAGAAATTTCAAAGACTTTTTCCTTGATCTAATTAGAAAGTAGACAGTTTTCACCATCTGGCAAGATTTCTCCCCAAATAAATTTCAAATAGAACCACAAAAATGGCTGACTGTAGAAACGAATGGAGACATCACCACTTTTTTTAAGCACTTTAGAGGGTGTGTCTTAATTAAGGGACAACAAGAGAAGCTTAAACAGAGCAAAGAAAAAAAAAATTCATATATGACCACGATTAAGATGTTATCAACTACCAAATTATAAAGGAACTCAAGCAAACTGGTGGGGAAAAAAAAAAAGTTTGTAATGTCTCTTCTTTTAGTCCTTTCATCTGAAGAGTGAGAGATTAAAAGCAGGATGTCAATTTTTTTTAGGAATTTTCACAAGGGAGATGCAGACTTCTAACTCTGGCCATATACATAGTGGGAAAACTAGTTGAAATTATAGTAAATAATCGAATTAGTAGACATGTGGATAAAGATTATATATTTGAGGAAAAAATAGCAGGCATTTTCACATGGTTCTGCCTAGAAAATTTATGGGAGCTCTTCACAGGTTCAACAGTACACTCAGCTGATATAAACTGCCTGGCTTTCTGAAGGTGTGCTTTTTAACAGTATCTCTTCAGCACATTTTTCAGAAAACTAATTAGTTGGGGCATTGCATGGTGAATACCTCGTTAAAAGTCAAGAAAACAAAACAGAATAAAAATAGAACAGAATAGATCATTAAGATTGGGAAAAATCTTATTTTGATGCTGATACATACAGTGACAATCAGCCAGAAAGGATGTGAGCAACAAGTTGAAAACATGTGCTGATGATATGGACTAGTCCATAAGAATAGGAGAGAATGGGGGTGAAAGAGTGCAGAGGAGCTTTGCACACTACATAATAAACAGAGGGTTAGTTCAATAGAAAAGAATGTAAAGGAAAGTAAAGAAATGCACAAGGGAAAGAAAAATCCTAAATCTGTATACAAAATCATGGAATCTGAGCTGATTATTAAGAACAAAATTGAGAACAAAACATTCTTGTAAGGAATCAGGGTTCCCTGCATATTAAGCTCTGTAATTCTGTCTCTTCCTTTTAAAAAGGACACAGAAGAACCAGAATAAATGCATGAAAAAGATAATTAGAAATGTGAAAGGGCTTCAATAGAGGTGATTACTAAGTAGAGTAAGACTCTCATCTGGCTCAGAGGGAATCCTGGGGAATTAAGATAAGGGTCTCTAAAACCATAGGCAGCAGGAAAAGGAAAAATTGAGATCAACCGTTCTTTTTTTTTTTTTTAACATGAGTACTAAATGTCATTGAAAACATTGAAGGTGCATAATTCAAGACAAAGGTAGTGCTTCACTTAGGTGTTGTTGACTACTGGAATTCCTTGACAGAACAATTTGTGGACCCAGAGTTTATTTGTCTTGAAGAGAATATTAGTCAAGTTCATGCGAGGGAAATCCCTCAAGAATTACTATCTGTCCAGAAACCACATCTAGCTCATGTCTTTTTCAGGATATTCAAGGAGGAAAAGTCCCTTTCCCCCTGACACCTGCTCAGACAACCTGGAAGCTGATAACAAACACATTTGTCTGAGGGGTCTCTCCAGAGACCAGCACCAGCCAAAAAAAAAAAGGTCTTTGGAGGGTAGCAGGAAAGTAGAGGGATTTGAGATATATATAATACTCTAGGACTGAGGCAAGGATGTTAGAAATCTGGATTTATGATAGAATAAGCTGAAAAAATTATTGAACTCTGGCAATACTAGATTTTTCTATGAAGTCAGGGGAAGATCAGACAAGTCCCTGAGAAACACCATGACATGCTTGTCCTTATATTCTTAGGAGTAGATATCTATCTGTGGATATAGCAAATGGAGCCAGACACAACTTTGGTCTGACCTGCTACAGGTATTTTGTTTGATCTGAACTCTGTTTTTATGGCATCATGCAAGCTGGCAGTGACATGGCTTAAAGCACATCTCCCTGCTCTTGAGACTTTGACTGCTGGGCTCAGGGCCAGCTTAGAGAGAGCACAGCTGCTGGCTTTGAAAGCTGCTGTGAAGAACATTAGAAGAGGCTCCAGTAGACACTTCCTCTCCTTCCCTTGGGAACTGCTTTTAGCTGTGCTGTTGCCCTTTGCCTCTGCCTGAGCTGTGTTGCAGCTGTGTTATGGCCACCCCTGCACCTGGCCATGTACCCCACTGATCAGAGTTCCTGCTCCTGGCCCACAGGCTGACTGCCCACTGCACCCCAGGACCTGTCTTCTCACAGTGGCTTCACCTGGTGACCACTGTCCCCCAGCCCTCCCAGCCCTTCCCTGCTTAGCTTGGTGGATCTGCACCCAGCCAGGGGTGGCACAGCCCCTGCAGTCTGGGAGCACCTGCCGTGCCATGCCCTGCCCATGGCCCCTGCTGGACCCCAACACAGAGCAGCAGTGCAGAAGTTTGATCAGTATCTCCTCTAAATACCCACCCTGGATCGGAAGAACACATCAATATAACAGGAGGAATTTGAACAGCCAGGAAAACTGCGACAGCATCTTTCATCCTTAGAAGAAATATCTTCTAGCACACTGTCACAATTCAGAAGAGCTTCATTTATGTAAAGATATCTACTGTGAAATTCCATTGATTGCATAATACAGCGTTTCCTTTTGGAATTGGCAGCTAAAATATATAAAGCCTTTTATTGTAGTAGACTTGTGTCCAAAGTTAGTATAGAGGAAAAGTGGAAAGAAAATTAAATACAGGCTGTTCTCTTTTTCTTTGCAGTGCTTTTAGAATAATGTTCCTTGTTCCTGTGCATTTCTTCCTCCAGAAGCACTGCAAGAAATAACTGGAACTATCTGCTCTAGTAGGATAGCAAAATTGGAAAGCTCTGGCTCTGAACCCAAGTGAAAAAGTACATTGAAAGCCAAGGAAAAAAAAGAGGGAAAGGGAAAAAACCCTCAATTAATATTTTCTTTTTGCTTGGTTCATGGTAGTACATATTCCACTAAATAATATAATGCATTAAACTTAAAAATACTACTTGGAGCCTTTCTTCTGGTTTACACACTGGTGGAGTTCATTTATTTGATTTTTTCCATACTTATGAAAATTTGAATTTTCCTTTTAAGTTTTATCGTGGGAATCTCAACTCATTTAGTCAGCTGACTCCAGGAACCGAGGTTTTGAAAATAGAACATTAAACATTGACCAATTAGCAAGAAAGCTCTAGGACTTGGCAACAATTACAATTGCAAGGACTTTTGGTTTTAGCTCCTGAAGTTTTACAGTTTGGAATTAGTATAGTTCTATCATCCATAGCATGATGAAAACAGCAGAAGGCTTTTGATACTGTCTCCCAAAACCTTTCATTTCAAATTAGGATTCCCATAGAACAGTGCAAAATAATCAAAAATGTATTTTATGCAAAATACCTGTTATGTGCACATGTACTTTAATCCTGATCAGATAGTTCCCATTTCTTACTTTCCCCACCCCTTTTGCTAATTTGTTTAATTGTCTGTTACCATTAGTTTTTTTCATGCCTTGGTAAAACGTGTTGCTAGCATTCAGCCAGTGAGTATAGAGTTCAAGAATAATTTGCATTTACTGACAATTTAAAGTATTAATTCTGTGAAGTCAGGTCTGCATATATTATAAAGATTAGAAGTTAAAAATAGACATGAACAGTTTCCATTTTCCTCAAAAATGTCTTTTGTGTTCAAGAGGAAAAAAAAAAAAAAGAATGACTATTAGGAAGAGAATTAGAGAAAAAGACAAATTTCAGAATAGGCTTAATTTTAATACCTGGTATCACTAGAATTAATTCCACATGAATCCTATCAAAAGCAGAATGAGATTTCAGGTAAAGCTTTCTGAAATAAAATTATGTATGTAATTATAATAAATTACACAAAAGGAAAAACAAAGGTTTGTATTAGTAAACCTTGCTCTCCTTCAGGCATTACTGCAGATCAGAACTAAGACATGTCTGGGCTCAGGAAAAGCTGCTGCTGATATGAATAACACAGGTTCCTTTCCAGTTACATTTAGATGAGAGTTCACTTGTAGTAACAACTTTCTGGTTTTGCCTTTTGTCTTCTGTTGCTAAGTGATATTTTGCTCTTTCCTCATCCTGCCTCTTGAGTTCAAGTGAGAAGGATAGGCTCAAATCCTCATGAGCATAACTATAAAGTGTTTAGCAACTAAGGTTTCCTTGTCATTGCCCTGCAAGGAGAAATTCAGATTCCTGATTTTCCATTTACAATGCCAAAACCAAAACATTATGCCCTCATATAGTCTCTCTCACTCACTATCTTTTAAACCACATATTAACAAGACTAAAAGTTTCTTTCCAAAGAAGCCTTGGAGCATTTTGGCTGGCTCACATAGGGGCTGATTTCTTCACATGTAACAGAAATACCATAGTAATCAATCCACTAAGGGAGAAAAATTAAATATTCCCCCAGCTATTCAACTTCTAAAGGATTCCAGCAGTTTCTGAATTTAATTACTGACAAGTTTAGATATGCTGGGAGATTCCAGGGCTGATTTTATGCACTTTCCCTTGAACCTCTCCTGTCAGACTTTCTCACAGTTCTTCATAAATGAAGGCCCCAATTGTTTAGACTAAATTGGAACACTGTGTTTATGTCCACACAGCATAATACTAAGCATAAACAAAATCACATGAAAATTCTTGGTATGAGAAAAGAAGACATATCTCCAGTGTAACTGTTTTATCAAAGAGCACATAATTTATCTTAACATCCAGAAAACAATATTGCTATTGAAATCCAAACAAATTATATATATTTATATACTGCAATATAAAAGAACATACAGATTTATCCTCAATAAAGCAAGTGAGCACTGATTTTTTCCACCAAGTATTCAGACAAATTAGTGTGGTAAACATATGTTCAACACTAACCCAAAAAAGACCCCTGCTGAGGTCTCAATTACACATAGCAAGATCATTGAGCAAACTTGTACAGTCAGCTACACCAGTACATGTATTTTCCAAGCTGGGAGATGTTTGTATGTCCACAGGACCTTTGAATTTGAAATCAGAGTTCCCAGCTACACAGAGCTGGCAGATCCTGGCTTATGAGTACTGTAGCCTGAAGTCAAATAAATTGTTCAAAGACAATGTAGCTGCACATTCATGCTCAGCTACAAAGGTCACATGTTTGAGACGCAGAGATCCAAGAAAAGAGTGAACAAGTTTGTGGTTGAAGGAAAGTTCTTGAAAATATTTTGTCCATACATTCATAGCAGAATACTCTGAGAAAAGCCATTTCCCTTTTATTGTTATTAAAAACACTTTGTAATGAAACACCTGAAGTTTCTTAAAATCAAAAAGTAAGATTATTAAAATAGTCTCTTTACTAGAAAAAATTTACATTTCTCTCCACTCTTTCCAACATCATTATAGAGCAGTCCTCTTTATTCTTTTCCTTGTACTCAAGTAAAAATGCCAAGCAGAGGAAGACTGCAACTAAGTAGATACTCAACTGTAAAAAGCTGCAAAAATCAAAGGCTGATTTCCTGATCTCTTCTCCCTTCATCCTCCCACTCTTACTAAAGCTGTGGTCCACACACCATCAGTAATTACATTTGTAGGCCACTGGTGTTTGAAATTCCAACAAATGGCGATGACCCTCGTGAATCATAGAAAGGTTGGGGTTGGATATGTTTACCTTAGATACTTCTTAACTTGCTCTGTCTTGTTAACAAATTGTCAGCAATCACATTATTACCAGTGAGTTACTGAAAACACTAGGAATAAGTGCAAAAATTGATGTAGCTTGAACACAGGAGGATTTAAAGGTGTTACCCTTAGCTAATGCCTATAGTGACATTTTCATTACCAAGGACAGAAGGTCTAAATGGATGTCTCTCAATGTCACTTGTGACTTGAACCAAACCATAATTAAACCAACACTTTCAACTCTGAAGAATCAGTGAAGCATGCAGACACACACCACAAGAGAGAAAGCAAACCATGTCTGTATTTTGGGGCATTTTTACAAGATGCTTGACATACCTGCTGTGGGGTTGTTACAAGGAAACCAACAACTGAACACAAAAGGATTTTTTTGTTGCAAGAATAAAACTCAAATCCTTTGCACTTCCTACATTCCCATGCATGAGAACTCATAAATCATTTCTGTACTTCCAAAGACCTACATTTTCAGCCTGTGACACTGAGTTTACCCTCAGTACACAAATACACCTACGAACCTATTTTGAGACATTGGAAACAATGCTTACACATGTGTAAGCATGTTTCAGATTTAATGAGCAGTGGAATATTAAGTGACAATGATAACACTTCAGCACAGTTTATAAACTGGTATTCAGGAATGTACATGCACTGTAAGGGTTATACTATTAATTGAAACAAAAATAAACAACTTCAGTATGTGCTTCCCCACACAAAAATACCTCGACAGCCTTACTTAATGTTGCGTAAGAACACCATATTTAGAAAAGAGCAAGCAGCAGAGAACTATTCTGCAGAGGCAGTTCCTCTCAGGAATAAATTAGATACAAAAGTAAATTATTTTAGCTAGATCTTACCTGGCACCAGAACTCATTCTCTGTTGGCGGGAAACAAAGATTGCGTTTCAGTTTCTTTGTGAAGCTAAACGGTCTTCAGCGTGAAGACCTGAGCAGGAGAGCCTACTCAAATGGGATGGAAAATCACCATTTCACCAATAACTGCTAGCTCACTGGGTTCTCAGACACAACCCAAGATAAATTTAATTTTTTAACAGCATTAAAATTCAAACAATATATGGCATGACCTCTCTTCACTGTGATCTGCTAATGAGGCAAGAAAAAGTAGGAGCTTCTCCCCACAGACCCTATCACACAGATTCCTTGGCTAGATTTGAGGCCACCAGGTGCCCCCTCATAAAAAAGGACTTTAAAGAGGTGTTATCATCATGAGGATAGAGCCAGACCAGAAGATGAAGTAACTTCACGTGAAATGCATTAATTTTGTATAAAGGAGGTATAAAATTGAGAGAACCAGAGTTGGTACAGGTCACTGAGGTGAAAGTAGGAAAATACTGCAGGATAAAAGAAATCCATTTATTAAAGTTAAGAACTGGTAAATTGAATTGAAGGGAAAAAATACTATGCAGATGCAAAAATGTCAAATGAAAGAGTTAACAAAAGATTTGAAATAGGGAACTACGAAAGTATTTCCTACCAGGGATAGCTGGGGAGGATATTATTCTAATTCAGAGAAACACAATTATGTTCCCTTCTTTATTTTTTTTCAACCCAGCATAAAACAAACCACTGGACGTTTGCATTGTCCTTGAAGGTAAATAGAGAAAACACTAGTGAAAAATAAGGGAACCAATTAGTATATTCTTTAGGGGCAATCCAGATTACCATGGCTAGGTGGTTCAGCATATGTAGCAAAAAACAAGTAAGGTAGAATTGTTTCCTTAAACAAAAAAGTTTGGAACTCTGCATGATCTCAGTTTTGAAGTTGTAACTAGGAGACATGATCTAGCATTTTTAATACACTCAGCAGTTATTTTCTTTAGTTGATGGCTTCTCCTGGACTGTCACATAGGGGGAACCAAACAAGAACTGAGCACAATACAGCCTAAGAAATAATGCATTGGGATTTTAATGGAAAACCTCTATACCCAAACTTACAGCAGAAAAAGAAAATTATAAAGGTGTTAGATGAAAATGAGGTGGAACACTGCGGCAGGCACATACTAAGGGGATCTTAGCTAAAGAAATGGGAATGGACATTTCCAAAGATTACTGAAAGAGAGGGTTTTGTGCATACACCAACTAAGGTTTCCTTTTACAAAACAAAAGCAAGAAACAGAGACAGGAAGGAAATCACAGGGAATAGCTTGAATAATAGCCAAAATGCAGTTTAAGATCTGTGCAAATGTCAAGGTAGAGGAAAGAAAGCAGAGACATCTCAGAGAGAGGGCAAAAAATCAATTCTCCAATCAAACAATACTAAGTAAGAAAAAGGGTAAAAGAGAGAGAAAGGAACAAGCACTTTAAATAAGAGGTTTTTTCTCCCAAAAGTTATTCTTCCCACCTGTAAAAATAAAACTCAGAGTCCCAGCAGTGAGGGTAGATATGAATAACAAACTGCAAACATTAGCTGAAAGAGCAGAAGCGTAATATGATAACTAAAAGGCAAGGCACAGGAAGAAGAATATTCAGAGTAAAAAGTGGACAGATAGAGAACACTTAGAGATTAAAATTTTGTAACCTTTTTATCTTTCAGTTCCCAGATGAAAAAAATTGTCCAAAACACTAGAACAAAGAAGGAGGAAGAAACATTAACAAATACTCTTTCTTCCATTTTCACTGAAAGAAATGAAGACTAGAGAAAATTAAATTACTGCCAAAGGCAGGAAATAATGCAAATATGAGAACTATTTTTAAAGGAACATAAATAATATTAGAAGGAAGCACACAGTGTGAAGGCTCTCAGGTGTCAGAGAGACAGGGAGTACAGTAGATTCATTAATTTCCTGGGTTCCTTTTAATCTATACTTATAAAACACTATTTTAAAACATTGCTGGCTAGCTTTTCCAATTCTGAACTCTTTTGCATATAGAATTTGTCAGATGCCAGGAAAAAAACTAGCCTCAAAAAGCATATCATCATCTCTCATAAAATACTTTTATTTTCCCATGACCAGAAAAATGAAGCCTTACTGCAAGTTGAGAGAAATAGAAATTAGTAATTATAAAGTCAATATGTGTAATGTGACTGTGGTGGCACTGGTGCTGCCTTCAGTAATAAACAACACACATAGAAACAGGCATTTCTACAAGATCAGGCTATGCATGTTGCACAGAAACATCATCCAGATAAATTCTTGTGGAGCGCTGGCGTGGGAGTGCTGTGCTCAATGTATCTTTCTGATTCTGTATCCTTGTCCAGTATATAGCTGCTGGCATGCTGAGGCAAAATCTAAATATGGAAAAGAGTTAAAGGGGAAGTACTAGAAATAAGATATAAAATGGAAGCAGAAGATCTCTTGTACAAGTCTGCCTTTTAGACTGTCAGGGTTTAACTTTCAGCATAGCTCAGAAGCTGAAGGATGCTGGAAAATCCTTTTAAGGTTCATTCAAACCATTAACAACAAATATAATCATGAAGAATATGATGCCAATTTATGTTGCTTATCAGTAACCATAGTTGATATCAGAGCCAGACTACACAAATCATTTTGAAGTCTAATTTGAGGAATAGATTTTTGACAATGAACTCTTTGGATTAACAGTGAATGCTAAGGCATTCATTCAGTATGCCTAAGGTTTCATCAGTCTGACATAGGCATATGTGGAGTTTAGCTTTTTGTTCCCTTAATTGTCATTTCACTATGTGATCCAAATGGTTTCCTTGCAGCGATCCACTGGGTGATCCACTAGGTTTCCAAATGATATCAAAAGATTTAGAAAATGAGGGTGAGTTTTCACACTACCTTCAGAGCTGAAGAAAGAGGTTGACAACCTGAGATGAACATTTGGAGAATCTATACATTTGACCTAAATTAGGAGCTCTTTCTGACAGCTGGAAGAAAGTCTGTGAAGAAGCTGAAACCTTTTCATTTCAAAACATTTGAAATATAAGTGGAATAAAAACTATGTTTTCTTGAATAGGAATTTACATATGTGTTCTTTTCAAGTATAGGTTTAGAAATTGCCCAAGAACTTGGAAACAGTAGATCAGGAGATGCTTAAATCGGGACTTGAGGAGTTAACAAGAAATTGCACAGAAAATCCTCCTGTGAAGTTCAGATGGCATGTGGGCATTTTCACAAGCTTGGCTACTTACAGATTTCCTCAGTGAAGAAACCTGATTGAGGCCCACCATAGGTTTCCTAAGATGGTGCATTTCTGTGATTTGAAAGGGCTGACCCTGGCACCACTGAAATGGCTGCATTGCAGAAACAAGCCATGCCCAATTTAGGGCCTGGCAATTTTTAAGACAAAAGACAAAAGGATGCAATCCTTTCCTGGAAAAAAGGAGTACAAGCTCTTTTGTCAATTAGTGTGAGGAATAATTGACCTTAAAAGCCAAAAATTAGTTATAGAACCACTGACTGACAAGTTTAATTACAGGTGAAATAAATATTATGTGGTGGGAAAGTGGACTTTCTTTTTTTGCTGCCTCTCCTTTCATACAAGCACCAACAAATGAAATCAGAATATGATGCACGGGTTTTCTACATTTGCTTTTTTGTCAGTAAAAGGTAACATATTCATACATCATGTAGAACAAACATGAAGCAGAAATTTTCTCACTCTAAACAATAAAAATCATACCTCTTTTGTAAGCACATACAAAAGTTTAAATGAAGACACTCTGAAAGGTGCTTTTCCCAGAAAGGGCACACAGTGGTTACTGCTACTACTATCCAGTGAAAGGCTGAATTGTGTCTCCATGTGAAACTGCTCCTTGCACACTACATCACTTCCCCTGCTTCTCCTCAGCAAGAGAAAGAATGTATTAAACTTTCTCCAGCACTTCTGGTGAAGTATGCTCATTTAAATGCAGGTATCCCATCCTGATCTATTTTACCTGACCTTGCTGTCCCAATAAGGGTTATTCCAATGCCTAATAACTGCAGCACCTTAGAAATTCTGGTGATGGCTGAAATGGGATAAATGGTGTTTTCTGAACCATATATAATAAGGGAAGAAATTGCCAAGGAGTCATATCTGTCTGAGCATGATTTGATATTATACCGATATGAAGGTGAATATTTATGGTACTGTTTTGGCATTAATAGCAATTGAGCATCCCCAGGAAAATGCAACCTACTATGGGAAAGTAAGGATCACAGGACTTCAGTGTCTTTTTCATCTCTGGCTGATATGTTCCAAGTCATATGGCTTTATAAATTCTTACTGATCTCCATCAACATGTCTCTTTGATGTTTAAAGTCTCAGCTGGAGTCACATTTGTAAGCCAATAGCTCCTTTCAAAATATTTATGTCCTTTGACTCAAAGTTCAAAACAGGGCAAGATTCACTATGCATAATCACTTTGAGCAAGCACAGAGTTTCTTTTCCAACAATTTGAGGGACAGGCATGTTGTGTATTTTAAGACACTATACCTCATACAAATTTTGGCACTGTTGCCAAAGAACTATAACCTCTAAGTGAAAGATAACAATGTGCTCAGTTCTTTTCACAGTAAGCCAGTTTCAACTGTACTGAAATCAGCTTCAGTGATCTGTAAGTTTTCCATTACAAGAATCACACTATAACAACATTCTGAAAATGGTAATTGTGTACATGCTTTGCTGTGGCTCCAATCTATACAAAAACTACATAGGAAAAAATACAGTGGAAAGAGTTGGTGATTAAGTCAGTAGGGTTCATTAGGCCTTAATCTTACATAATTTAATAAATAATGACATCATTTCTCAGATTTTTTAAGCCATATGTACTTTCTCTGGTAGGAAACAAAACGGTGGATTTCAGTTTCTAGAGCTCTCTGCAGAATATAGATTTTACATATATCACCACAGGATTTGCTTTGCAAGACTTTTAGATTTATGATTCCAGTGCCCTTCTGCTTCCTAGGTATTCTTGGCAAGATGCTGAAGCCCCCAACAGGATGTCAGTACCTTGGCTAGATGATCCAGAGAGGGTGTGAGACATATAGAGAGGAGGAGTAGTTCCTTCATTTCTTGTCTATTTGCATAGCTCGTTCTGTCTGGGCTGCAGGGCTCCAACCAGCTGCTACACAAGAGATGGCAATTGCCACATAGAAAGACACACTCCAAATAATTCCATAACCCACATTCCAGATATCCCTGCTCTCAGAGCCAAACAGAGGATTATATTGAACATGGGTGTCAGTTTCAACCTCTTTACAGCTGAGCCCGAGAGGTGCTGCTGTCTTCTCTCTCTCATTTGCATTCTCCCATCTGTTCTTACTTCATTTCCTGACACCCCTCACAAATTATTGCACTCCCTTCTCAGTCCTCCTCCATCTCCTTCCTTCTCCCCATAAAGCCTCTGTCACTGCTGTCTCACTTGCCCTTGCCTTTCCAGACTGTCACAATCCTTCCTCCTTCCCCAGCTTCAACCACCACAAGTCCTTCCCTCCTTTGCTCTGGCTTGTATCTCCCCATCAGCAGCTGTGCCAGAGCCCAAAGCTTCCTGAACCTGCTGACTTTACGACAAATCTGTACAAATACAGCCAAAATAGGGTAGTCTATAAGCCTTTTGTGACAGTACATTGCAGCTTCGTCTCTCACCAAGCATACATACAGCCTTGAAAACAGTGGTATAGATATGTGTCATTTAAATGAGATGTATTTTTTCTTTATATTTCAGTTAATTATTTTTTCATGCATTGAAAATGAAAGAAATATTTGGGTACTCTCCCAACCACAGAAATTTTGCAGAAAATTCTGGTGAATTTCTGTCTAAGCTATTTGAGGAACATGGGAAATTACCAATTATCTTTCAATATTTTCAGTTTTTTACATCTGAGAACAGTGTATCACACAAAAAAAATTAATGGAAGATGGCTGCTTCATAAAATAAATACCTCCAAATTGTCCTTCCTATATGAAATCCATTAAAAGGCAAGCAGAAAGTACCTGGGCAATTTAGATGATCCAACAGAGAAAATCATGACCATTGAGGTGCCTGAGCAGGTGCAGATGTACAACAAAGACTGCTTTACATTGAAACCATCAACTACTCTTACTAGGGGCTACCTTAGAAGACTGCCCAAGTTATTGAGGATTTGCCCTGCCATACTAAAAGACAGAGCTTTTAACCATGAAGAAACTGAGCTGACTACTACAGTCCTGTGGTTCTTACACCCTATATACTTTCATCCAACTGCAGCAACCCACAGAGAAATCCATTTTTCAGGACTGCTTCTGGTTTTCTCCCGTTGCATCAATATTCTTAATGTTCTTGATGTTCCTAAAGAAATGGCATAACACAAACCCACTGTGAAGCCAGTGGGCAATTTTGTCCATAAAGTAATGCAGCAGAAGGGAATTTCATGAGGATGAACAAGATCTACTTGACTTACACAAGTTTTACACTCTCTGTCATTCTCTAGCAAAGACAAGTCAATTCTGTGAGGAAAATTAAAATTCAGAAAGGATTGCTGTCATGCAAATTGCCCCTGCTTTATTTCAGGAAAGCTTGTTTTTATCTTGTGAGCGATCCTATGAGAAGGGCCAGTGGATTAATGTTTTGTGGAACAGGTTGCAAAATACAGAAATGTCTCTGCTTAAGAAATGTCTTCCCTCTGTGATCTGAATCATTATCCCTGGTCTGCAGGGGCCTAGAGATTATAAGGAAAAGTTAATCAGCTTATGATATAGGGGTCCACTCTATACCAGAATTTTTACTGCTCACCAGAGGGCTGAAAATCACTGCTCTAGATCCCTTACAAGCAGGTTTTGTCTTCATGGTTGCATTCTGCCAGAGTAGCTACATAAGAGGAATTAACCACATTTTCACAGCTTGTTTCTCTGTACTGCCCCATATCTATGTGTCACTCTTCTTACCTAATTTTACTGCTAGCAAACCCTGGCTTCAGATAGGGTCCAATGGGAGTGTGCAGAACCCACCCACACAAAACTCCAGCAAGTTTGCTGGGATTTCCTACACTGAATCAGGAACAGAAAACGTATGTGTTGTGTGCAGCTGGTTGTATTTATACTTCTCTGACCAATCACACATTTGGGGATTTTGGTGACACAGAAGTTACTCAACTCTCTTTGCTTTATATTAGTTGCCAAGGAAGAAAGTTGTAGTGGGTTGTAGAAATAAGATGGCATAAGCATCTACACTGAAAGCACAAAAACAGATGCATTGTCATAGGGTAGCTTTGAATTAGGCCCTCAAAAAGTAATTCTACTTTCACATCTTGAATTTTTGTTTTGATTCCAAGTGAGGAAAAGGGAACTAACTGCATGACATAATTTGACTAAGAAAGCCCAAAAAAGAATTTCTTCTGGCTACTTAACCTGTATGCAGTCTTGCATAGGTTTATTTTTATATCTGTGACATCTTTATTTGCTGCTGCCTCTTCCTAAAAACAATAAGCCCTTCCTGTGCTTTTGCAGACCATTGTAAGTAAACAATTCTCCTTTTGGTTTTAAAATTATCTTTTGCACAAGAAACATTTGTCCTACATAACAGCCAGTAAATTAAAGAGGATGCTGAGTGGGAGACACATCTGTGTATATATATTAGAGAAAGGTTTATGACTTTCTACACAGTGACTTCTCCACTATTTTACTGTTGTGGGCCACAAGCCATTCTGGAGTGATCCAGAAGTCAGAATCTTCCTAGGTGCCATCTTGTCAAAGAAAATTACACCATGCATCTGATGTTTTATGTGGATCTGGATGTTTCCCACCTCCCAGTCTCTTCTTCCACACTGGTTTATGGACAGATTTTCAAAAGAGCTCAAACACGGTAGTATACCATCTTGAAGACCGGACCCAAAACCTATAAAAATCTTGGAAGCTCAAAAAACCAGATATCAGAACCCTGGAAATCCTATCCATATCTAGTACCTGACCTAATATTCTAGGCTATCTCTTTTTTAGAAGTTTTCAAAATCACTTGCAAAATCTCAATAAAAATGTTGAAACTGTTTGTGCACAAATCTTACATCAGCTGTATGGAATCCTTATAAGAGTTGGAGAAAACCAAATAGATTTAGCCAAATTTTTAACTAAATAACTGTTTGTGAATTATTGCTCTTTAGAGTATTTCTCTTTCCTGCAGCCCCATCACCACCCACCCAGTTTCATCCTTTTATTCTTCCACTTGCAACATTCCTCAGCTAAACTACAGACTGATCCTTCTGATTTTCAGCCTATATTTCAGTAAGTATAAGTCCTGTACTCATGAATTCTCTCAGATTTTAACAACTACCATTACAGTCTTTAATTTCCATCTATCAGGCAGGAAAGGGACAATTCTCCTTGGTTGACTATGGTGAGAACCATTTACTCTTCATCTTCCATTCTCCTTTCTGCCCATGTGGATGTGGATAGATATCTCTGATCCAATAAGCTTTGTGCTTATTACAAATGCTGTCCCAGTTTTTCCAGTTTGAGTACCTGCAGGTTTTCTGTGCAGGAAGAGACATGAAGGCAGCCCTGTGCTTAGAAAAGAGGGTTACGAGACCACTGGAGATCAGTTTTGTTCTGAATTAGAAAAGCCTGGTAGAGAGACAGCCTGTGAGCAGAGACAAGGCAAAGACAGGCTGAGAGAGCCAAGCAGGTTGTTGATCTACACAAGCAATTATCAGAATGACTTTGTGAAGCACAATGGGGCAAACAGAGCATGCAGGACTGGGAACAGAGAAATCAGGCAGTGAGCCTGGATGAGAAGACAAGATGCTCTCTGGTGAATTCCACAGGTTTATGCTCAGGGGTTGCTAGCAAAGGTGCAGACCAGAAGTGACAACACAGATAACTAGCCATGAAAATGCAACCTTCTAGTGTTGCTATCACAATCACTGTGGGTTTTGCTGACTACTGGAAAGTGGCTTCTGAAAGAGCCATGCTCTCTCATGTCAGCTAGCCTGAGCAGTGGTTGAGTCCTGGCAACCTATCAGAAATTCAGACTTACTGCTTTATACCAATCTGTGACTTTTCAGCACAAAAATCCAGCTTAACAAATCTGTCATGACTTATCACAACATACTCTGTGTAAACATACCAATAGTATGACAATAGTCAGTCTGCACTGGTATTTCATCAAGAACTTCTTTTAAACATTAGTTAGGCGCAAAAAGGGAGAGAAGACCTGCAATAAACTGATACATTTCAAATTTTTATTTTATTTTTTCCGTCTTTAAATACATTTGTAAGCTTTTTATTTTTTCCAGTTTTGTCCTTAAGCACAACTTCCCTGGTACAAGTTATCACATACTGTGGAGTCAAAAAGCTTTTGCAGAATTAAAAGTCACAAACACATGCAAGCTCAGAGCTCAAAAGTAAAAACTAGAGGGTTGTATGAGGAAGAGACGTGAAACATGAAGAGGTGTGTAAGAAGGACACACTTTGAAAGCTCTTGGCCCTTTTCTTAGTTCGTGAAGGTCCACCAAGCTGCACGTGGTTTACTAACATAAAAGTAGAATGTTCACATCCATGTCACAGCCTAAAGAAAATAATGCTGCAGCTTCAATTCTATTGAAGGCAACTTCATTTCACCATAGAAGCCAACAGACTGACAAGAGGAACAGACCCCTGCCCAGGTCAGTTAGCTGATCCATTTAGACTTCTCCTATGTAAGTAACTCAGACTGAGCTTAGCCTCTGGCACCGAGATAGCAAGTGGCACAATGCAACTCACTTTCAAATAGCTAGTCCTTCCCTTCCCACCACCCAGCTGAATACCCTCATCCATGCTACTTGTCAGAAGAAGACCTCAGCATATGGTCCTCCCCAAACCATGCCACGAGTCAGACAGGGACATGGACACAGTTATGCATTACCATAGGCCAGTGCCTGGCCTCAGCACTGTTTAGGGGACGAGCATGTAGCCTGGTACTCCTTTTACTGAAGAGCAACAGGAGCCCAGCTGAAATGTGACGCAAGGGAGGAAATACAAGAATTGGTAGAAATTGGTCTGGCTCAATTTAAAAAAAAACAGCTGTGAGGCCAGGGATGTTATTTCCATTATTTGTTCCTGTGACAGGCTGCTCTCATCATCCTACCACATGTACCAAGGTTTCCAAATTAGAAAAAAAAACCTGTCATAAATGTAAAAAGTGTCACATACCTTGCAGTGAGTGCATTTTTCTATAAAAACTGTTTTGCCTGATGCAAACTTCTTTCCTCAAAGAGCTTCTATTGCCTTTTCCCTGTCAAATGAAAGTAAAATTCTTCCAAAGGGAAGAAATGAGCAAACAAAAATAATAAAAAACCAATTCAGGTCATTTATCCTTCAGACTTTTACAAAGTCCAAAATAAAGTTGTTATTTGTCACTAAATAAGTGCATGCAGTAAGTCACTTACTTTCACATAGCGTGGGGCTCCTGAATGTTGAAAGCAACAATTCCCAAAACTTTCCCTATTAATTTTATCTGGTGAAAAAAAAGTTTGAAGTTGTGGATGTCCCATCTCTGGAAGTATTCAAGACCACATTGTTTGGGGCTCTGAGCAACCTTGTCTAGACAAAGGTATCTCAGTCAATGGCAGGGAAGTGGAAGCTAGACAATCTTAAAGGTCTCTTGTCCAAACCATCCTATGATTATGTTCTTTGACTGCATCAAATGGACTGTATCAAGGAGAGCAAACCACCCTGGGATAAGTCTGGAATGAACTTGTAAAGCCTGCACACTAGTGTAAAGCCTAGGTAATCCATAGAATGGTGTTATCTAAGAGGCAAACTCCTTTAAGCAGCTGAAGGTTTCAAGGGGAACAGAACAGAGGGAATAGTGCAGGGGACAAAGTTTCAAGATTTTCCTGGTTTAGGCAGCACCTTTTTATCTGCAATTTCTCAGTCAATGTTCAGAAAATGTTCTCCTGTTCTCACTCCATTTCATACACAGTGAATCTGGCTTCAATTTGGATCCTCTCTTAGTTTTAGGCAGTAGTGTTATTAAACAAAAAAACAGTGATCTTATCTTTAAAAGTTCCATTTAGGAGCAGAAACTATGAAAGGACAAGGTAATGGCCTTTGTAACAGGAAAATATGCTTTGCTAATTTGCATTTTAAATGGATTGGGCTACAAGCCTTCTGGTGCTGGGGTAATCGTCCCATTTTCCACATGTATAGTAGAGGTTACCTACTGTTCAACAGGTAAAACTGCTGTTCCACTTTTTCCAGGGATAAAGCAACACCTTCTTTGCCACACCAACTTCATCACGTGTGCCAGATCACAGGGAAGGAACAGGAATCTATCTGAGTCCTACACTAAAGAACAAAATATAAGATAAGTAGATGTGGCAAGAAAAGGTGTCAGGAGGAGGAGCAAAAGGGTGGCTAAAAGCAGCAAACCTGCAAATCAGCAGAAGGATGTCCTAAGGGACAGGTGGGACAGATTTGATAAGCATGGGGCATGGAGCTGATGGGGCAAGGATACCAAAATACAAAAGAGTGAGAGATTCAGAACAGAGCCAGGGGAATAAGGAACAAGTGACTAGAGGCCAAACACAGAGTGAAGAGATGGAGAGGACAGAAAGGTGAGAGTAACATTGTCAGAACAGTGTAGAATTCTTCCTCAGGATAAAATTATCAACTTTGTGAGAGTGTTGAAGACCTTACACGTGAAGGAAAGAAAAAAACATTAATGTGGACCTGTTTTGATTATTTGCTTGTGCTTATGGACAATTACTGGAAATCCAAAGTGATCTTACAGACAACAAAAATAATAAGCTGAGGGACAATATAGTCCAGTGCCTCAGCACATAGGCATTTAAAGAGAGAATGCATAGAACTACTCAAACAAAGGCAAACATCAGATTTGGTCCTTACTCTAGAAAGTAGGGAAAGGGGAAAAAAAAAAACACAAGAGGAGCAGATTGGTACAGTTGTTATGGGTGAAGGGTATCTTCTACTTCGGTCACATCCCACTACATCAGCAGCAGGCAGGGATAAATCTTAATGCTCCTGAGCATTTTAATTCATTAAAAAACCCTGCTACATGAAAAACTCCTTTTTGCATAAATCAGGAACCCTCAATGCAGAACGATGGGTCAGAGCTTTGGCAAACGACACAAAGATGACTGATTCTTGCAATTACCAAACTGTACAGGCTGAACTAATTGGTGATAGAATAATGACAGGACAAAAATCCAGGCACTCAAATGTGAATGCTTAGAGATCCCATTAACTCTACAGAGAACCAGAGGTGGACAGCTAGTGAACAAATTCACATCCAAACAGGGAACACAAACAAAGCAGTCACAAAGGTATTTAACAAGGCAGAGAAAGGAAAGCATGAAAATTTACTGAAAATTCAGCAAAGAACAACATAAAAAGTAGAAGAGATGAAGAAAATCCTAAGATGGATGGTTATTGAGGGAGAAAAAGAGATAATAATTAAATTCCCTTTACATGGGCCCACATTCAAAACTTCTGATGAGTCATTATGCAAAGGATGGCAGAAAAGAAAAAAAAATGTCCCCATAATAAAAAAGAAATCAGTGACTCAGAGATCTTTGCATGTATGTGACATCAGTGAAGTGCAAGAGAGGAAAAAGATTAATGAACTGTGAAGTTCAGACTAACAGCAGATGCAAAGACAGGGCAGCAGAACAGAGTAAAAAAGAGAATGTGAATGAACAGGGGGCATCAGCCTATGCGAAAGGTACAAAGACCTCTTCAGAAGTGTACATAAAAAGAGAGAAAAATAGCAGACCCAAATTTTTGACTCTCTGATAACATAATAACAATACCATCATGCCAAGTAAATTAAGATCAAATATCAGATTAGAAGTAGATAAAATTAAAGTTCAGGTAGTACAGATATTAGGAAGACATTTAGCAAAAATAAGAGTTATTATCCCTGCACATTAAAACTAAATCACAGATAATTTCTGTGAGACACACACCAATATAAACCACTTTCCATGTAGCCAACACCATACTGTATTCATGCAATGAAGGAGTGGACTTTTGAAACAAGACAGGAACTGAGATGCTTAGAGAAAACAAATTACCAAGTATCCACTCTTAAGGCAAAAAAAAAAAGTCAATATCTCCATTTTTCTCTAATATTCTCTTTGTTTCAATATCGCACATTAAATAGCAAAATTTCAGAAAGCAGCATATGATAGATATCAGAAAGCCAAACACAGACATTAAAAATTTAAAGAAAGGAAATAATTAAAATAATTATTGCTCACAATCAAAGAACTTATGATATACTAAAGCAAAACCCTTCATAATAAAATCAGTACAGGTTACCAAGTGAGAACAGCCATCTATTTTGCAGCTGCCACCATAGAAAATGACTAGTGCACATTACACAGTGCACAAATGCTCTTTCATTGCACAGTGCTCTTTCACTTGGAAGCTCAGAAAACATGCAAGAATGAGCAGGAGCCAGTGATGTACCACAGGGCAAAAAGATCATGCTAGAGCAGAGGAGTCTCTGAGCATTCCAGTCTCTGAGAGCAAAGGAATGGAGCCAATATGAGGAGACTGTGGGGAACACACAGCCTCCAAACCTGGTGGTGGCGATACTTGGAGGAGAAAAGATAGTGCTGAAAATAGGCAGAGAAAGAGATAAAAATCATTCATTTTTACTTATAACATGAAACAGTAAATCATGCCTTTGATCATTTTCTCCTACATGACAATCATCTGTGATTACACTCCCAGGCAGCAGTCTTTGGGTCCACATTTGCAGTGGAGGGACATGGAAAAAGCATGGCCCAGGGAACAACAGCCAGCTTGAGAGCTGGCATCCCTGTGAGGGGTCTTGTGGCAACTCCACAGCAGTGGGAGCTGAGAGGGGGCATGGTTCCGGTTATGACCTGTCCCTAAAGGCAAGGGTAACCCAGGATCTTGTTAATAGATCCCTTGGGGCAGATTA
>VWYE01007658.1:42425-66344 GCA_013398995.1 Alaudala cheleensis
AAAAAAAAAAAGTCAATATCTCTTTTTTTCTCTAATATTCTCTTTGTTTCAATATCACACATTAAATAACAAAATTTCAGAAAGCAGCATATCATAGATATCAGAAAGCCAAACACAGACATTAAAAATTTAAAGAAAGGAAATAATTAAAATAATTATTGCTCACAATTAAAGAACTTATGATATACTAAAGCAAAACCCTTCATAATAAAATCAGTACAGGTTACCAAGTGAGAACAGCCATCTATTTTGCAGCTGCCACCATAGAAAATGACTAGTGCACATTACACAGTGCACAAATGCTCTTTCATTGCACAGTGCTCTTTCACTTGGAAGCTCAGAAAACATGCAAGAATGAGCAGGAGCCAGTGATGTACCACAGGGCAAAAGGATCATGCTAGAGCAGAGGAGTCTCTGAGCATTCCAGTCTCTGAGAGCAAAGGAATGGAGCCAATATGAGGAGACTGTGGGGAACACACAGCCTCCAAACCTGGTGGTGGCGATACTTGGAGGAGAAAAGATAGTGCTGAAAATAGGCAGAGAAAGAGATAAAAATCATTCATTTTTACTTATAACATGAAACAGTAAATCATGCCTTTGATCATTTTCTCCTACATGACAATCATCTGTGATTACACTCCCAGGCAGCAGTCTTTGGGTCCACATTTGCAGTGGAGGGACATGGAAAAAGCATGGCCCAGGGAACAACAGCCAGCTTGAGAGCTGGCATCCCTGTGAGGGGTCCTGTGGCAACTCCACAGCAGTGGGAGCTGAGAGGGGGCATGGTTCTGGTTTATGACCTGTCCCTAAAGGCAAGGGTAACCCAGGATCTTGTTAATAGATCCCTTGGGGCNCAGGGTTTACTTTGCCCAGCTATGATCCATGGTCCTGATGAGCCATGGATCCATGGGTTGATGTTCCAGGCTGGTCTTGGCCCATCCCAATCCTCAGGGAGGTCCCCAATGCCCGGGCTGTGGCTGGCCCAGTGCCCCCAGATGCCTAATTCCTGTCTGGAGAGGTGGGACAGGCCCTCTGCTTCTCTGCTGTCGCCACCTGGGGATCCCCTGCCACTCCCAACACTCATCCCCAGGGAGCCACCACTGCTAATGTGCTTGGGCCACCATTCAGGCAAAAGAAAATCTTATAGGTCCTACATCCAGGTACCCACCAGGCTTTCCATGCTGGCAAGGTAAGCAGAAAGAGCACAGAGCCTGGAGCCCTGGCACACGGTAGCCCAGATGTTGAACTGCCATCCTCCACAACCCCATTTCTGAGGAGTGGAATGGAGCAGAGGGACAGTTTTAACCATATGGAGGTGCACTGTAAGGCCTGTTTTATTTACCACTACCAGTGAAAGCCCATGATGTGCCACTCAGGTGGGAAAAGTCCAAGCTGTGTGTTCAAGGAAGGGGAACTATTCAGGCAAAGTTTCAATATCCATGATTCCAGATCATGTTTAAGGATTAGTTCCAGTTACTCAGTCTGCCGTGTTAGGTATTTGATGCATGGTACACAACACAGGTATGTGCTCACCAAGTTATGCAAAGCAGACTTACACAACAGAATAAATAGCAACTAAGTCAGAGCAGGAAATCTTCTGCCAGCTAGTACTCTTTCTGTCCTTTCATAACACAAAAATATCAAATGTAAGGCTAAGGGACTACTCTACCATGCTGCCAGGGCAAGGGGATAGATAGAAAGAGTCTAGTAACAAATCCTCCAGAGCAAAAATGAATACAGATTCACGTTTGTTGTGTTGGACTCTTGCAGAGTGACCTCACCTATATTCTCATAACATAGTATCCACGCTAATTACAGCAGAAAATCTCCTAAGAGATCACAGCCATACTGAAAATAGGCAAGAGAGAAGGACCATACAGAAGCCAACAGTGGAATTCATCTTTTCTAATTGTAGGCATACAGAAGTTACATATGTCCTCTAAACTTCTTGCTTACTCTGGTCTTAGAGTTATAGACAGCTATCTCTGGTTGAGGTAACTGTCCTAGAGGCCCCTATTTCTTCCAAATGATTTCAGGGGGAACCTTATAGCCAGTTTAGAGTTCGGACTAGCCTTTTTTCAAAATTGATAATCAGCAAAATCCAATTTTCCCAGTGTCAGGCAGAAGAACAAGCCAATTAAAATTTATCATCTACTTCCAAATGAAAGGTGAAAAAACAAAAGTTTTCAAGATCACAGAATGGCCAAGGTTGGAAGGGACCTCTGGAGGTGATCTGGTCCAGCCCCTTGCTCAGGCAGGTAGCCCAGGATCATGTGGTTTTGTAATACCTCCAAGGATGAAGACTTTACCTCCTCTCTGGGAAACTAGTGCCACTGCTCGGTCACCCTCACAGTAAAGAAGTGTTTTCTGACAATCAGGTGAAAACATCATGTGGCATCTTTCTTGTATTCCAAAAGATAATCATAAAAAACATGGGCCAACCCCTTTGTGACAAACTCCCTGTAACAAATAATGGCCTTGATGACACAGGGCAGTGTTTGATGAAGCCTCAATTTTTTTTCTTCACTGCCTACTGCACCAATGCATCACAGCTGATCGTTTGAAATGCTTGAGGCAACTTGTGGGGTTCATGGGGAGTTCATGCCATAGTAATTTATAAGAATGGTTATGAAAGAAATTTTGCACTGAGCAAGAAGAGGTTGAGTAAAACAGGACAAATGACCTATTAAAGACAAGTAAAACCATAGCAAACTCTAAGGGAAAGAGACCAAATTTACTGTACAATCTCTGTAAGGGAATGAATTTGATGGCAAGTGAAGGTAAACAATTTTAAAAGGAAAAGCAGTATATTTATATTCACAGTCTCCTATATGAGGCAACCCAGTAAATTTGTATTTTCACTGGCAAGCAAGACTGCAACATGATGGAGAAGAGTAGTAGGAAAAGAGAATAGTAGGATTTAAGGTGTTTCTCTGAAATTTACTTTCATTTAGTCTTTAGCAATAAGAAGGAACATCTTCAGAAAGTCATGATTAAGAAAGGGATTCAGATGTGCGAACTAATAAAAAAGCCCACAATACCTTGGAAACTCTCATCTCAGTAGGACTACTGGTAGACAACTTCTCAGAAAATATATTTCCAAACAAGTCACCAAGTTTCAAAGGCTTGATGAAATACTTTCACTTAATCTTGTATAGAAATATTTCTTAAAATGGGCACACAAACGCTTTTTTTCCTATTAGCAAATAATTCTGCCTTGAGAAGTGCACAGATACACTCCTGAAACATTTCTGCCTTACAGGTCCATCTTGACAACCTATAAAGCAGGAGCACATGGCTTAGCATGTGGTTGTAATGGTCAGCTTGACTGATACTCAGGTAGAGATCAGATCAGTACTGGGACAGCTCTTCTTTTGCGGTTTATCGAGTCCTTTGTCAAAAAACAGCTGACAGCTGTTAGATTATACCTTTTTAAAAAGCCCCAAATATCTAAGCACAAAAATTGGACATCAAAAAACTCTAACAGAAAATGGTCCCTGCAATTTAAGGAGTACAACAAAACTGATGAAAGGGATGGAAGGAGTGTCTTCTGAGGAGCAGCCAAGGACTTTGGGTTTGCATAGTTTGAGTAGAAAGAAGGAGGCTGAGTGGTGAAGTCATTGCTCTCTACAGCTTCTTGAGGAGGGGAAGGGGAGAGGAAGGTGTTGAGGCTCTTCTCCTTGTTATCCAGTGGTAGGACATACGGGAAAGGTTCAAAGCCATGCCAGAGGAGGTTTATACTGGACATAAGGAAGCATTTTTCTTTTACAGAGAGAGTAGTCAACCACTGGAGCAGACTTCTTAAAGCTGTGGTTGATGCCCCAAGCCTGTCAGTGTTGAAGAGGCTTTTGTACAATAATGAGGCTTTTGGCCCTTAATAATGTGCTTTAACTTTTGATCAGCCCTGAAACGGTCAAGCAGTAGGACAAGATGAGCATTATAGATCACTCAGAACCTGAAATATTTTTTATGTTCTATTCTATTCTCAAAAAAGCATTCTTCAGACAGTCCACCAGTCTGATATGAATAGAACATGAGACAAAAAACAATAGATGACAAATTAAATTTAACATACCTCAGCACAAGATGAAGTAAGGACAAAGCCATGGCCAATCTTCAAAAGAAAGACTTGATATTTTTTACAGCATCCTGCTAAATAAACAAAGGCTTTGTACCAAGTCACCCCAAAAAAACTATTAAACTCTCATGGTTTAGGAATGGTATTCCCCAATCTAGTGTTCTTCCCCCGTTTATTGTTCCCCTGAAAACACTCCAAACCATGCACTGCTCATTAAATTCCTCCTCCCCCTCCCTCTCCCTCTGCAAAGGACGGGAGAGGAGAACTGGAGGCACAAAAGTTAAATATCACTTGTGGAGATAGGAAAAATTTACTAGAAACAATAAGATAAGAAATGAACAGTAACAACAACAATATTAATAACAGAGAGTACTAGAGAGGTGAGCAATTCACACACAAGAGCTTAACATGCAGAATCTGGCACTGCCCTGACCACTCACCCTTGTGAGCTGGGTTAATTGGCCCCAGTGTTAAGAAGAACACCATGTATTCTGTGGACTGGCACAAGGTTGATCTTAAATCTTCATCTAGTTGGACATACAGTTCTGTAATAGAATTTTAGTACACAAAATCTGTAACTTTCAGCTCAACACTTCCTGAATTTTTCCCAAATGTGGAAGCAAAACCAAAAGAAAATAAAATATGCATGCAGTAGGACTGAAGATATCTGTAGGAAAATCTCTTCTCAGTTCAGTGATGAAAGTGGAAGCAAAGCATGGAGATTATGAAGATTTGAACTAGTGTAATGAGAAAACAGCTTTTAATGGAGGCAAAAATATCACTTAAAATGTTAACAGTCATAGCATTTTGCTTTTCATTGCTGCATGACAACCCAATATTTGTTCAAATAGCAGGGATAAGCCAATTCCACAGCTTCAAAGAAGCACAAGTGAGCAAATTCAGGTAATACCATAGAAGCAAACCTATGATCACCTCAGTTAAAGAAAATTAGATTCCCCTGGATCACCACATGAACACTCAGGGCATTGACTAGGAAATCCTAAAAGTGGAAGAACTGCATTGCTTTCCTTTTCTTTCCTGTAGTCATTATCTAATTAGAGATAAATGGGTTTCCCCACCTTTCTACACTGCACTTTTCTTGCCAGAAATCATGCCAGAATTCCCGGTAATTGATGCAAATCTGCTTCAGCCCTAAATTGTTATCGGTTATAGCCTGGTGCAATTCTGGTTTAAGTTCATAACAATCTAATACAGTTTTCCAACACCAATCAATATCACTATTCAATGTGAAGGGTAAAAGGGAAAATGTCAAGGTTATTGTTTCTGTCAGAAAGAGAACATAAATATTTTCTCTCACTATTAGATGAGCTCATATATGCTGGTGAGGAGGTGTGCAGCATCAGAAATTCAGGGGTTCGAAACTAGAGGCAATCTGCAGGGGTCAGCAAAGAACAAATGTCAGTCACACTTAAACACAAGTAGACTGCAGCCAACTTCTGTGTCATTTATAGAATTTGCCTTTCACCTGCATGCCTCAGTGATCACAGCACCTTCCCTTTCCTCCTGTAGGAACCAGGATAAGATGAGGTAACTCACTCACTTCTGTCTAGCTGAATAGTCTGCCAAAAAAGAAAAACCTGACAGGGCTGACACATGTAGCCAATGTGCCATCTCAGAGCAGATGAATCAGCTGATGCTCATGATTGATTGGGTGCTCCATATACCAAAGTCAACAAAAGGCAAGATAAATGAGAAAATAAAACAAAACCTGAGATCAACTAAAAGTTGTACTTCCTGACAAAACCCAGAGGTCTAAGATGTGCATCCAGCCTGGAAAGAAAGCCTTTTGCTCATTCAGCATAACCATTTAATTTTGAAATAGACTTGGTTTGATAGTATGTATCCACATCATGGTCCATAAATTTCCTGGCTTGAAATGGGTCTCCCTATTCTATATAGGTATCTCTTTATTAGTAGCACTATAAAGAGTGTGATTATTGACGCTGTATTGTAAATCCAAACCTCATGTTTACAGTGAAACTACAATGTTAAAATCTTTGACTTATAAAACCCATGTCTTTCATTCAAAGTCATGACTTTTTTATTCAATAGGTCAAAACAAGTCTTACTTCATGAAGAAAATTCAGATACCTGAAGAGGGAAGCAGGTGTTCTCTAAATTAAATGACACTGATTTTATTTCTTGTCATGACTAGAGGAGTTTAAAAGTACTCTTAGAAGAAGAGTCTTAAGATTACTCTCCTTTGCATAATTTTGTCTGCATTTACTGCATGGCTGTGGCTGCTACTTAGAAATACTCTTTCACCAACAGATATTTTAACTTATAAGCAAGTCAAGAACGAAAAATATAGGTGTTTTGATAAAAGCCCAAATATAACACACATTAAGGCCATTTTTTATAATTAGAAATTCAATATACATTGATTAGAAGTTTGGGGGTTCCATTTTATTTTATTTTCTTGGCATTTCTGAAACTGATTTAGGAATGTCAAAAAGCCTACCAAAATCTATCAAGTAACTAATATAAATGAAACAAGGAAAATGACTAAAAATGCTATTTGGACACTTAGCCAGCAGTTATTATAGAAAACCCTCTAAAAAAAGTTTAATATTCTATTGATAATGCAAATATATTTTCTTTTCACTTTCAAAATTTAAGTGATCCTACAACTGCTACATTATCTTAAGCCACACATATTTCCAGCTCCAATAAAAGGATAAAATGTAGGAGAGCAGGATGATAACATCCAGGTATCCAAGATTTTGTTCAAGCAGTTCCAAACAATCATCTATTGCACATTTTCCCTTTTTTTGAGCAAATTTTTAAAAGCCCATAAAATGAAGCTGACATTTATCAAGAACAGTAATAGCCATTTACAAAACAAACAAAAATTGCTGCCATTAAAATAAAAGAGATTTGACATTATAAATTGGCATTTCTAACATATCAGACTATATTGTGTAGGATTTGTTACTGTCTTGATGCAGCTTTTATAATCATGTGGGCTGGGATCCTCATGATATCCTAATATTTACAAGATCCTCAGAATATATGCCCAAATTGAATCCACAGCCCCTAAAATTTATTCTTTCCTCCCATATTAAATTATTTTACCTTAGCCATTTTTTCACGGTCTGATGGCCTTTTGAGAGAAGTTCCTGCAGAAAAAAATCCAACAAAAGCACACATTCTAATATGAAGTACAGTAACAATGTACAAAACATTTCTTACTTAGAAGGAGGAAGCACTACCAGAGAGGCAACATTTCACCTGACATTCCAGCTGCTTGAACTGTTCATGGTGAATGAAATTTTAATTTCTTATAGAACTGTTCTCTCTCTTTTTTTCCTCTACTCTTCCCAAGGTACCACCACAAACTCTGAAATTTCTCCCATTTCTTCCAGGTGGGGACATGATGGAAACCAGAACATGAGATCTGGAGAATATGGATTATTACCTGCCTATCAACAACCAGCTGCCCTTGGTGTTCTGATTGTGCAAGCTCATGCTCTCAAAATATGAAATTGAAACTCTTTTCTGTATCTTCATTATTACCTACCATGTGTAGGTTAAAGACTTTGTTTTCAACTCCATTTTGTGTCCTGTATCAAATGTGTGTGACTTAGATTAGTAATAATTCTTCTGCTCAGAGAAATTTCTTCCCTCTTTTCAGACCACCTGTGTCATCTGGAAACAAAACCAGTGACTAAATACAGACTAATAGTGACCAAAATTTATGGTTTTTCAAGGAGCTGGTGGACCAAAACAGTTTTATAATGTTTGAGATTAAAAAGAGATAGAAAATTAAGAAGTACTTTTTCCCCCAAAATATTTCCATTATGTAGTAAAAAATCAAGACAAAAAATTTGCCTTGAATCTATCCGGGAGCATTGTCTGAGTATTACTTCAGAATAAAGAAAGAATTTGCAAATTTCCTTAATTTTCCATATAGAAGTGGAGTTCTGTTCCTGCTGGTTCACATCGTCCGTCTGCAAAGGTGTTGGAGGAGAGAATAAACCAAGCAGAATCCACCTTGTTAGTTATTCATTTAAAAACCAAAAAAATACTGACTTACAGAAGGATGAAAAAATTAAATGTCAGCTAATGGAACAGAGAACTTTGGCAGTCTGCTGGAATAACTAGAGTACTAGAAATACTTTTAATTTTTTTTTTCCACTGGGAAAGGATAATAACCACTAATTCCCACCAAGGTATTTGGAAAACAAAATTTGCACTGCGGTTCCACATATTAAAACTTAATGTAAGAAGCTTAATCCAACTCACAATGCTGTAATGTTACAGCAAAGAAGGACAAGTAGTTTGGAAAACAAAACAAATTCTCAAATAAATTTTAGAATGAAATAGTGGTTTTACTTCACCCATCAGTTTCAAGGCATCTGTATTTCTATCAATCAGTGTTTCTGAGGGCTCATCAAAGACAGAAATACCTTCCAGAAATTCTAATGGGAACCTGGCAGAAGTGAAAAGCTGTTGACCCATAAACACACTTGAAACAACTATGATTGATCAGCATTAATATGAAAATAAACAAAATAAAACAGATTTTTACTTAAATCAAATTTGGGAGAGAATATTGTGATTTTCATCTTGGAGCATAGTACTTTGCACCAAGTGAAATTTTCTGACTACAGTTGAGTAGGAGATGAGATAAGCTTTTAAACTGACTACTAATTCAAAGACAGTTCTTGAAAAACACAGCCATGAAATTGAGGCCTACATTGAATTCACAGAAAAATACTTCATCACAGAAAAACTAGAAAATATGACCATGTAGGACAGCACCAAGTACCACAAACACAATTAGATTTCTTGTTCTGTTTATCAATGTCCTCTGAGGAAACTACAGCAAGAACAGAACTGTTGGAACAGTTGCAGAGAGGTGGAAAAAAACCCAAGATAATTATCTGAACATTTCAGGTGTTTCTCTCTGTTAAAAACAATTACTTAAGTACTTTTCAGGCTGATACAGTATTC
This sequence comes from Alaudala cheleensis, assembly GCA_013398995.1. Taxonomy (NCBI): domain Eukaryota; kingdom Metazoa; phylum Chordata; class Aves; order Passeriformes; family Alaudidae; genus Alaudala; species Alaudala cheleensis. Next base: position 51,481 of record VWYE01007658.1, read on the forward strand.
TAATTTTACCAGCATTATTTTTCTATCAGAGTGTGAACATATTGATGAGAATATTTTAAACCCAAAATATTCTTCATGCTCTAATATCCAGTTAGGAGTAAAACATCTAAGCCAACTTCAAAGAAGGAGACTACTGCTTATGATGGTGTTTTGGAAATTGCTTCACATTGGAATGCTTAACTGTTAGCAGAGAAGGAAACTCCTGAGTACCATATTTGACTTTAATCTATTGCAAGAGATACACTAACTTCATTAAAAAGACTGCTGCCTGTAGACATGGCTAATAAAAATGAGTTTACATCTGATAAGGCTGTAGAATGCAGAACCCTGTCCCACCTATACCTTGCTTGCTCTGAATTTATGGATATGTGCATACATGGACCTCAGCACAGATCTATTTACTTGTATATGAAATGCATTTGTTCACATATGCATCTGCTGGGTGCCACACATGAACTGGGTGCCACAAATTCCTCCCGCTGTTTTCTTAACATGCAACAAATACTGAAATAATTCAGAGGGAAAAAATTACAGAAATCTGAAAATATAAATATGAATTAGTCTGGAGATTTTCCTCTATGCAAAGCCATGACTGGAGTATTTTTTTTTAATCCTTTCTACAATAAGATTTTCTAACAATTACTTACATGTCTTCCAACTTCAACCTGTTCATATTGAAGCATTTTTCATGCTTGTTTTTCAGAAGTAAATAAGTGATTCCCTCAGAAATTGAACAATATGGCAGAACAACCATGGTAGAGCTTTTTAAGGATATTTTTAGTGCTCCTCTGTTCTTTTGAGAAGGAGCTTCTAATGGATCACCTCCAATAATGTTTTTTTTCTGTTCTGAACTTCCAGTTGAGAGGCCCCAAATGTTTCCATTTGTATGTGCTCAGTGGTTTGATAGGTTAACCTATAAAACTCTATCCTCTTTGCTCAGATGTCTACAAAGCCTGAGGAACAAACAGGACTTCCCCGGGAATTGAATCTGCCATGGCATAGTACCTGCTGCAGTGGCAGAATGACTCAGTGGCTGCTTTAAAAAGGCCCAGGAAACTGGGTGATGGAAAAAGAAGCAGATTATTTTAGAGCAAATAAGAAAAGCAGAAACTGAGATGCAAAACCAGAACAGATGCTGGAGGTGTGTGAGACAATGTGATAAGAAAGTGAACAAGCAGTAAGGAGTTGCAGAGCTGAGAGATAAAAGCAAGATTATCCCTCCACACTGAGTATTTTCTTTGACACTCAATATACCACTGGGCTAAACATTATTCCCACTACAGAGGATCAGTGCACAGAGTTTTTTAAATTTCTATTTGCAAACTGATTTTCTCTGTTCCCGCACTCTGAAGAAGTGCAAAGTACTTTAGAACTACTGAGGGCCATGAGAGCTGTGTTCTGAGCAGAGGAGCTGCTTTCAGGGAAGCAGATGCCTAACTTCCACAGCTTCATTTGTCTGGGAACTAAAAATCTAAACATCCTTTTTTGAGGCTTTTTTTTTGTTTGTTTCTGGGGGTTTTTTTAAATTGTTGCTCTTGTTCCAACAAAATAAGATATCACCCCCAGTTCCATCTGTCAAATGGCCCAGACTTTATATCTAGGACTGGTGTGCTGTATATTGTTCTCAATCTTTTTCACAAACCTTGTTAGTAAGTAATTTGTTCTTAGAAAGTGTTAAAATACAACCAGAAGGGAGAGATGAGGATCTTGATCACACAAGATTTTCTGAATCAGCAGTCAGATCCTTTATTTTATACATTATACAGGCCACCACCCTGAAAGTCCTTACTGTTGGAATGTGTTGTTTTGCTATTTCACAGTATGGAAATGACATTGTATGAAATTCACCAGCTGCTTTAATTTGAGAAATGTATGCTATAATCACAGCATCAGTTTACTCATTTTTATAACAATTTTCTATTTCACATGCTTTACAATCTGATGTGACAAGATATGCTAGAAGAAAATATTCCTCCTCTACTTTCAGCTTTGTTGAATCACTTCAGTTAAAAGAAAAAAAAAAAAAGAAGGGAACCTTGCTCTGACTTAGCACACGACTGCTGACCTTTATGCTATATATAATTTTTAAAAAACCACCAAAAGGAAAACCCCAAAAAAACCCACCTAAAATGGAAGTTTTCTCAGTGACATCATCACATACATAAAACGTCCATAGAAGAAGGGTGAATATGGAGAATTAATTATGTATATAATTATCAGTGCATCATCTGACACTATAATCCTGGCAGGAGGGAAGAGAAAAATAATAAATCACTGGATATCAATGTTTCAGCTGGCAGCCTTTCCCTACAGAAATGACACTCTATCTCTAGCTTCCACCACAGGACCTTTGCCCAGAGCCTAAGCCATCCAAGTGAGCCTCTTTGTCCCACACCATCCTCATTCTCTGGACCCCCAGAGTCAGTTGTTTTGTAGTGAACAGCTGTTTGGAGAAGCAGAACTCCAAACAGGTAGCTTATAAAAAAGAGCACTGACTTCAGCAAAAGGCCTCAGTTAAAGCAAAAAAAACTTCATTTAATTGATTTTGGGGTTTGCTTTTATCTCTGTATAATAGAGACCTATCTAACTACAATAAAGAGCTATCTAATTATACCACTGCAGTCAGAAGAACACAATAAATCTAATATCAGGAAGCACTATAGCAAAAGCCTCTCAAAGCTTTCTCAACCCCTTCCTGAAACACTATTCAATCAACTAAAGCATTATTGTGACTTACCCTTCAAAGTAAAAACACTTCCTCTTTTAATCTCAGTAAGAAAATATGTGAGCTTCATTATGAAATAATTAGCAATTGAGTTAAAGATGGAAGCTGGTAGCTGAACACATGTACGAGGATTGCAATGGGATTTACTGAATAAAGTAACAGCTTTTGAGTGATGGTGTGAGATATTTAGAGGTTCTGATGCTGATATTGCATTTAATGACTATACACTTCCCTACAGATTCTCCTAATTTAAATCTGAGCAGACTTGTTACTCCCTAATTTTCCCTTTATCCTGAGCCATTTGCCTCTTACAATAGCCTTAGCCTTCCTTCTCAGGATACTAGTCTATAAACATATTCCTATTGTTAGATATCTAATTTCAGACATTGAAATATTCCTCTGATTAATCATCCAGCAGAAAGGACGCAAAATGGTCTGATTAATCCAGAATATCACATCAGAGAGATGCATCATAATGTAGAACTTTTCCATATTGTAGTTCCTGGAGATAAAATAATTTATTTAGAAGAATGTGAGCTTATGTGGATATTCATCTCTATTTTCAAAGTCATAGTGTAGATGTAAAACTAATGTAGCTTCATATCCATTTTTATATTTTTTTCCTATTATTATAATAGTGTTGATGCATGTTTCCATGTGCTCTTCAAGATAAGAGGTTAACTCTGATTATTTGAAGGCTTCACAGAATTGATTTTCTGATACGTGGCTAAATTCTCTTCTGGCTCAAACTAGAACAGCAGCACTGCATTTGATCCAGGCATTTAGAGGGTCAGCAGAGTTTATTGGTCAAATTCAGCTTTTAGTTGCCAGAAATTGAGAGAAACCTAATTGATTTCTGCTAATGTATTGTAGAGTTGCACTTGGACATTTGGGGGCCAAATTTAGGCCAAGGACAGCAAGGACTGCAGCCACAAAATGAATGTGACAGAGAAGTAGAATTAAATTCATCAGTTTAGGGGCTGGTAATAAGGAAAACAAGGCAACTCCAGGCTGGGTAACTGACCTGTCAAAAAAGCAACCACAGGTAGGTTGACCCCAGCCCTAAATTTCTAGCACTACTTAGTGTATTAAGCTGTTGGAGAGTGTTTTGTGTTGTACCTGCAGCACAGGTATATCCCAGGTTATAAGATTATGAAAAAACCCCCATTGATTGACCAGTCACCTACTGCTGATAACATTTTTTCAAATTAACTGCAAACAGTTTGCTACCACGGTTCCATTTCTAAAAGAGAGCTTACCACTTTCCCATGGTGTCATTTACAAAACAGCATGGAAACAACAGCCTCCAGGTGCTGTGATTTTCAAGCTGTTCCTTGTGAGATAAGTGCCATCAAGATTCCCTCATTTAGTTTTGGCAATCCCATATTTAACCATGTTGTTGAGTGTGCTGAAAGAAAAATCTTAAAGGGTTTTTTTCAGTGTTCATGTGATGTTGCCAGAGAGATTACAAAATTATTATTTTTCAAATTTCCTTTGAAGTACTCTTGTTATGCAGTCTCTTCTTACACAAGAGCTGTTTCTGGGTTGCATTTTAACCTTAGCTGAGAGCAGGGAAGGGCCTTCCAAAGTTGTACACCAAGTGTGTGCAGAATTTCTAAGACTGAGATACTTTGAAGCTGGTTTCAGATTCTAAAGGGTACTGCAGTATGGTCAAAACAAGGAAAGATAATCCTGTGCTTGAAAAACATGCTCAAATATAGTTTTATGCGTATAGACCCTGTGTTTAACATTAAATTACTTGTTTTAAATTCACAATCAGCTTTTGGGATCCCACTCTGTATTCGTTTCTGTTTTCTTCTTGAATTAAAAAAGATACAAGTATCAATGAGCTATGTAAATAAAAACCTATGTTTTTCCATTCATTATCATAACAATGATCTTATCAAAATCTCAACACACTGCCCACCCAGTTTGCTGATTATAGTTGTTTGACTTTGGCTGGATTCCAGGTACCCACCAAAGCCACTCCATCACCTGCCTCTACAACTGGGCTGGGGACAGAAAAGACAGAAAAAGACTCATGAGCTGGGATAAGGGGAAGGAGCCATCACTCACCAATTACTGTCATAGGCAAATCAGACTTTACTTGGGGAAATTAATTGAATTAATTTCCAATCAAAATCCGTGCAGGATAACAACAAATCCTAAAAACACCTTCCCCCAACTCCTCCCTTCTTTCCAGGCTCTGCCACCTCCACCCAAACAGCACAAGGGAGACAGAGAAGTAGAGCTAGGGTCAGTTCACCATAAGTTTTTTTCTCCTGCTGCTCAAGGAGGGAAGTCCTTCCCTGATTCCAGTGTGGGGCCCTTCCCACAAGAGACAGTTCTTCATGAACTGGTTCAGTGTGGGTCTCTCTCCATGGGTCTGCAGGACCCTGCTCCAGCACAGGCTTCCCACAGGGTCACAGCCTCCTCTCAGGCACCCACCCACTCGAGCATGAGTGCCTTCCATGGGCTGCAGGTGGATTTCTGCACCTCTGTTGACCTCTGAGGGCTGCAGGGACACAGCTGCCTCACCATAGGCTGCACCATCAGCTGCAGGGGAATCTCAGCTCCAGTGCCCAAAGCACCTCCTCCCCTCCTTCTGCACTGACCTTTGTGCCTGTAGTGTTGTCCCTCTACATTTTCACACTCCTCTCTGGCTACCATTTCTTCTTCACAACAAGCTGTCTTTTCATTCTTAAATATGCTATCACCAAGGTGTACTGCTGTTGCTGATTGACCCAGGCTTGGCCAGGGGTAGGTCCATCCTGGAGCCAGCTGGCATTGGTTCTGTCAGACAGGGAGGAACTTGCTGGCAGCTTCTCACAGAATTTACCCCTGTAGCCCCCGCTTCCAAAACCTGGCCCTGTAAATCCAATACACTGATGGAGAGTATCAGTGAGCACAGAACGCTCTGTGAAGCCATCTGGATTTGGGTCAGTAAAAAGGGAGACCTTTTGGGAGCAGAGAATGGGGGATAAACCAAGACCTAAAGGCAATCCCATTACTGGTCATGCCCTTGATAAGGGAGAACCAGCCTGTGGCACCTCAGAAGGACTAGGCTATGACAGAGAGGTCATTGATGGCCTAGTGATCATCTAATAAATGCAGGTGGGTGACTTGAGACCAGTAAGGGATCCCATGTAATCATAACAATTCAAAATAGCCACCTCTGAAATAGCTCAGAAAAGAGCCTAAATGAGGTCCTGGGCTATCAGAATCATGGGAAAAGCCCCTAGGTAGGCTAGACAGGGACAGTCAGGACTAACAGTGCCCTCAGATGTCATACAGCAGCCAAAATAATGAATGCCTTGGACATTATGCTTATGCTATGATTTTTGTGTTTGGTTAAGTGTTACTTAAGTCAGAATTTAGTCCTCCATTCCAGGTCCAAATATTATTTTCATGCATAAATCGTAAGTTCTAAAAGCTACCATTCACAGATATTTGAGTGAAGTGTTTAATCCACAGATGGATTAAGAACAGATGTGGTTTAGTCCATAAACTAAAAACACATCAAAAGTATATCCCTTTATACACTGTTAGAACCACCTCTAACAGTGGCATCTCTTGCACCTTAAACTTAGTATGTGAAATGAAAATTACTTCATCACAAAAGGTCTGCTTCTAGCCAATAGAAAACTGTCCTGTAGCTCATGTTTCTGAGCTGCTGAGTCTGGTGAAACCCAGTAAAAGCTATCTCAGCTGAAGAGCTGCCATTGAGAGCTTCCTCATTCCTTCTTTATATGCTGTGCCCAGTTGAAGCATCATTTCCAAAAAGTGCTCCAATTAGGTTTGGTAAGGTTTCCAAGTCACATTTCTGTGGGATGAGGAAGTCCAGCATAATGACTCTGAAACAGACACAGCACACCCATTGAGCTATGAATGCTGCTTCCTTTCCTGCTTTTCTTTGACCACTATTCATTTATTCAGTAAAAAAAAGCACTAGTAACTAGTATTAGCATCTGCTGTGCTTTCAGGATTTGCCTCTTCATAGTTCCAGAGATGAAAATCTCCTTTTTCCTTTCACACTGGGTAGGAAAGCTTCTGGTGTCTGTTGTTCTGTAAAGGCCAGATACATCTGAGAAGTTGTTTCAGTGGCTTCAGATACTGCACATTGAGATGATGGTTGCCATGATCTCTTGTACATGAAAGGCACATGAAGTAGCTGCCTTTCTTATTTCCAAACCATCATATATCACTCCTAGACATCGGCAAACTATTTTGTTTTCTGTATAAATGTCCACATGTCTCTACCCTTGATCTGGTACAGAATTTCCATTAACTGTGTGTGGCTTTATGTGTATGACCTAATGATATTTATTATATATTTATAATTGATTGTATAAGTTATTTATTAGTATTTATATTTTTTTCTGGGGGAACTGTTGATATACTTCATTTTATTCAGCCTCCTTAAATAAATGTAATTGAAATGTTTCTGAGCATCAAGCAGTGGTGATTCATCTGCAGCAGTGTAAGTCACTGTGGCTCCCCAGAAGTGAACAGCAGGGGAGTTATGCATCCATTCCTAGGCTTTCACAGTCTCAGACTGTACACAAAACTTCCTAAACAATTTAAAAACACAGGACTGGGATTTAGAGTAATACATTCATGCTTCCCTTGCCACCAGAAGCATGAGAAAAGGACAAAGGACAGAGCAGAGAGAAAGGACGGGTGCATGAAGCCAGTCATTTCTTAAGCTGACATAGTTAAATTCACAAGTGTGAACTAAAATCTAGTGCTCTTCCTAAATGAAATCTGATTTAATCAACTTGATTAAAATTCCTGATTTGGAAATGGCTTGAGGTAAAAGAAAGCAAGGCAGTAAACCCAGCCTGGAGGGATGTCTCATCCTCACGATGGTCTGGCAGGTTGCTTCCTGGGGACAGAAGACATAAGCCAGAACTGCAGTACAGGCTTGTGAAATGGAAAATGGAAGGGAGAAACTAGATAACTTCATAGAAAGTTTCAGTCTTAAAATAGAGTTGTTTTAAGCAAGCAGTATCCTGCATAGAGACTCTGTGTGTGTGCTTATTTCTGCTTCTAGGACTTCTCTGCTGCCCGCCACGGGAGATCTGTACGAACATGATTGCTAAGGGCTGTAATTTAAAACCCAGAACAATGCATTAATAAATCTGACAAAGAACACAATGAGCACAAGTCAGACTTGGGAACTGCAGCAAATGATGGAAAGCTGATGTGGCTACAAAAACTTTGTCTCATGACTGCCTGGATTGCTTTTACATGAGTCACCCGACCTCAGAATGTGGTCCTGCAAGGGCTGAGCTTTACTATTTCCCTTATTAGGGGTTTATTGTTTCTCAGGTTTCACACTGCAGGACTGTCATTCCAGAAAATGACAATGGATCTGATGGAAGCATCCCCCAAGGGTGGCTAGTGATTCCTTTTGAGCCTTGTGATAAAATTGCATGAATATTTTGGTTACTAGATGAGCAGGATGCTATTGTGGTGACTACACTTACAGAGCCCTCTAATGTGGTATCAAGAAAACCTAGTATATATTTGTGATCATGTTTTCACTACATATTAAACTTGTCTGAATCAGAACAGTAAAATAAAACCAAATCACTGTAAAATGGCTAAACTAAAATCAGAAAAACAATATACTGACTTAAGAGTCCCAATTTATTGAGGGACATGAAAAGATGTAAGATACTTGCTAAAAACTAACAAAAAATATCCCTTCAGAATGTCAGTTCTACCACTGAATTCAAATTCTATCTTACTGTGTCATCATACTGCAGATTTCAACCTATACCATAAGGTTTGAATGATGAAGCCTGCCTAGTTCCAGATCTAGGAATTCAATTCTAATCTGTCTCAAGTTATTACCAACTTCATACCTACTTCTCCCCACAGAGCCCAAGACTATATTTTCTTTAATGTCAGAAAGGAAATATTCTCTTTGAAAATTTCAATCTTATTTCAATAGCTTCTAGCTGCTAAAATCCACAAGGCTGCATTTTAAGATTCATTTTAATTTCTATAGGTATTTAAACAGTTCTCCAATTCCTATTAAAAAAAAAAACAAAACTATAATCCATTTCTCACTTGCAAATAGATCTACTGTGGGTGAAGCTGGCTTTGGCATGGAACTGACTACAATCCAGAGGCCAAAATTTTTATTAAATGCTCTTTTGCATTTTTTTCCCCTTCTGGAGTAGATACACTATGAATCAAACCCTTTATCTGAGTGATTGATATGCCAATTTATACCTTCTTTGCTTTGATCTTTCAGTCCTACCACAGAGCAAATTTGGCCACATATTTAAAACTTGGAAATTCCCATGGTTATAACGTCTGCTTTTTCACACTTCCTATTCTGAAAGAGTTCACTTTTTTGTGGTTCCTTTGAGAAGTGTAGCCCAGCATCTCCCTTGAACTTTGTTTTCTCTGTGTATTTAGACAAGTAAAGACCACTGCTTCAATATTTATCTTATTATTACTTTGCAGCAAATCACATGGTAGAGATCTTAATAAATTCAAAAAAATTGAGCATGCATTCAAAAAAAAAAATTGCAAGTGTGCATGACTTTTAAGTACCTGCTAAAGTCTCATTAAGTTCATGCCTGAAGTAAAATCCACCTAAGTATTTTGCTGAACAGAGTCCTTTTGGATCAGATCCAACGCACATTGCAGCCAGTCAAAAATTCCCATTGACTTCAGTGGGCTCCCAGCCGATTCCTGGGAGGTATTGTGTGTGTGAACTTCAACACTTCTGCCAAACTTCAGTTCTTGCTCTGACATGTGTTCGTTCTTTAGCTTTTTTATACTGTCTCCTCTCAGCAGAAAAATGTAAAATGTTAAGGCCTCCCTGAAAGGTCAGAGGAGTTTTTTCACCACCGCTTTAAATGCACGCCGGTCAAAACTGAGGCATTTAAAAAAACATTCCTTTCATCCTATGGGAAAAATAAAAATAAATACCTTCAGGTCTAATATATAATTTTAGGCCTGAAAAATGTCATTGCAGCTTTATAATTTTGAGGTTAAATTAATATTTTAATACAAATATTCAGGATATTCATTACAAATACCATATACATATATAAACAAAGAGTGCAAACTCACATTATTGTACATAATCCCAATCTTCTAATGGTTTAAATAGTTAACAAAGTATTTTTCCTTTTCAGAACAACAACTTTCATAGGTTTATATTCTGTTGGAAATTTTAAAATAGAAAAATTTTCAGTACAGATTAAAACCAAATTTCTAACTGTTCAATTTTCCACAGAAGCAAAATTCAATTATTTATGCTGACACCTTCTAGAATATTTCTGATGATATAACCTTCTATACTTACTTCTCCTGCAGCCTTCCTAAACATGGAAATCCACTTTTCAACATCATTCTTTATTAAAAATACTTCTTGGTTATGTATACAATGAGTACCAGAATACAAAACTCCACTTGCACAACTGGACCTTCCCAGAGCAAAATGCATCAGCATTAATCTTAAATGGGGGCTCACTGTTAATCACAGTGTAGCTCAGACTTGGGGATTTGTACTGCAACTGTTCTGTTAATTAGTGAGTATGAGTACACATGGCACTTTCCCTTGGCTTGCCTGTTTGAAGCAACTCAGAAACACTAATAAATTCCTTCTAAAATAGCCTCGCTGTTAAATAAATGTACTTCGTATACAATGTGACAAGCTAAGCTAAATTCAGCAGAGGAGAGCTCTGGTTTCTGGGAACTGTGTTAATTTTGTAGCAGCTTCATTAAATATAAAAATTTGGGCTAGAATCTTAAGATCCATAAATGTCTGAAGTCTAATGTACTGGTCCAATGCAGCTGGAGAAAGAGTCAGTTGAATATGAAATTGAATAACAATAATGGAAGAGAAAAGAAAGGGAAGGGAAGGGAAGGGAAGGGAAGGGAAGGGAAGGGAAGGGGAGTCTCTATTTACACAGTGAGCTGTATGTGAGAGATGAAAGGATTGAACTTTCTCCAAGGGAATTTAAGTCTCTCTTTCTGTGCCTGAGTAGACACTGTACTGGCTTTGGATTGGCCTTTCATCATAGCAAGGATTCAAAGTGTGTTTTTCCTGTAAAGAGAAAAATTTAAATCATTGTCAGTCATCTCCTTCAAGCATTTTTCATCCTCCACCTTTTCTGTCTGCTGTTATTTGTAGCAGTGACTCTTCCAAGTTGAAGACAAAATCAGAGAAAATGGTAGTTTGAAAAATCAGCTGTTGATACAACTTTGAACTTGTCCTCTCCCACTCTAAAATCAGAGGTGGTGTAATTGATTCTCTCAGGGTTTTGCACAAGCCAATGCCTTGTTGTGCAAGGACCTTTAGCTTCACTCCTTTCCAGTCAAAGCAAAAATTCCCTCACTTTCATTCAGAACAAGATTAGGAAATATATTCTCTTTTCTTTCTTTGTTTTTTGACATGTGAAGCAGTGCTTGGTAGGATAAACACAGATAAAGTAGAGAGGTTACTGGAACAAACAAGTGCAGTGACTTCTTTTACTCAGTAACAAAAACAACAGATTAATTGGGAACTTTGTTCCCCAAAGCAAAGGCAGTCATACTCTTTCTGTCAAGATTTCAAAGTGGTTAAAAAACAACCAACCAAACAAACAAAAAACCAAAACCAAAATGAAAGAGAAATAAGAAAGCCTTAAGGCAAATAAATCAGATCAACACTGTAGACCCTGCAGCATGGGGAAAGTGGGATGCTGGTATGTAAGAGGAAAAATGTAGATAATTTTTTTTAGATCATACATGATGGATTCTTTAAAAGAAACAGTGGTCAGGAGAGACACAGAGTCAAGCAAAAGTCCACAACAGAGACTTTATACTTACTATATGTCAGCAGTGTCCACCTGCATAAGATCACAAAACTACTGCAAAGGGAGAAGTGACAAAAACCGCTGAGTCTATAAGAGAGAAAATGAATAGGAGAAAGCAGAGGAAGCCTCCACCCTTCATGCTTTCCTGGCCTCTTAAGTTTAGGTAGTGCTTTTATCCTCTCACTGTTTCCCTGGTGCTTCTCTGGCAACTTACCCCTCTCACAGACTAGTTAAGCCAACAGACAGTAATTTATATTTCTGTAATTCACATAATGACTCTTCACCGTCCCAGGATAATCCAAAACATTTTCTTTCTCAGTGGAGCATTAGCTTATGTTGTGCAGATATCTACATAAAGGCAGCTTACCAAAATACTCAGTTGGAACAGCATTGTACACAAGGGTTTAATAAATCTCTATACTTCTGGATAATTTAATAGAGTTGGTATTATTACAGATACATGAAAACATAAGCCCTTAAGCTTTGTGTCTACCAGCATTATTTCTCACCCTGTTTTATCGGCAGCTGTACTAATGGTACAGCACAGCAGCCACATCGCTATTTTTCCCCCTCAGATGACACTGCCTAGTCAGAGTAGAATATTTAGCTGCAAGTCCCCTGGACTCTGAGAGGCAAGGCAGGTGAGAGGAGAAGTGGGCTACATGAATAATTAGACCATGCCTGATTCCAGAACAGCAGTTTAGAATCAAAAGCATAGATAGATATCTTCTCCAGGACTAGGCTGTGTTGTTTTCAGTTTGATTTTCCAAAATCACAGTGAATTAGGCTGTCATTCTGTAATGCACACTACTTCTTTACCTGCTGTATGACTGCTAGGCAGCTGAAGCCCAAATTAGGTGTGATTGCTTTCAAGCAATCAGTCAATACACTGATCTCAAGCTTTGTTTTAGAGTGAGACCATTTTTTAACCTTCTGTTTTATTTTTCCCTTCATTAAGAGTAGAGAATACATTTGAGAACTTCTTCAGAATGCTTCAGGCTCTAAAAATCTTAAAAATAGAACTCATCTCCTAAAAATAATATACATTAGTAAAGAAGCTGCTAAGTGCTGCCCAATAAGAAATCAATAATAATAAAATTATTTTCTCTCCCTAACTTTCCACTGCCTGCTTCAAGCCTCCAGCACCTCTTGGGAGCTGTTCTGATTATACTCTTAGGCAGTTGCTTTAAAACTAAGTAAATCAAGGGAAGAAAGTTTTGAAAAATTGTTTTGTCTTTGTCCCAGGGTCAAAAAATATCTCATTAAGCAAAAAGTCATGATAGAGAGGGGATATCTATGATTGTCCAGGTTACCAGCCATGGCACTGCACAAAATGCCTGGGCCCACTGCAACAGCTATATGTAATGGGTACACACACACTGCCATTTTTCTTCCACAGAGAAATCAACCTATGAAACACTCATTGTCCATGAGGGGAACATGCCAAAGTATAATCTGTCCTATGATTCCATTCATTTAATGAATAGAAATGGCATCACTTCTGAACAGTTAGTGCAGATAAAAGAGCATTATGAACTGTTGCAATCATTGTGATACCAAATACTTTACACATAGGTGAAGTTTGGAATACTTCCCTAAAAGAAAATTATGAGAACTAGAAATATTGAAATTTTCCAGAGGGGGAGAAAAAATAATTAAACCACAGTGTTATTTCATCTCTTTTAGATCTTTGTTAACCACATCAGGAAGAGAAAAAGGAGCAGTCTTCTCTTCATTAACCATGTTTAGCTTTGATACAATGGCTCAAGGAACATGGCTCTCCCCTTAGTTATTCAGTAACTTCTCACGACGATTCCAATTGTACACTCTGTAAGAAACTCATGTTTCTTATTTGTAAAAGATAAAGCTGTTCAATAAAGATTAGGGACTTTGTGGGAGTAATATAAATAGGGACAGGCAAGTATGAAAGCACTTCACACCCTCCTGTATCTGCAAAGTGATAAAACAGTGGAGAAAACCTACACGGTAACAGCATAAGCCATCCACTGTTTCAGATATCAGGTGAGAGGAATCTTTGGGAACCACCCATGAATAAACAGTCCAGACCTTGCAGAAGGGCATGGCTGATTGTTCAGCAATTCCAGTTTTTCTTATGGAAAAGATGCATCTTGCCTGCATGCAGGTGCGCCTGTTGAACAAATTTTTCCTTTCTTTTTAAATTTCATTCTAATAGCCTTAATGATTATTTTAACAGCATAATTTTCCTGACTAAAATCATGGGAAGTTGAATGTGTAGTCTGGTCCATAAGTTCACTGAAATTTGGAATAATTTTCACAAATTAAGATGGGAAGCACAGGGGACACATGAAATCTGTGGTGGTTTCCAAAAACCTTGATACAAAATCCAGAAATTTCTGCAGATATTTTGCTCTGAAGCTTGGGTGTTGATAGATGCCAGAAGTGAAGACAAAGTTCAGAGGGAGAAGACTCCATGGAGTTTTCAACTGGAAAGAGTTAGAAAGAATCCTCAAAATTGTAAGTTCCTGGGTTTTAAATGGACCTAATTACTCTGACGCATATGGCTGAGTCACTTCTGAGCAGCTTCTTGAGCCCAAACGTGACTGTGTGGAGATGCATGAGGACTCAAGAGAGTCTGACCTAGCTACAGTTTCTAATCCTGTTGCTGCCTTCCCACAGCAAAAATGAAAGGCTTGGAAAATAATTTTCTGTTCAGGATAAAAAGAGGGAATTTAAAATTTTGTGGTTTCCCCTGTGCCTATCCCAGCTCTGAATTAACTCAATGCTATCTATGCACAGGACAGCACAAAGGAAAAAGCACAGAACAGCAATGATTGCTCAGCAGTCAGCACTGTACATGAGGCAGGGATTTTCCAGGTCATTTTTATCCAGTTCATCACTACAATTTGCTGGTCCAATTCTGCCCAATCAGCAGAAGTAGTTCTTAAAAGAAAGCCTCGCCCAGTTCTGCACAGGCAGCAGTCTAAGAGTTTGCAGGGTTACTGGCACTTTTCATCAGAGATACATTGTGAATTGCATTTTTAAATAATACACACAAAGATTAGAAAATTCTCACTACTGCTGGACAGAATCATATCCCCAAGGGGATTTATAACAGCTGATGATTTTGCCCAGTTGAAATAGCAATTTTGTCCTTGCCTATAGCAGGCTGAGACATGAAGTGAAGAATGTATGGGGAGGCTTGTGACCAAAACATATGCTGTTTCTTCTTCTCCAGTGATTGATGTACACAGAAAAAAGTAACCAGTTTTGCCTATTGATGGCCTGGTGGAGAAAAGAATGCCTGGAATGAAACCATGTAAGGGGGGGGGGGG
>VWYE01007658.1:72205-124498 GCA_013398995.1 Alaudala cheleensis
AGGAGAGGAGAGGAGAGGAGAGGAGAGGAGAGGAGAGGAGAGATAAAGTTGCTGTACATTTAAAGGCATCTGAGCCTCTCTTTGCTGTGCAAGGTAAGTATGAGCAAAGTCAATGGCACTGACCTTCCAATTGTTGAAGGGAAAGCAACAGACTCTTGACAGTTTCCAGGGCATAACAAGGGAGATCTTGCAAACACGTCTCTGTGGGGGCTCTAAACAACAGCAAAGGTTCTTTCCCAGGGTTGAATTTCTCTATTCCTTTGGCATACTTTCACAAAAGGGTTGGGTCCTTTGAGGTTATCTGCAATATGCTTATGCTCAGAGCATTAACATGCCTGTTAGCTCTGTACCCTCAGTATACTTTTACTGTCATTAAAGAGTGATTATAATGCAGAAATAAAAGAGTATCTTGGAGATGAGACACTGGACTGAAGAAAAGCAAGCCTCTAGGCTCTCGCCTCTTCTCATGGCTCTTCAGGCAAGCAACACATCACATTTGCATTCACCATGTATGTTTAGTTCATAAGCTCTTTGAACAGAGATTATTTCTTTCCTTGAGTATGTAGGTATAAACTATCAGAATTTTGGAGAAGTGGCCTCAGCCAGAATGCCTTTAACCATCAGTTATACACTATGAAATTTAGCAACTATGAGAAAAACAATTTTGCAGGCCTCTCTATTAATAAAAGTATTTAAAACATCATATGGCAACATTCTTTTTTTTATTTTTTGAGACTACTGAAGACTTTTAAGAGCACTGATGTTTGGCTGTGCTGGCCCTCAGTTTCCCAAACAGAAGTTCATGTCTCTGACCATATGCTATTGATTTCCAGGCATGTGGGGCACAGCATTTCTTTGCAGTATTGATGGTGTTGGCACAAAACTGCCATCAGCAAGAAGGGAGTGAGAACCTCAGCACGTGTGTTAAGACTTTGCTGTCCACAGCTGCTGAGGTTGCTGGGTTTGGATACAGCTGTGGAACACAGGGGTATTTTTAATTACATCAAAGAATTAAAGCAAGATTGCATTCAGCTTCACATTAAGGATGCAAAAGCTTCATGGTGGTGCAAGATTCATGGCAGTGAATGACCTGATCTAAACCCAGCTGAATTATTCCTGCCTGTTCCAGTCAGCTTCTCCCAGGTGCACAGCTGCATAACAGTATTGCCAGCATGGTATAGGAAGTTTTTTTGCATTTCTGAAAAAAATTAGGATTAGTATTATGCAAGTCTGTAGAGTGAATCATCCTCACTGCATGGAGAGAAAGTATTTGAAATAATTTATATCATTTTAAAACACCATTGTCTTTATTTACTAAATACAAGCCTGCTCATCCCTTTGGTATGTGTACCAGCTGTGTTTCTATTTACCACTGCCCACTTCTTTCAGAACTTCTGCTCTGCCTAAAAGTTTACTGATAAGCAGGCCAAATATGCTGCTTTAACTTGTTTTGTGAATCCTGGGCTTTGCATTGAAATCATTGTCTGTATCCATCAATGACACCACTCAGCAGAAAGTGCAATTACTCAGCTGTTCTGTTGAATAAAAATAAAACAAATAGGCAAAAGTAGTGAAAAATGTGTATGCTGGGCTAAACTCTACTTAGCTACACAAAGTTTATCCATATTTGAAATACAGAGGACTGGCCTTTTGTGCCAGCTGTGGTTTATCTCCTACACAGTAGTAATGGGGAAAAGAACAAAGTGTATCAACCCTAGAAATACTTTAACAGGACTAGGATTACATTTAATTGCCTCACTTTAAAAGATCATTTTATCAAATCCACTGTCTTAGTCCCAATTAAAACTCAATCAGTATGCCTGTGGCTCTTCAAAATAGCGAGACCATTTTTTTTCACATGTTAAGGCAGGCAAAAGCCATTTCTACTTTGACTGGGATAAAACACATATGAAATGCACTGTTCATTGGCCACTTCTTCCAACCTCACCTAAGAACACTTGTGGCTGTTGGAGAGTGACTATTTATAGGAAAGTAAACGGCCCCAGATGCAATACTTCTTTTCTAAGTGTGAGAACCTCCTTTGCCTAGTTCTCAAGGGGTGAAAGTGAAGATTTAATCAGTCTTTACACTTATATATTTTTTAAATTATTTAACTTTTATTACTGTTGCACCATTTATACAATTACATATAATTTCAATGCATCCATTGTACATTTTGTTTTTTCATTTGTTTTCCAATGAGTGTGTGTTGGTGTCTGTGACACAGAATGGAAGAGAAACTGGAACTGCAATGAACGCAGACTTTTTCATTTCCACTGACCAATAAACAGAACTACAGGTGCACCCAACCACGGACATGCATTAACTCGTCATGAGAAATCTAGGTAGGCTAAGTAGGATGAGAATGCTTTTTACTCCCAAAAAATATTTGGAGAGGAAGAATTGGAGGATTGGCATTGAGAAATATGTGGACAGCTAAGTGGGTTTTGTCTGAAAGTTGGCATTCATCCACTGCATAAAAAAAATATCAAAATAAGAAAGGCTGTAAGAAAAAAAAAAAAAAAAAAAAACAAACAAAAAAAACCACAGAAAATACTGCTTTCATAAAGATCTGATTGCCTTGGCACAAACCTAGTGGGCAGAATCAAACGCATCACTCCCAAACCCCATTACAGAACAAAAAGAAGATTTTGATATACACTGGTGGAGTGCATTTACAGCAGTTCAGATACAAAAGATGTGCTGTACTTTCAGACATCCATTTATTTATTTATTTATTTTAATCCAGGACTTGTGTCAAGTTGGCAGAAAGTATATTAGATATTTCCCCACAAAAATACTATTTGGATTCTCCCCCCCTCCCTCCCTCCCAACTTGATGGGACATCCTTTTCACTTTTTTCTCTCTCTTTTTTTTTTAATCCTTCTTTTCTGGGCAATACATATTCGCTATGTCAGATCTGAAACGAGTTAGTAGAGCTGAAAAAATAAAAAAAAGACACAGGTTGTTTTAAGTGGTTGTTTCAACAGGCTGTCCAATTTAATCTTGCACCGCTATGGTTTGATCCGAGTTAGTCGCTGGGGCTTCAGAAGGTTTCGCTTCCTCTGCAGGGGCTGCAGGGTCGGAGGCCTTAGCAGTCGAACTAGGCGCTGCTGTTGCCGCGGGCTCCTTGGAGGAAGGCGCAGCCTCGTTGCTGCTAGGTTTTGAGTCTGAAGCTGGGGCCACTTCACTTTTAGTTTCTTGGGCTGCAGGCGTCGCGGGAGCCTCAGTCTTTTTGGCTTCCCCTTCCTCTTTGCTCTTGTCATCTGCTTTGCTGGGAGCTGTGGCTTCTGAAGGCTGGGAAGCTTTTGCATCGCTGCTGGGCTCAGAGGGTTTGGGTGCTTCGCTACTGGCAGCAGGAGCAGAGGCAGCAGTCGGCTCCTCTTGCTTGGGTGCCTGCTCAGTGTTCTTCTGTGGCTCTACTTTTGCATCGACAACAGCCTCTGACTTCTCAGGTTCTGTTTTCTGGGTTTCTTCCTGGGTCACTGTTTTCTCCTTCTCCCCTTCTTTTTCTTCCGTCTTATTGGCAGTGACCTGAGTATCCTTTTCTCCCTTCTCCTCCTTGTTGTTCTCCTTCACTTCTGTGGTCTCTGTGGTTTTCTGGGCATCCTCAGCCTCCTTTGGAGTCTCCTCTTCCTCAGTTGCTGC
Organism: Alaudala cheleensis; assembly: GCA_013398995.1. Lineage (NCBI taxonomy): Eukaryota > Metazoa > Chordata > Aves > Passeriformes > Alaudidae > Alaudala > Alaudala cheleensis. The sequence goes on from VWYE01007658.1 coordinate 75,854, forward strand.
TCCTTCAGCCTTCTTGTCTTTGTCTTTAGCTTTTTCATCATTGACACTGTATCCCTTCTTCTTCTTGCTCAGTTTGCCTCCCATGTTGGAGCTCTGTAACAGAAAAGAGAAAGGGTTGATTACCCAAAGCTCAGTATTCACCACTGAGAGAATCAACAGAGTTCAAAGGAAAAAATTATTCTGGCTTCTGAAAAGGAGACCACGTGGGGTTTGGTAAGATGTTGTCAGCTGCATGCACCAATGCTGCTGAGCACCACAGCCACTGAGCTTACACCCTGCTCAGCCCTGCAGAATTTGTCAGCAAACACCCTTCTGCCACACCCCCTTACAAATAGTCCTCTGAACACCTCTAACCCTGGTAACAGCTCAGCAGGGAGAATGGGGATGGAGTAGCAAGAAGTAGCAAGACGGTGGAGGACTAACATACAGCCACAATCTTTTGTGGCCTGAGAAAGAGTGAAAGTAGAAAAAAGACGTATTTATATTCAGATTGGGAATGAACTGAATTTGACTGTTAGTCATGGCATCCACCCCTGGTTAACACAAAGTCCACCTTAGCAAAGGCTCTGAACCACCATTGAGGTTTGGAGAAATCAAAGGAAGCCTAGAGTCAGTGAGAAGGCTAAGGCAGAAGACTGCATCTACTCCTTACACCTCCCAGCCTGCCACCTTCATGGCCAGTTTTCCTTGGATATACAGCCCTTGTAGAGGGCTGACGGTGCCAGGGGTCAGGAGCACATGCTTCCCTCACCCAGAGGGATGTGGGCACCCACATCCGGCTGCCCCAGAAGCAGGAACAGCTCCCACACACAGAGTCCCACCCAGCTTTGCAGCTTCCACAGGAATCACCCGCCCAAAGCCCTGCATTCCCACACTCAGCAGGATGGGAGACACAGAGCCTGAAGCACAGCAAGACTGTGACCACTCCATAAGACAAAAGAAACAAATACAGGTACTTCTGACCACAAGCTTACACGCAGCACATGACACGATGGAATAAAAAATGGGAGAAGAGAGGGGCATATTTGTAGTCTCTGCTACAAAACTCTCCTAGTTTTGAAGCATAACAACCAACCAGGTACACTGCTCAGCTATTTAAAAGTTGACCACGTGTGTAACCATATCAGTATTTATATATCCTTTATGTGGGAGTCTTAACTAAGAATATTCAAATCTTCCACAGTACTTCAAAGCAAACTTCGTCTACGAAAACAGGAGACACAGATACATTGGTCCATTAATGAAAACAAAAACCTCTATGAATGGAGAAAAAAAAAACATTTCTAGTATTAAAGGAAATATTTAATTCATGATTAATGAAAGGTTAAGAAAAAATATTTCTGTGTTTCTTAATATTTGAAAATAGGAGAAGGTGACTTTTTTCAAAGAACTGTCAAACAAATGTTTAATGTAAGAACTTCTCCAAGGGAGATGAATCATTCTAATTTTCTGTTTTGCACAGGTAGATATAATTGTAGGCTGTATTTTTTCACACTCTTGCTAAAACTGTGAATACAAATCAGTAAAAATTCATAGGATTGCTCATAGCAGGCTGCATATAAAGTAATATTACATACAACTAAGAACTAGCTGCCTCTCAGTAGATTATCTGCTACCACAGATACGAGCCCCAGGCAAAGCCCAACAGCCAAATATCCACAGGTCTTGAGCAAAACTGAGGTATTATGGTCAGCAGAGATCTTTCTGACTTCAGCTTTCAAAAAGATTAAGAATTTGCAAATGCTATTGAAACGTTATCACACAGCCCTGCAAAATGGTAATGTGATGTTACTGAAACACTGCTTTATTGTCTGAAATTTTACAAGAACAGCAATAAAAGGATTAACTTCAACAGAGTCACAGCTGAGCAATCTAATCTCTACTTTCATGGCAGAGTTATCAGGTTTTTAGGTATTTAAGGCAGGCTGTGGACATTAGTTGTTATCTGACAAATGTATATATCCTTCGTGATTACTACATAAATATTGCCCTGATTATTGTTTATGTGCAGTTACAACCAAATACTTTGAAAAGGCTTTTGCAAGCCAGATTGGAGATTTATATGGAAGCCATGTTTGTATCCCAATTTGTAATCCCTAATTAAGCCTTTGTTTTCCAGCAAAGCCCAGGTATAGTGAGCCTAAATCCATTTGTTGTGTCTTCTGTATTTTTCAAGATTTTGCTATTTCATAGATAGTGGTAACACACCACAATTCACATTTCCTTCCACAACAATCTTGTGACCTCAGATACAGTTGGATACAGAATGTTTATGACAAAGGACTTTAAAAACTAGAGAAGCATACATACGAGAAATGTGCTCCCAAACTGAGAGAAGAAACATGCACTGTCCTTGCTTGGAGGTACACTGTGAAATCTGTGTGTCAATTGGCATCACAGCCAGCTGGCTCAAGATACTGGAGCAGAAGATGGGGAAGAGGTTCAGAAAAGACCATTATGGTCTATTAGCAAATATTTACACTTACAAATGGACTGCCATCTTCCAGCATAGTTTCAACGATTTTATAACAGAATAAATTCACTCTTTGGGACACTAATCTCGTATCTCCCTGTTAAAAAGCTGCCTAGATCATCGTGATAACAGTTGGGCCAGGCTGTGATGCAAAAGCAGAGCAGTCATTGGGGTCATCACCCACGTAGCAATGCTACAATGTCCCTTTTTCCCTAGATCTGATTTAGAAACATTCCTCCCATCCCCAGACTTCTGATAACACATCTGGGCTTCCCTCTAACCTTTTTCAGAACCAGCCCCACATGCTTCACTTCTTCAAACAGATGCTGGTCTCATCCCTGTCCCAGCCAGAAGCATAGTCCTGAACCACCCAGTGCAGAGTTCAAAGGTGTGGCAGACACAAAGCAGGTCTTAAAAAGCATTTTTAAATTACAACCAGCTATACCTGCAAGAAGACCAGCATGTGAACCACTACACCTAAGCATCTCTGTGATTGTGCTGGATATTGCTGTGGGGATAATCCTGCTTGTACTAAACGAAAGTGAATGCCAGTGAAATGTCTCCCAAGTGAAGCAAAGTGCAAAAAGTCATTGAGATGTGATTTCATACAGTGTTAAATCCACTCTGTGTTACTACCTGCATGTTAACACTTAAAAGAGTACAGACATCATTCCCTCCCCCCTCAACAAAGGACAAAGTTAGGAAAATAAATAAAAGAGATGAACCCTCTGTCCCAGTGGCACTGGGGTCTTGGCTTCATTGCTCAGCCTCCTCCACTACCCCTGCCCCTCCCTAACCCCATAATCATTGCATTCATCTTGTGAATGACCCAGGACCAAAGCTTGCCTACAACTATTGTCCACTGTTTACAGGTTGAACCCCTGTATGTCTTCAGTTATTTGCACTTCCACTGACAGGTACAGGTTTTGAGCTAGCTTGAGCAGCTGCCAGCTGAACATAATGCTCTTTGTAGCAAGCACATCCCAAATGAAGATCCTCGAAAATTTTAAAGCTGAGCAACATTCCTACAAAATGGCACAGCTTTTGATGGCTGTGCCTTCTTATTGCTGGAAAGAAAAGGGTCTAGAGAGAGAGAGAGAGTCCAGAAGCTGATTTTATATAAGAAGTTACCATTTATCAGTGAACAATTTGGTGAACAATTCTGCAGAACAGTACTTCAGAAGAGTGAGGTAAAATATAATACTTGGAAGCTACAATAGATTTTGCTTCCCAGGCTGCCCAGTATCCTTTGTGTTGCTCTTCTTATGGAAAAAGAAACTGATCCAGAGATCACTGTGTCTGACTGTTGAAGAGCTGCTCCTTGCAACAGGAGCAAGGATTTCTTCAGTTTCTAGAAGCTGTTATACATTTTGCACATCCTGAGGTTTCCATTTTCCTGCAGGAAGCAGGAACAGAACCAGAGACCTTCCATAGTTATCTTTCTTATTGTATAGTAGAAATAATCTCTGGAGTGGATTATTTAGATAAAAAAATATCAGGTGTACAGTCCCTTAGAGAATATTAATCACTTTGAAATTTGTATATTTGTGATAATCAGGACTCAAATATTCAATGTCCATAAGACCATAATGCAAGAGGAAGAAGAACTCATGGAACATTTCAAATTTTCCATCTGAAGACTCATAGATATGAGTCCCTGGAACATGGGGGCCACACATTTGTACAGTTTGTAAAAGGAATTATTATTTGGAAGTTTTATACTTCAAATTGGACTGCTATATTGAAAAAGTCCCTACAATTAGACTCTTACTATCTCTTCCATTAATAAAGGTTTGTCTGCCTGATTAGTTTTATGTGCTTATAAACTTCTAAACTTCCAAACATTTTCTTTAGCAGAGGCTTTCACATGCCATTTAAGTGTCTGACTATTACAAGAATGGGCTTGCTACCACCCTCCCTCACAGTACTGCCAGCAGGGCAACAGGGAAGGACAAACACACAGATTGCACCTGATGTTACCTCAGCCTGATTGCCAAAGTGCAACTTCCAAAGCTCCTGCTCGACTGCCTGCAAAGCATGGGGAGTTCAGTCCATCACCAGAAAAACCAGTTCAGGAAGACAATAGGCACCTCCTGAAATTCCACTGCCTCCAGCACAGGGCAGGCACCTGTGGGTGCAGTGGGTCAGGCCAAAGTAGCCCTTGCACAAGCCTGTTCCCAGGCATGAGTTATCTCACACCGCCTGCAGACAAGCGCTGTAAAACGCACATCCTTTGCAAGGCAGAGTTTCAACACTCCAAATCAAATGAAATACCTATCCCAGAAACTGCCCCAACCCCCAGGGACTAAAAAAAAATTGAAGGATCTTGAAGAAACCATTACATCTCTGTACCTCATTGATTCCCCCTACACCTTCATTAAAAATAACTAACTAACTAACTAAATAAATAAATAAATAAATAAATAGATAGTTTTAATTAAGGAACACCTATGGGAACTGAAAGAAACAAGGGTATGCAAATGTTGTTTCTGAAATATTTTCTGAAATTTTTACGAAAGAATTACCCAAACATTACTACTTCTCAAAATATGCAATGGAATTTCATACTCCCCATTACATACACACACACACACACACACATTCCTATACTCGCTAGGTCAATCAGTTTTCCAGGTTAATGTTAGAAAATGTCTGTTGGCATATCCTTAGATAGAATTAGACTTGCTAGCCTTGCCTTTTAGCAACAAAGCCATGCTTTTTCTGTCCTTTCTCCATTATCTTCACTCATCTCCTTTTTTGTCTGATTTTATTTGGAATTAGCAGAACAGAAATACTAGGTCTCATTCAGGTTCAAGCCTCTTCAAACCTCAGAATCAATTTCCTTTCCTTTCCTTTCCTTTCCTTTCCTTTCCTTTCCTTTCCTTTCCTTTCCTTTCCTTTCCTTTCCTTTCCTTTCCTTTCCTTTCCTTTCCTTTCCTTTCCTTTCCTTTCCTTNCCTTTCCTTTTCCCTTCCCTATCCTCTTCTTCTATGTTACTTATGCTTCAGAGCAGTGATGGAAAAACCAGGCCTTCTACAGTCAGGCAGGCTGGTGTGAGGGAGACAGAAAGAAACACACCCTTGGTCACCTCTCCCTTCTGAGGAGATGCTGGGCTGGCACAAAGCTGTGCCAGAGGAGGCCAAGCACATCATGGAAATCTGCAGCTGTGGGACTGTTAGTGGTCCCTGCAAAACTGCACAGACCCCAGAGCAGCAAAGTGCTTGGACGTGAACTGCACACAAAAAACCATTACCTGGTTGCTCCTTAGCACCATACAATTTTGTGTGTTTTTTGCTGTGAGACACAGTAACAAACTGGGAACATCTCAGCTTGGCACTTGTACTGATTTCTTCACGAACCGCAGATAATTTTTAATCCCTCCCTCAAAATGTGCACAGCCCTGTAGCAACTGCATCTCCTTCTTCCAAAGCCTTGTGAGTCTCAAGATTTAGAAAAGGGGTATAGAGTAAAAAAACAGTGAATGCTTAAAGCACAGAAATTATGCTCACTTGATTTTCTAACCTTAATCTTAAAAGAAGCCAATTACAATTTTGGGACCTACCTGTTTTCTTCTAAAACACAGACAAATAAAGGAATTTTAGGAATTCATACTGAGATTATTAAGTGCTTAATTCTTAGTCATATTTCAATTTTAGTTTTCTCTGGTGAGCAGTGGAATACACTTAATGCAAATTTCTTTTTTTAAAAAAAAGGAACTTCAATTTTTATAGTACTTTAAATTTCTCAGGGACATGTACACCACACAAAAATAGGAAGCATGATTTTTTAATATGACCCATTTTTTATTATTATATCTAAATTATTATTGTTGATATAGGACTTCAATTGTGAGATTTACAATAATTTAAGCACACTGAAGGCTGATATAAAATTGTCTGTCTATTTAAGATCTCATACATGAAAAACTGCTTCATTTGAGAAGCATAACTGCTACTAATACAGCAAGTTACCAGAAAAGGTAACAAACAACCAGAAAAGGTAACAAACACATGACAATTTTTTTGAGAGGAAATTAAAAAATTGTACCTGAGATACTGCTAAGATTTATGTGATTGTGGTCAGGGGTGTGTATTAATTAATCAATTAAAAAACAAATTTTCCAAGAACAGATGCAGGGTGATGGTCAGCAGTTTAATAACAGGTAAAGGTTTTGCCAGAATTATCAATTCATACAGCATCAACTTGAAACCACAAGTACTTCACACGTGTAATCCATCATTGTACACTGTGTGTAAAACAGGTAGCTAGTTAGGCAGAATTCCTAAATAAAAGTAAAATTTGTCCATTATTTGATCAAAGAGCGATGAAGATTTTATGGGTTAATTTGAAAGCCAATTCTGGACTTGCATCCTCCTGACTCAGAGGGCCCTGCAGATGAAGATCCTGGATGCACAACAGTGACTGAAGATCCACTACTCAGCCTGACTGTGGTCAGACATCAGCACTCTCTTTGCTGTAGGAGAGTCTGTGGGAACCAGTACATGACAGCACAGCCTTGTGCAGCCTGTGTGCCACTCCATGTGGGAGCCACTGGAGTGAAGTACTGACCTGTGTGCTGCACACACTCTGCGGGAACAGGTTCCCGAATATAACACACCTTACTCCCAAAATGCACAAGTAGCCTCTCCACCACAGAGCCATCTTGCAGAAAACATGAGCTGAAAACATAGGCCATTCTTGTCTTCCTGAGTCAAAGAGCAGCATGGAAGAAATGCTCTGCTGTGCATAAATTCCCTCCTCACCCCAGGCAAAGCTGTGCTTCATAGGCAGAGATAACAGAGATGGTCTTTTATTAGACCACCTAAAAGGGATAGAGATAACAGCACCCCTATTCTCCTTAAACAGCTGTATACAACTGACAGATTTTTGTGTTTTCTTTGTTACTTTCCTATTGCTGATTTCAAAGCAGAATCGCAGTGTTTTGCCACTGTGTGGGCTTTTTTCACTGATCCAACACGGTATTACTTTGCCCAGCAGTGCAGATACAACTTCCAGCATGTTCAAGTTTCAGCCCTGGCAGCAAATCCAAGGCATTGTGTATAACAAAAACAAGTCATATTAAAAACTGAGCAAAACAGAAGCAGCATAAAATATTTTATTTTCACAGTGCAGTGGGATGTATTGCTCAGCTTTGGATTCTGATGCTCTGATTGTTTAAATTAAAAATGCTGCCATCAATTTATATTTATTTGCCTCATCTGCTCTGTTCTGTCTACCAGTCTTCTTACAGATTCAAGACCCATTCAAAGCATTTCTCCTATATTCAGACTAAGTGCATATGTTCTTTTTGTTGAATAATAAAAGCAGCTTGCAGACATGCTCGTGCAGGCACACACATGCAGCCAAAAGTCAGCCTGCCCCAGAGTGAGATCTTAATCACACTATTGTTAGGCACACGGTTGGAAGAGGAAACTCTGCTGTAAACACCTGCTTTGCAGAGACTGAAATTAACCTTGACAAAAACACCTCTTGAAGAAACAGCTTGCAGGATTCAAATAACCTAGAAGACTAAGCCAAGACATATAAGCATATGCTGTCTCCTTCTTTCTAAATTGCCACATCATTTTGGGGTTTGTGCATGTCTCCTCAAAAGCCAGTTTAATAAATATTTTGTACTTGCCAGTTTTCTAGCCTGTATCCTAGAATCAAGCTCCTGAGTAGGAAAGGATGCAAATTTCAGAGGTGGTTATTACCCACATCTTTGAAGCTGTTTAGGTCCCAGGACATGCCACACTGAGGGAGAGGTGAGATTCCACACATATTATTCCAATTATGGCCAGCCACTTTTTGCCTCCCTCAAATACCTAAGACACCACCACCATGTATAATTACAAAAACACACAAGGTGATAAAAGCCTAGATAATGGGATGATTTCCTTTCAAATCGTGTTTTGCTTAAATTCTGTACCTCCAGTGCAATTCCTATCATGGATCTCAACACCACAAATATGCTTGGCTTGCAGACCCAGGAGCAGTTCTTCTTTGGGTGCCCCAAAAGGCTGCATTAAAAATGTAACAGTCAAATGCCAGCAAGCAATGAAAACATCATCATCCTCGCTACAGTCCTACTGAGGAGCAGTGGTGGGAAGTCCTCATTCCTGAAAGGACTTCACACTGGAAAAGGGAAGCAAGCTTAACACCTATAGCTTACATTTTTCTAGCCTCTTCCTGAACAAAGAACAAAAGTCCAGGGAACACGAGGAGAGTTGAAACTCATGCTTTCTAAACTAAAAAAAGAAAATATCATGGGATCCTAATTTACATGTTTTCTTCAACAGCAAAAGTTCTTGGTTACTGTTTGTATAAGTAGTATACTTACCTGCTTTTCTTAAAATAGTAATGGAGAGCATTACTATACATTCACATTTTGAATAAGGCATTTGGGTATTTGACCAGGGAATTCTCACTGGAGAGAGTTATTTATGGGGATCTATATTTACATTTTATTTGTCAAATATTCTACACTCAAAAACATCTCTATTACTTTAATACCCATTTAAATGGCCAAACTAGTTTTATTCAAACTTGAGAGAGTCCTTAGAATATAAATTACAGTATGCTACAAGAAATAGATGCATCAGCTTTGAAATCTAGGAACTACCAGGTTTGCTTTGAAAATGGATTCTCCAAGTCACTGCTAAATTCTTCATTTTTGTCCCCCATCTCATGGTGCTGCTTGCTGAAAAAAGCAATGGCTGTAAAAAAACATTTTTAAACCCAGGCTGTAAGAAAGCATCCTATACCTAGGAAGAGAACTTTTAGCAGACAGCTCAGACCTACAGTTCACGACAATCTTTAGACTATGCAATTTCCTTCTGTTTGCATGACACCCTCACCACAAGGAATGAAACCTCATTAGCACTTATAAACCAAATCCAGTTCCCAGCTTTGTTTTTCATTTTTAAATATGAGGCACATGGGCTGCAACACCATTTCTGACTGCAGCACACGACTCCACAATTGCACCACTGAAAGGAGGAAAACAGGGAACCAAGACCAGCCACCACACTGCATATCGTGGTGTACATGAGAGCACTGCAAGCTCTTCCCTCCAAAGCACACAGGATTTAGTTTACCCAGCAAAAAAAAAACCCATAGCAATTTAAATGAAGTATTTATTGTTGAATCCTTTTTCCATAACATAACTATTTAAATATTTTAAGATATATATCTAGTTAACATGTTCTGTCTGCTTCTATCTGTTTTAGCTCTATATTAAGCTGTAGGAATAGCTTTTCTCTCTTTTTCCTCAAAAGGAAATGATTGCACATCCACTTGATGCTTCTGGATATATCACATTTTTGGGTTTAGACATTAGAGAGGTTGGCTGATTTTAAAAGAACACTGACATCTCTTTTTTCCCAAAGAACATGCATCTACTTCAGTCACTGATGATGTGCCCACCCTCCCAATAATCTCAGCCCTGAACACAGGAACAGCATTCCTCACAAATTAGGCATATGCAAGAATCACAGGATAAAACCAATTTCAACCTCCATTTAATATACAATTGCTAATGACAGTTAAATTAGCAATTGAAACATTATTCCAAAAATACCTGTACATCTAACATGGCATTAGAAAGCTGAGCATGCTTACGTCTTTAGGATAGTGTTACATATCATGCCTCTGCTGGAACTTAACCTCCTGCAAGCAACCAGCACAAAGCCTGCTCACCACCTCAGCAGCATTTACAGGGTATTTTACACCAACCCCCTAAAGAGCTGCTGCATTTCTTCTTGCAATAAAAACTTCTGACTTTCGGTCCCGTGAACAAAGTTTCATTTTAAACAAAAAATGTTGTACTGAAGTCAACGTGTTCAAGTCAAGTCATGCCTTGCGTAACATCAAAACTACCTATAATTAAACCTGTGAGACTTTGGGCTGAATTACAAGTATTTCTCATGTTGCTAAGAAAAATTCTTCCTCGTGATCACAGTATCAGTGTCAGCAGCTTATCAGCTCTCAGCTTCTCACAGTTCTGCTGTAATAATGTCTTCTAGTAAAGACGTGCTCCAAAGAAATCAGGAAAATGGAATTGGATTGAATGCTCAACACCTTGGAAAACTTTCTGTATTTTTATTCCTGAGCACTCATTTGCACCATATACATTTTCTACCAGACTGCTGCTTGATCTATTATATTAAGTTTTTCACTTTGGTCTCTCTCACTTCCTGGTTCTCACCCTAGCACAATATGTGGGGTTTTTTTTTAAACCAGCATACATTAAGACAAAAGAAAACTCTAATATTGCAGGCTTTCTTTTTGATCTTATTTTGAATGCATATTTTAGTACCTTTTGACTTTTTTTCTTTTCCCCCCTCCTTTTATAAACAAAACATTACATTCAAGCTGGTTTACCAGTTTCACTTTAGTCACCTGGGGAGGTTTATCAAAATAACAGAGAATGGGTACTCAAAAATCACTGAAAGAAAATAGCATTAACCAGTTCATTTTTATTTGCGTCTTATCTCTCTCAATCTTTTCCACCACTATTCATTTGCAGTCCTCTAATGGCTGTTACAAATACCAAGACATCTTAGGCAATCTTTAATTAAAACTTGCAATATTCTCCAAAACTTGAGAAATGAGAGCTGTATTTCCTATGCAGATGGAGAACCATAGGTATGTGTCAGTGAGCACTGCCAGTGGAGCTTTTTACACTCCTTCATGATGGTCCTAAGGTAAAGTATATTCTGTGTGTGCCTGAGGGTTGAGACAAAAGAATCACAGTTTGCTTTTTGATTTCAGTAGTGCAAGACAACAGTGGGAGCTGCAGAAAAGAACCAATATCTGCTGGAAAGTTTCATCTCTTGATCCAACAGGACAATGGTCAGCTTTAAAAAATTCACTTTAAATACATAAAGGGATTCTAATCATCCCAAAGTAAGGGTATGGCAGGCAGTAAGCTGTACCATGTCACATTTTAAGCCATTAGACATCAGCTTGGATTCAGGACTCCCAGGCCTGGACTGATAGCCTAAATTTCTTTCTGAAATCTTCCCTGACTGTACTTTCTCTTTTCTTTTTGCTTGCTTTGGTTCAGGTTATACTTGGATGTCTGATCAGCTCTGCTAGAGGGGAAGGTTACATAAGACTGGAGGCTAACAAGTCCATTTGGCAAGATATGAAGTGAGCAGCTACTGCAATCCATGAATTGCACTAAGAGATTTATGTTCAAACCAGGAAAGGCTGAAATTCAATTTAATAATTACTCAGCCAGAACCATTCCAAGCTAGCAACTACCCAAAAAGAAGAATAAACATTGCAGCACCAATGAAAACTAGAAATCAGGAAAGATGATCAGATGCATATCTCCTCTCAATAAAATACCTTGGTTTACATTTCTATTTAAGTATCAGTAGGAAATCTGTCCATAAGAGCTATCAAATTTAAACTCACTAAATGAAAAAAAAAATAACTTTGCAGGGATGGCTGTGGAGTTGGATGCAGTCCCTTTTCCACCCCCTCACCTGAGCACTAATTTACATTTTATGTCAATTTATTTAGTTAATACTTAATATGGCCACAATTCAATTTCAGCAGTTCAGAATCCATACCAACTGTCTTTCATGATATAGCTCCTATATAGACCTCCACCAAGGCTGTATGTAGGCCAATTTGCAGTTCTAGTCACTTCATACCATATAACAGAAAAAGGCTTACTTTCCAAAGCCCACATGCTATTTAGAGAGAATTCTTACAGTCATTCCTTCAGTTTAAGAAGATTTCAGCCCATGGCTATGTGAAACATTATTTATTCTAACCAAAGCGGTTAAGCAGACATCAATATAAAGTATAACTGAGCTACTTCAGGATTTAAATGAGAGAAGTCTATCAAAGTAATGGAGACTTCAGAAATATGGAAAATTGGTTTTCAGTTTTCAAGACAGAGCCATAAATGTAAAGAAAAATGCCACTAGAAAGGTTCTGCTAGCTGTTTCAGCTCTAATATATTTTAGTAGCAGCCCATGCTTCAAACCAGCACTGTGGTTCCATTTCTCTTTCCCCCATAGTAGCAGATAAATGGAACCCATCTGTGCCCCAGGAAAACCATGTTGTAGGAGTAAGAGGATATAAATTCATTTTCATTCCATTAACAGAACACAGCTGCTACAACTCCCAACAGTAACTGGCTTTTCCAGAGGCTTTTTATAATCAGTTCTCCTGGCTGGTGAGGTAGCAGTGGTCAGACTGGCCAACACTTCAATTTGGGGATTTTTCCCTTTCTGCTCTAGCAAGTCAGCAGATGGGACAGGGTCCCTGCATTCCCCCTGGTTATCTCTCATCAAGAAATGTGAACTGAGTTTGTGCCTCTGCCCTGCTGCCTGAGCTCTGGCTCCCAGAGTTTGGCAATTCATTGCTTGGGCGTTGGGGAGAGAGAGCTGCACTTCATAAACTTTAAGATGTTGGCTGTCAGGAGCCAAGAGGCATTTAGCTCTGCAGAAATCATGTTCACAGTTCTGCTCACTGCAGTTTGCTGGGTAATCCCCCCCATATGCACAAGCTGAGCACTAAATTCACACATCCCAAACAAGGGGGTTGGGTTGAAATATGATTCAAGTGCATAGAAGTCTCTTATCCATATTTGGAAATATTACTTTCAAAGGTCTCATGCTATCTCAAAAAATCCTAAGTGAGCCAGCTTCAAGAAATACATCACAAGAAACACCTAACTATTTTAAGAATATTTGCAACCCCAAATATATCCATTTAAGTCTCTTACCTACCACAATGTCTTGCTTTCTGTATTTATTTTATTTTTAATCACAGGCAACTGGTAAACAATACCATAGGTAATATTATTCTATGATTTACACATAAGCCAAAATAAAATAATTTTTTTCCAGAAATGGACAATTTCCCTGTCCACTTTCAGCTCAGCAATTCTTCACTATAAGTGAAGAAAATTAAATTTTCTGTTCAACTATTTATTAGCTTTTGCAACATGGTGATTAAAAAAAAAAGTTTTCTTTTCAAATTCTACTCTGTGTGAATACATGAGTCTAAAAGTTTAGATTATTTTATGTTGTTTGCTAATGACTGCAAATTTTGCTCATGTCACAAACTTCTCACAGAATCTGACATTAGCCACTTCATTCTGAAACAGAAATCAGATACAGAAGGAATCAGTCTCCTCACTCAGGATAACTTTGATAAATAATGCAAAACGACAACCAAGCTATCACATTTTCACTAAAACCACAACATGCTGATTTACAGTAGGAGGCATCTGATTCTCAAGGTGAAATAGCCATCAAAGAGCAGTGGGACAATATTCTTTGGTTTAAGCCTCTGAGACCTGTCATAGTACAAAAGTGTAAAAATGACAGATGAGATTTCCCTTTCAAAGCAGACACATATCACTGCACTGAAACCGTAACATATCACAAAGTCATAAGACTACCTCTCTCCCTCTTTCTATTTTCAGGGATCCACAGCAGCCTGGAGTCAGAGGAGGCAAGAACCCAAAACCTATTCAATCTTTCCCAGTTGCTCTTGTGTGGAAAGCCATCTAATTTGCAGCCCAACTTCCCCATTTGCAAAATGGATTAATATCCCTTTTCATCCTCAGAAAAGCTCAGCCTGATGCCAACAGGTGCTGAAAGGGCTTGGAGGTATTTCTCCTTGTTTTAAAAAGCAAGCCTGTCCCATATGACTCCTTCACCCCAATTCTGTGTTAGAGAAGGCTGTTTTTCTGCATTTGGCACAGTACTGAATTGCTCTCTCTGAAGCTTCCCAACTGTACACCACATATGAGAACAGCATAATAAGCAAGTCATTCATGGTGATTTTACCATACTATGTCAATACTGCTATAGGCAGTTGTAAAGCATCTCTGAACAATTTCAGGTATTGCTGAAAACTCCTTCTGGAACCAAGCTCCTTCCCATTTATGCCTCTAGGGTGAGAACATCTGTGCATGGACATTTTGATTTATAGTTCCAAATATGCACATTTCGCTCCGTTTCGGTTGACTTGCTGAGGAGGATTTTTTCTCAAGCTAAGAAAGCTCAGGTGTATCCAGCTGGATGAAGATGAAGCTACTGCTTGGCAGCCATCTTAGTGCTTTATTGGAGACAGATGTAAGAAAACAAAGCCATTTTTTCTTAAACAGAAAATGTTGAATGTTTGAAAAACAACCATAAGCCCTTTTTAATCTGCTTTCATTAGGTTTCTGGGCATTGGACACATTCTGGCTACTGCTATATTTATTTTATGTTTATCAATTAGATGCATGTCTCTGTTAAAATGACATCCCTTTTAGGAGTGATTATTCAAATCTGAACAGATACAAGAGGAAGTTCTAAATTGGTTCACTAACTTTCCAAGACCTTTTTAGAGATGACACAAGTCTGAAAATTCTGAGTTATATTTGTCACATTCTGCAGAAGCTTCCTTTCCTACCCACAGATCTGAGCTGCAGTGATTACATTATTACAGCCATAGAAAGTACTGAAAATCGGAAGTGTCTTCCTTTAAAGTGTGGTTAAGCATCAAGCAGACACAGCAACGTGGTACTGCTGGAGATAATATTCAACAGAGCAGGATGTGAAAGGATCATCTAAAAGAAATGGCAGAAATTAGGGATTTGAAGGGTGACAAATTAAGGTACATTCCCCTCTATCACGGCACTCAAACTATTTTCTATTCTGGAATTTCAGAAGACCTGATAAGTAAATCAAGATCAACAGTACAAATTTGACCAGACCAATATCAAGGGAATGAAGAACAGCCCCACAGCTCTCAGTTCTTGGTACCTGCACTGAGGGACAGACAGCTGCAAAGGACTGGAGGCTGGGCTCAGAGTCACAGACCGAATTTGTGAAACAGTAACTTTGTATATCTTGATTTGTTTGGGTTTTTTTTCATTATGAGTAGATTATGTGGCACTGAGAGACATGGTTTAGTGCTGAATTTGCAATGCTAATGGTTGGACTCAACAATCTTGGAAGTCTTTTCCAACTTAAATGCTTCTACAAGCCTATGTTTCTACAGGTTATGTCAGAGCATTCACATTGCATAAACACAAGTCTTTTGACAACATACTTTCCATGTAAAAAGTTCAAAAGTTACAAAAGAAGAAAGAAAAAATCAAGAGGCGCTTTTTTTTTTTTTAACTAAAAGAAAACTATTTTAATTACCATATTTGTCAGAGACCAGTCAGGAAAATATTCATGTGTGCCAAAAAACATTAGAGATTCTAGCCTGAGAAAGAAGAGAGCTTAAAGTAAATAAATAATATGGGATCATAACCAAATGACACTCAGCTTCAAATTTACGCAGTTTCTATGAACTCTTGTATTTTTAAGTTGCCAGCTCATAATTTTATCATAAATTCAAAGCATTTGCATTTTTTTTAAAGCATCGGCTTTAGTACTGGCTACAAAAATACTCTAGATTTCACTTCTA
The DNA here is from genome assembly GCA_013398995.1 of Alaudala cheleensis. Lineage (NCBI taxonomy): Eukaryota > Metazoa > Chordata > Aves > Passeriformes > Alaudidae > Alaudala > Alaudala cheleensis. The sequence goes on from VWYE01007658.1 coordinate 91,760, forward strand.
ATCTTGGATTAAGCAAGAAAAGTCTTGAAAGATTCTTAAACCACAAGGCAATCTTTGCCTCATGCTTTCTTACAACATCATTCATTTCAAATGTTTATGCCTGGGAATACTGCATGCTTGCAAGGAAGCTATGCAAAACATTCATTTTAAAAATGGATGTCAGTTTATTTCAATCATTCATACCTGTTGGGCTGGTATTCAGGTAAGTCCAAGAAACACAAGGTTCCTTTCAATTTGTTTTTAAATTTGTGTGAGTATTCTTAGAATGCTTTGTTCTGGCAAGTTAACGGTGCCTACTCAGAAGCCAAGATATGCAGCACCATTTGAAATAAACTGAATAAAGGACTGTGTAACAAGGCCATGGAGAAAACTAAAGAATTGTAGCTGGAAAGTATAGAACTGATTCTTTGGTGACTAGTATGTCAGGAGTCCAGAGAAAGGAGCCTGTCAAAGGCAACATAGGTAGAGAAAGAAGATATCTCTGGCATTTTTCCATTTCAAACCTACACACAAAATCCAAAATTGCCCTAAAAATATTAAATTAAATTTATGAAGTCGAGAAAAAATTTGTCATCTATAAGCTAGATATAGTGAATCACTGTAAGACATTCAGCTGCAGAGTGTTCTGACATAAATTCCTTTGCTCATTTGCACAAAACTGATATTTTTATTTTTGGTGATCTTGAGTGGTTTCCCAGCTGGAACACTATAACAATCATTGGATTTTATTTATTTTATTAATAAAATTCAATTATTGACAAATTAAAACATGGGAATTTTACCTGGCTGCATATTAGGCCTTTTCAACTATTCTTCCTGGATATTTTTGAATAACATTTTTGTATCCTAGTCTTCTTTTTAACAACCGACAAATAACTATTTGCTATAAGAGAAGATTAAAAGAGCAGTTCTAAAACCTGTTCAGAGTAATATGATAATTCAGATATAAATCAGTGTGTAATTTCAGTATTGCTGAAGAGATGGGCGCTTCCTCACATCTTTTTAAGTTCTAGATTTTATTTATATTTTCAAAATTCATTTGAGTGATCTTGAGAGTTTTTCCTTATGATCTTTTCCTCAAAGATAACTATAGATAATAGTGCAAAGCAAGAACTCAGGCTTTGAAAAATGCCATCATCAGTAAGAATAGTTTTACAGTTTGACTCAACTACAAAATAATGGTTCAAAATGTTAAACTAAAGTAATCCGCAATGAATGTCTGTAATTCAGTATTCAATTAAGTATTAAAAATCTCAGTTGTATATTTAGGGAGGTGGACTTTAACTGGGATCTTTGATCACATCTCCAGCACTTACTAGTACAATTCTCTTTCAGTAAAAAAAAACAATAAGAGATAGAAAGATCCAGCACTGTTTGCTTGTTCTATGAATGAAGTTAGAAGCTGGAGCAAAGAATACTTAACTAGACCCTCTGAAGCCAGTTGGCTTTGTTGAACCTAAAATTCAACCGTTTTTTCAAAAATCAAATGTTTCATATGCAGCCCAACTGTATGACTCTACAGTTACTCAAATGTAGTGCTCAGTTGCCAGAAATACACTCATACTAGCAAGCAGCAGCTGGAAAACATTAGTCTCAATGGTAAACCTGGGTGAATATCAGTATCTGCAAGCTAATAGCCAGAGAAAAGAAATATTGCAGCTATCCATGACCACCTGCCTATACAGATTGAAAGCAATTAAGTCTCTTCTCAACAGAGCATCACTCTCCCCAGATCACTTTAAGAACCTTTGAACAGTGTTTAGAAAGTTAGTGGAAGAATTCTTTTTTTACATTTGCAGGATACACCCCTATTTCTCCACTGTAAATGGCTGAGATTTTCAGCTTCCCTTTGAGTAGCACCTCAGCATGATGCTGAGTAGCAGAGAGCCCAGTACATGGAATTAAGCAATATGGAACAAAAGACTCAATGTTCAGCTGCAAAAACATTCAACAATTAATTAAATATTTAACTACAGAAGGATGAAATTAAAAGCCTGAGTTTCCATTAGCCCTCTGTAACTCTACCTTGGACTTATGTCTAAGAAAATATAAAGGCCTGCCATCGCTCATGTGACATGATCAACCACTTTACAGCTCTGTTAATAAGCAAACAGGAGAAGAGAGCACCAGGAGAACAAATTTGTGCACGTACCCATCTTTTTGTGTTAATAAAGAGAGACATTAGAGCATGATTGCAATTAAATTTGCCAGGAGACAAAGTCTGGAGTTTGTAAAGAGGTAAAAAGATCCGAGAAAAGAGTGTTTTTGCCCTTTCCCTTGGTACTGGAAAGGTAGATGAAAAAAGAACAAAAGAAAAAATTAAATGTTAGCCACTCTCCATTCCCATTCACATGTGGGGAATTCACTGAGTCTGTCTGCACTTATTTTGAATCAGTGGTTACCCACAGGTAATAGGAATGCATCACTGAAATGTTTATTTTCCCTTTAACACTCATATGGAAATCTTGCAGTTCTGAAAGAGTCCATGCTCCACTGCTGATCTTGCTAAGGTTTGGGAGACCAGCAGCACCCCAGGGATCTATGAAGATTTATAAGCACTGTGGGATGAATAAACAATCACAGCCTGAAACAATGATGTCTACATGAAGACATTTCCATAGAATTATTGTATGAAAACCTCTGAGCCATACTTTTTTCTTGGAGCATGATATTGCTGGGAGGTTTCTGTAGCACCAAGGAGACACATTTCTTTCAGACATTAGCATAATTTTGGTAGTATAGGTTCATGGAGGTCAATATTCCTATTCACCTAAATCCTCCTAAATTTTCAACTGTACTTCACATGCAAAAAGAAAATACAATATAAGCTATGCTACCACATTTTTTCTCCCTGAGAAGACACAGGACTTTGCATCTCATCTGGATTTGGTATCATGAGGTCACACTGCGTAGGAGACCTAGAAGCCTGAACAACCTATACTTGGCCAATGCATTCCATGGAAATGGGATATAACACTTGTTAAATAGTTCTTTCATTCCAGGCTATGTTTTAACTCTTTTCTACAGCAGTGTTTTAGATCTCAAAATTATTAAGGCATTGGGGCACTCATCTGGACATTACAAGCATAGCTGCCTAGGAAAGCTCTTACGTAGAATCTGCAAGTTAAAGGTACAGAGGAAAGTTAAACCACAGATTTAAACTAAGACTACTAGCCAGAAGATAAGGCACTGAAGCATGACTTATGACTGTAATTCAGAAAACTAAGTTACTTGATGATATTGTCTATACTGAGCATGGTCCAATAGGAAATGTTTAGCAAACAATACCAAGAAAAGGTTACTAAATTGGTCTTTATGCTTTTCTGATAATTCAAATGTTGTATAAGTATTTGACAAATGGCAGACATCTCTGCAGCCCCCAGGATTTACAGTCATTTTAGAATGCCACTGATTAATTTTGAGGTCAATATGTGTAAATGTTAAAGAGTGAAACTGCTTTTATGTCCAACAGAGTTTGCAAAAGGAGAAAGGACAAAAGGGTGACCCTTTCCCCTCAGAACATTTCTGAAGAAAGGATGTCTTTTATCTGCTTTTAAGTGGATATTGGAAAATGGCAGGTCACTTTCTTCTCACTGTCTTTCCTCTGGTTTTTTACCATATTCCTCACTGCAGAAATATCTAGCAAATTATTCTAGCATGCAAGGTAGGACTGTCACACAGAGAAGGCAAGATGTCTTCTTTTCTAACCAAAAAACCCAAATCAGCTTGTATATAGGTTCAGTATGGTTCATATCATTCTCTATTACCATGACAAAGCACCTCAGATTCAAGCTGTCCTGTGCACCTTCACCAGACCATGTGCCCAATTTTCATTTTCCTGATGCCACCTAACATCTTCCTGCTTCCTCTGCATTGGCATGGAGCAAAAGATCCCCATGAAAAGCTGGAATTGCCAGAAGTAAATGCACACTTTTACTCTTTGAGGGAGGGGAGGAGAGGGACTAAAGAGAGAATAAAAAAGCTGATATATAAGAAATCTATCCTTCACATGTTCAAAATGAGCAAGAATATGCTAACACAGGATGAACTTTCATCTGTTTTTGTACGGGATCTTTACAGAAAGTTCTTCCCACCCTTCTAAGTGGAAGTTAGATACACTAGCTGTTGTGCACAGGTGTAACATGATGCCCTGGACTAGATAAGAAAAGTACAGCATTAGCAAAACACCAAAACAAAACAGCAAACCAGCAAAGAACAAAAGCTCTCAGACCAATAGCAGCAACTCTAGCAATGGAGTTCAGTATCTGGCCACCAGGCTGGCTTCTGAAGTGCCTGGTGTCACTGGGCAGGTGGCACAGTTTAAATGCACAAGGCTAAGCCCAGCAAGGCATCAAGTGAAATCTAAGCAAAGTGTACAGAGAAAAGTGCTCTACATAACACATTCTTGGCAAAAGGCTGTTCAGTGCACTTGGGTTGAGATGTAGGGCTGACCCAGGAACCTGAGCAATCTACATCTGCCATAGCATTCAGCAGAAAAGGGACATGAAATTGTTAAGTGTTTTGACAAAATCCTCACTTCCAGTTAAATCTAGAGCAGATAGAAAATAGTAGTTACTTAGCAACATAACTTTTTATTTTTTATTCTAAGGCATAGATTAAATTAGAGGCAATAATCTACATCTCTAAAACTACTCTTATAACTGTTCATATTGCTATAGTTGCATAAACTTCATTTATATGCTGGAAGTGATTTCTGTGCATGTTTTCTGTGACAAGCAGGGATAATAAACAACATCTTCTGTTCTTCACTGTCAGCTCATGCTGTATGTCACATTTTGGTCTGTACAGTACCTTTCATAATTTACTCTCCCCTTTTACTTACAGTGCCCCTAGACTTTTATAAAACACAGCTGTCAAGATCTTCAGTAACAAAGAAATTCCCAAGCATCTTCCTGTCTATTACACCGCTTACAACATCAGAGTGGTATTCTGTGGAACAAGGCTGCCTTAAGAGTAAAGCTGCCACTCTCTATTGACATAGGACACTTTAAAATGAGAATGTAGTAAGAGACAGAGTTCAAGGATTGTGCACCCAGTCCAGCTGGAGAACATACAAACATCTTACAACTGTCTCATTAAATGAGTTCAGGGAAAGGGCATTGCTAAAAATGAAGAACAAATGTCTTGATTTAGAGATCTACAGAGCATTTGCTGCAGTACATTAAACAGCAACAGAAGTTGTTTTTTATTCAGCCTCTTTATCTGAGAAGCACGTAACGACACCACATCACTGCTGCTAAGGAAGAGCCCAGAAACAACATGTGCAGTGCAGGTCATTTGTGCTACCCTTTACTTAAAACCATACCAGTAGAAGGTGATGATGGCAGGTCAGATACAAAACATTGCTGTGGTTACTAAAATCAGGGCCTTCAATCCTTGCCCTCCCTTTCTGACCACTGCCCATCCAGCAGCGAGGAGATGCTCTCAATGAGCACCAAGTTGCTCAATGCACTGTATGACACCAAGTGTAAGCGACTCAAATTCATGCATATGAGCAGTAGGATAGAAGGTCAAAGATTGCACATTCATATTTTCACAGTAAGGACATGCAAATCAGAATACTGATTTACTAGCAATAACCAGCTGGTCCATAGCAATTGTACTGGTTGTTGAATAAAAGCAGTTTGTTGTCTGCAGTGTGCACATACCTCTGTGAAAGAGCTCTGTGTCAGGGCAATTGCTTCTGAACTGCTACTCCACTCTTCCCAAAAATGCCTTAGCAACTTCCCACACATATTATTTCTCTGTTACTGCAAAAGGCCATGCAGCACAGGGCACATAGCCCAGATCCCACTTGGATGGATGTGAAGCATTGTCAAATGCATCTGCCATGGTGAAACCAGGTCAATATGTTTATGGCTAATTTAAAAGTGAGCTGCTTGGATTTGGGATTTTGGGAGAGGGGCAGCAGCTCATTTCTTTTAGGCACAGCATTAGTTAACTTTCTGCAGCTAAGCAGACTATCAGAAAAAGCCTCACAGGATTATAAGGATCATGTATCCATGGTGATTTTAATAAGAAATCTTACTTGCAGTAGAATAAATAGAAGCAAGAAACAGAATCAGGCTTCACGGATGATTTATTTTAGTTCATCTCCTAGGAAGTAGAATGTTACTGGTCTGATTTGAAGCCAAAAATTGTAAGACTGGATCAAGTTCCTGAGGTTCAGACTCAACTATATTCCACTCTCAAAAACCAGGACACTGGGGCTGTCTTTATCTTGAATATACCAGTTCTCTTTGGTAAATTGCTTATAATGTACTAAGCCAAGTTTTGACAGCATCATGCTGTGAACATTAATTTCACCAACATAAGTATCTTACTTTAACTGCCCTGTTTCTTTTCCTGTAGCTTTCTGACAGAGCAATATTCATGGTACTTCTGCTCCTTCCCAAGGCCACCAACATTTAAGAGTGCTCAGGTAAGGTAGCCTAATACAGATATATCAAATATTGTTAATTCTTTAGCCAGGAAAGAGCAGGAGTTTTGCTGGATATGTAAGGATGTTGTGTAGGAAAAAAAAAAAAGCACCAAACAGTTACAACTTTCATTTTTATTTATATTTAAATGACAGTACTTAAATTACTCCTTGCAGCTGATTGCAACATTTTCTGAAACAAGTTCATTGTTACTGTTTACTTTGACAAGCTTGTCTATCAAGCATTTTTAAAATGCTCACTACCACCATATTCCCCGAGATCCAGCAGTATCAAAACATTTGGACTTGAAATACCCATGGGACCCTGTGATTGAACTGTCCAACTGCAGGTGTGTCCTGAGCAGTGGTGCTATTTGTGATGTATTCTATGACCTTTTGGCTTCCCCTGTTGTCTACAGCTATATTTTACTCAATGTCCTTGCTCAGTTACAAAAGTAGAATTTGATAGAAAGACTTGTAAGAATACAGAGAAAAGAGACCTGTTTGCATTGAGACTGACTCTGTAGGAGGGAGATACCATGGTTAGAATTTTAGGCTTGAATGAGCTAAGACTGGAATAGAAATTATGTTAAGACTTCTGAGAAAAGGCCTCTGACAAATGGCAAACCAGCAATGAAATGTTTGCATTCCATTTGCAAGGTCCAATAGCTCTGTTCCCATAGCTACTGTATGTTGAGATGGATGATGTAGCTACAGCAACAGAGCCAACATCCATGTTCAGTGTAAAATTCTCAAGTCATTACTTAATCCTTCTTTTACCTCCCTGCAAGCTTCTAAAAAGGAGGGGGGGGGGGGGGGGAGATAGGATTATCTTGTTCTTTGAATTAATTAAAACTTTACTAAAAACATTAGAAGATCCACTGCAGACAACTGGTGCTAGAACATGCTTCCATGACACAAATTGCCTCACCCTATGATTCCCCTCTCTACACTGGCTGAAGACCATTGCTTTTTTGCTAAAAGAGAGCTGTCTCTGCCTTCCTCAATGGGTGATGTTTGGCAGTCTGCAGCTCCTCCAAGTCCCACTACATTCAAATGCAACACACAATCACTTGTAAGTCTGTCCTTCCATTGGATATATTTATTTGTTTCTTATCTCCCACCACCCACTATGATTTTGAAGATAAATGTCTACTCAGAAATTACACACTTTTTCATAGCAATTATTTGCTTCCACTTAACAGTGCTAGTTCCCAACATAAAAAGGGAAATATTACATCAAGCACAGAAAGTGTTGTTTAAAGCACAGTCTTTTAATCTTCAGTGTGTTGTTTGCCATGTGATTGCCAACTGGATAACATTTGGCAAGCCAAGGGCATATTTTGTTATATGTATGTGCAACTAAACAGAAAATAGATTAAAGTGTAACGTTATTGGGGGCCAATGATTTCTGCTTCAATACTCCAACTCAACCCTCACCAAAAACAAGGAGTCTCATCTAGGGGGATTTATATTGGGTCCTTAAGAGGAACAGACAGCACAAGTCTTGATTTCCTAAGGTCCTGTACAAAAATATGCCTTCTCATTGTAAAATGCCAGTGTGAAAATACCAGCAAAAGCCAGCACCCTGAGCTCTACCTAATTTTGCTACAATGTCCTATTTAAAACCGAGGTTTTTTCTAATCTACATAATCTTAGTCAAGTGGTCAGTCTTTGCTAGAACTCTAAAAGGATTAAGCAACACTTAAACCCTGATTTAGCATAAATTAATCTGTAACTGTTGATTTGAAGAGCAGTTTTATGTTGAAGTCAACCTTAGAATATTCTCAGTTAGAAAAAAAATCCTCACTGTTTAGAAATAATCTCACAAGAGTCCATAAGGCAGCAGATTCTCAGTGTAAATATTTAAACTTTTAATAACAAGATGTTTAGGCAAGCTCATAAATCCATGTGTGGCATAACTACCCAACGTCTGCACTGACGTTGCTAATTTTGGTTTGTGTGGACAGAAGGAAGGCTCAAGTAAATACTGCAGAGCCTTTTTTTCCATACCCTGCCTTTCTGTTGGGTCAAAATTGCTAAGCCTTTCAGAGACATTCAATTAAAGTCAGAGTAAATTTTTTTCTGTCTGAAAAGGTACAGCACAGGTAGTTCATATGCAAAGTTATTCCTTCAGCAAGTGCTATTAGTCAATAAATCACTCCATTAAAAAATAAGTGCAAAAAAATGATACAAACACAGTCCAAGTTTCAGCATTTTCAGGGGAGAAATGACCATGCAGGTTCTGAGAAATGACCATTTTGTAGATGAGGCTGGTGTGCTTTTCCCCTCCTCCCCAGCATTACAACATCTCTTTCCCACACCCCGGGGCACAGCTTCTGAAAGAGGAAAGTTTCACAACAGGCGCCGGCACACCACACACTGGCCTGGGAGGGCAGAAATGCTGCAGGAAGTGAAACTAGTGTAAGTTCACAAGTTTTCTAATGTACAGCTGAATATAGATACCAACTAGCTGGAAGGAAAGAAAAAAAAGCAGAGTTGATTGGGTTCATAGAATAATGAGAGACAAAAAAACTCAGAGCAAAGAATTTAAGGGCTTTTAAATCACTTCACAGGTAGCCAAACTGGCTGACATTCTGCATGTATTATGTTTTGTAAAGAGAACTTACAAATAATATCTCTTGTTGTTTTTTGGTGATTTTTTGGGTTTTTTGTTTTCTTGACAAACTGTATGAGCTTTGGGTAATCTGACAAAATGAGAACCTTGTAGGTCACCAGGTCATCACTAACCCTGGTGCTGTAATACCTTTGAAGTACTGCAGCAAAACTCGTTTAAACATCTAAGGCCAGCTATCAGGTTGCACTGGCAGAGTTCTCAATATCTACAAATTTAGGATGATTGTAGGCTCTGAACTAATTAACAGCAGAACTGGAGATAGGCTGCTCCATACAATATCTGCATACAAGCAGGCATTCAGGCATGACTGGAATTTCAATTAGAACCAGGAAAGGCTTCCTTCGGCCAGAGGTACTTGCCACCACCCTGAAAGTAACAGTTCTGAGGCCAAAAGGAAAGAGTAGGAGATCATCAACATTTTCTTTCAACATCTGAGATTCTACCTGCATACCACAGCAGTGTGAAACATGTCTGGTACAAGCCTAAGCAAGGAGAAAAGAGGATTCAGAGGGCATTCTGCTGCTTCCAGACCTAAACACAAACAGGCTTTCACCTCAATTTTAACATCAGTTTCTCTAAGAATCAGTGATCTGGAAGGCCAAGACTTCTTCAAGCTGTGTCTATTCCATGAAACCAACAACTACATATTATAAGGAACTGGGTCTACCTCATCTGGATTTGGCTTGCTTTATTGCCTTAAAAACATTTTGCTGCAAAGAATCCCCATAGGACAGAAGGCAAGCCACAGTTCCAGAGAAAGCTAAGGCTCCTTCCTGAACACCAGCCACTGCAAGGGGATAGACAGGAACTCCAAATTAATATAACCTTTTCAATATAATGACAAACCCTGTAAAAGTGAAGTGCAAAACTGCAAAATTTGCTGCAGGATTGCCCTGGACATGCTAAAAGAAAGCAATATCACTTCCTTCTGAAGGAGAGATGGAAATAGCAGCAATGAATTGGATTTCAATGCCAGAATATCAGTATGGAGACTATTAATAAGGAATAAATTGTAAACTGTCAGTATCCTCAAAACTCAACACTACCAAGGTATTGGTTCTGTGTAATACAAAACAAATTTAGAAAAATAAATCCTCCAAATTCAAGAGAACCTAAAGTGCTACTCTCTCATTGAGGCACCAGCCTTATTATTAAAAGCACTTGTGGTATTTATTCCACTGTACTCAATAAAAATACCAGATCCAGGGTAATGCTTCTTCTCTTCTTTATTAAATTTATTCCTTAAATTTTACAGTAATTCCTGGCATAGTTTGAAGGTGTCCCACCCATCTGAATTACACATTCTGGTGTATTCAGCATTAAGCAGGGCTTTCTCACAGGAGTGCAGTGGGCTTTTATTGCAGCAACAGAGGCTCAGCACAATGATCTGAATGAATAAGTAACACCTCACAGACACGGTCGACCCTATGGCTTCTATCTTGCATTTATTTCAAGAAATACAGTAACTTACTCTAGTAAGTAACTTACTCCTTTCTCTGTGGTAGGAGAAAGGTGTTTCACACACAAGAACATCAGAGGATTATTTGATATATATTTTCACAGCATCTCAAGCAAGCAACTATCATCCTCTGATCAGTGTGTCAAAAATGAAGCTTACATAAATGGAAATGAAAATTCAAGTACAAACAGCAGATGATCTGCACCCATCCAGTAAAACTAGCAAGAGAATGAATCAGTATTCTAGTAAGGAATCTGCAAGTGAGAGAGGCAGTATGGAGGATCATCCCAGAGGCCATCCCTGCAGTTGTGACATAGCTCTAAAAAAGTTTGCAATTTTAAGTGATTCAGCCTTCTCGTGTCTTCAAAAAGAAAAGTAAAATTTTAAAAGTACAACTGGGATGTGGACAATATTTAATCAGTATTATTTTAAAGTAATCAGCCATGTTGCCATGACAAAACAAAGGAATTTTATTCAGACATCTCCATTTTATATATTCTTCCTGTGTGCACCAACAGATTAGAGTAGAAAGCCTTTAAAGAGTCAATGGATGCAAAATAGAAAGTGTTTACAGTGAGTAATCTGAAGTGGCTGCAGGAAAACACGTTATTACTCATTATTGACAGTGGTAGCCATGAGCTGTTCCAGGAATGGAAAGGAAAAAGAGTTGCTGATATGGGTAAAGTCATTCATGTATAAGAATGAATTCCAAAGGGCAAGGTGCAAAAGTGAAAGTGTTCATTAGAGAGTGAAAAACATCCTAAGAAATGACAGTGGGGAAAGATTATAACAGATCTAGAAATTGTCAAGGGATGGCTGGTCTGATACACTTTTTATGCTTAATCACAACTTGCAAGGTAAAAACTAAAGAGCTTCATGCAGCAGAGCAGGGCTGAGCAAAATTCAGGTCTCCCCACAGGTCTGTGAAACTGTGTTATGTAAGTCCTTCCATTCACTACTTCCAACATATCAAGCTCACAGCAAATTTTCTCTGTATCCAAATGAATGTAGCTGCCAGCTAAAAGTATTTTCTCCAGCAAAGGAAGTAATCCAGAGATAGAGACTTTTGCTTTGAGGTACTCATTTGCACCTCCCACTTGTTGGGGGAGGTTGTGTGGGTGTAAACTATCACAGAGAATTTCTTAACCCATGAGAGGATTTCAACTCAGTGCAGCTGAAGATGTGGCTGATGGTCAAGGAACAAATGGAGCTCCTTGCTCACAGTTGTGCTGCACTTGTGCATTAAGTGTGTGTCTCCTGGGCTCCACCCATTCCTGTAACCCACAGTCGAAAAGTTGATCCCATAAAATTTAACACATGTAAGAGAGGATTTAAAATAAACCAAAAGTAAGGAAGGACCAGTATTTTTTGAGATGCTGCAAATACACAAAAGAGTCACTGCCAGCTGGCAGGCCGGTGGCCATACAGCCTGCCAGAATAAACTATCCTGTGCCCTGGCACAAGGCTTTGGAAAGCTCTGCAATGTCTATTGGAAGTATGTTTCCTGTGATCCTTGGCAGCACCAGGCAGTCTCTCACCTCATCTGCATCCAGGCAGGATTGAACACAGGGAGAGGGGATGAAGGAGAACAGATGCGCACAGAGGGAAGCCCATGGTCATTCAGGGGTCTGACTAATTTGCAGCATCTGGGAGGGAAAGAACTAGAACTTAGATGGGAATTGGCTGCAAGAAAAGCTCTAAGATCCAAAGACATGCAGGATTTGGGAGAAGAATGAGGGAATGGCACAAGAGGGATTCTTAATGGATTCTTAATGGCAGAGATGCCAGTGCCAATACTTCACTAGAGAGGGTTCAGCACAATAAAGCAATGTATTTGAAAGAGCCTGTTGATGTGGTAAGGAATAGAACAATTGTGACAAATTATAAGGGCAATGTCCACAGAGCAGAAACAGAAGCCTCAGACAGGGGAAAATCACCCTGTAAAGGGACAAGAAGAGATGAAGTTCTAGCTTGAGAGCCCCTAGGTAAGTACAATCTCACCTACCTTCTTTTGGTTTGGAAATTGGGAGGTGAAGGTGCTGAAGGCGAAAGAAGATAAAAGAGGAAGCAAACTGTCCAAAGTAGCAAGGTAGCAAGGCAATCCTTGATTCATACAAATTTTGATCTGTGTCCCAAACTCCACAGAGAACAAGAATAAGTGATTGTGCCTGCTTGCTGCCTTGCAAAGATTCACAAGGTCCTGTAAACAGCTAAATTGGGTCTGGTACTGAATAGGAGTTAAAACCATGGTGTTTTGTACAATCAAACTTCTTTCTACCAAGCCTTTCTCATATGTGCTTTTTATTTCCCATTATCTGAGCTAATGAAGAATTATCCATTATGCTGGTCCAGAACCAAAGCAGTTGAACAAGAGGAACAGAGGTGAAATCTCCAGTACTGCAAAAGACCACACATATTGGCAGACAGCAATGGATTAAATACAAGCAAAGGGTTCATCTGTTTTTCCATTCACTTTAGTATTTAATTCTATTAAGGTTATTTTGAATAAGGAGCTCTCACTCACTATTGTAGGGGGATATTTTTTCAAGTAATTCCAGGATATTTTCACTGTGCTGCTTTTTTGCTTTTTTTCACTCTAATGGGAAATACTCACACACACATGCGCGCGCGCCTCAATTTTAAGAAAACATGTCAATTCTTTTATGTCCTCAAGGACTTGGCAAACAGGAAGATTTTTAAGCAGAGGAATGGCCAGGCAGAAGCTTTTAGGTTTATGGACACAAAGGCCAGTGACATAAGGCACATACACTCTGTATCACAACTGCCTGCTACTGAATTTTCACAGTGGGTCAGTGACTTGCTTACATAAATAGTGGAAATAAGAGATCAAACAATTCCCAACACAGCCAATCTATTAATAAAATAAAGCCTTGTTGTGTATGAAAAATCAGGAACTGGCAAAAGATAATCTAGAAAGGTTCTGGGCTTAAAAGACAGCACAAATCCAAATTTAAGGTTAATGGCTCCAGTAAAGTTGGCTTAAATCAATTTTCGTTATCTAAATCTTTTTGAAATATGCTCAGCTTCACTGAACACCTGGTATTTAGGATTCTGACTATTAGAAAGAGGAAAGGCAGTAACTTAGAAAACTTGTTTCTGACTCACACTTCTCCTCTTTGCTTCAAAGAAACCCTCAGATCATTTTCATTGCTATCATATCTGAGTTATGATAAACATGTCCAAAAATGGTCAGCTAATGATCTTCAGTGGGTAATTAGGAGTACTGATAAACATGACTTTCTCCACCAATGGTAGATGGCAAGGCTTCTCATTTAGGCATTTAAGCTTGCTTCTTAAGATACTTGGCAAGAACTGCAACACTACATTTTCAATTTTTGTAAAAGCTACAGAACAGAGCAAAATCTTTTACATAACAATGATGTGTTTCACAGTGCTAGGCCTTTGGTGCAAGGACCTTCACGGATGATGAATCAAGGCTTCAAAATACCATCTAACCCAGAAATGTCACAGTAACAGAATTCAAATACCTGCTAACCACAGCTAAGTTACAATCCCCTACTGAGACCCAGGTCACACTGAAGGGATAAAAAGAAGCAACAAAAAGGTAGGAGTGAAAACATCTTCTATAACAGTTTGTTGAATATCTTAACCAGATGGTTTGTAATGATTTATTGCTTAGCCTAGGCAATTCATCAAAAAAGTCAGGGTTTCATTTGTGGTCTAGGAAATGAAACTTCAAGCGTCGATATGCAGCTATCGTCAGATGTAATAACATGATACACTTTTCCCAGAAGCCTGGTAAAGGAATTGTAAATTGCCACCATACTTTGGGAATCCTTAAACAGCACCAGCAAGATAACCTGTGCAGTCTTGAAGTGCTCCACAATTCTTGAGGTAGCAGCCGGTTGAAAAACAAAGCATACTCTCATCTTTGCTTTATTCTTGATGCTCATGATATCCTTCTTTAGGCTACTTTATGTGTTGTTCTGTGCAAAAAACTGGACTATTTGTCTGAAATAGAAATTCTCTGTAGAGTGAAAAAATGTTTTCATTTTTAATATTCTTTTAAGATGATGTGAGGAAATTATTTCTGAAGCAGTACGAGTTACATGTACAGTTGAAATGGAAAATAGAAACATTGTTCCAAAAGAAAGAGGAAACGGCCTCAGAATACTTAATGAATTTTCCATGCATTGCTTCATCTGACCAGTTGCATTACTCACAACATACAACATGTACTGCACCTTCTCACCTCCCAAAACTGCACATATTTTAGACAGAAAATTAAACCCATGTAAAGTCAAGAAAATGCAAGCCCCTGAAAACAGGTGATTAATGAGTCTTGTCAATGCCACTCATAGCAGTGCTAAATTTGGAGAAGATCTTGCTCTTAGCTTAAACAGATATTAGTGAGGGATTTGTCTCTGACATTCACCATTATTTTTTTATTTCTCTGCTGGAGTACTTCATAGGAGAAGTATCTGTACAAAAATTGTACTTGTTAGCTAGGACAACATACACAAGCCAGTTGTTGAGGCCAACAATGCCCCTGAAGCAATGCTTCAGCACTAGACTGCGGAAATAGCAGAGCAACCCAAATGAACCCAGAATTTCAAGGGAGAGCTCTTTATATCCCTCTAATTGGGTGGACACATCAATCCTTGTTAGAGCACCTCAGTGATTCATTTGTTGTTTACTGAGGCATGTGCTGGAAGAGTCCATTGGCATGCCTTTAAGGGTCACAGAGAAGCCTCTTCCATTGAAATTAAAAATCTAGTTGTCTTTAGCAACTTTTTAATAAACAGGATTTCCATTTGACCCACATTAAAAGCTTGCTTTGTTGAGATTTAGAAAGAAATGTTTGTCCTCACAAAAGAGCAGAGGGAGCTGTTAATATTCAGGTTAGATTTTTGCAGTGATTATGTATTACTAGCACTTGAGTTTCAAATCAAAATTCATATAGCTCCTTCCTTGTTTCAAGAAGTTCTTCTCAAAAAGTCACCTTTCTTCCTCTCAGAGACAGCAGATTTTCTACCTACTGGAGACTTCTTAAGCAGCTTCTCAATCAGACATGCTAATGCAGGTAAGGAGCTGAAGTGCTCCAAGGCCTCATCAGGCACTGGCTCGCAGAGGGCTGCCTGCAGTGCCAAGGCACACTGCCTGCTTTCAACACCAGCTACTCCAGGTGCTGGTGGTCATGTGGCTACCCAAAGCACAGCGTGGGCTAACTTTCTGTGTGTTTGCAGAGCTGCTTGCATGGCTTCTGCAGATTGCTGAGCTCTGTGTTGCCATGCAGCTCTAGCATGTACCTTGAACTACATCAAAACCATTGGTGCATCACAGAGCCATCCCAGTGGCACCAGCAGTGTAGACGTACAAAAAAACTCACAGGCAAAAGGAGAAGGAAGCAGGTTTTGATGCAGCAGCACAGTTGTACAGCTTGTCCAGCAGGACCATTGGGTAAGCTCTCAGGCACCCCACCTCACATCCCCAGTGCTGGGAAGATTCCCCACCAAGAAGCCACGTGGCATCACCCAGGGGTGGTCGGGTGAGAAAGCTTTGAGAGAACACAGCTTCACTCCAAGTTAGAAACTGCTTTTTGTTCAGTCTGTTCTCCTTGGCTGCTTTTGGTATTTATATCAGGGATGATATGCTAGCCATACACTTGTTATTTAAGTTACATCACAGTTTATAGAAGCTTCATTCTTTCACTCAATGTGAGTTTGCTTTACAGAAGTAAAACCACTAGGAAACAGGTCAGTGTCCTGTTCCCTTTATCAGAGGGAGCACTGGTGTGCTTTAACCAGCATTTATGCTGACTGTCTGTCTGAAGGAATGATGCTGGACCCATTAACACTTGTAGGATGGATTCAGTCTCTGTGGTGCCATTCATACGTAGAAGTGTGCAAATGTATGGCAGCAGGATCTCCATCATTATTGTCATCTATCATGCTGCCATCTGGTAATTACTCAGCTTTTTAAGACTGAAGAGGGTCTGTTAGATTTTACAAGCTGAAAAGCTTTGTGTGCAGAAAAGTTTTATAATGAAAGATAAAACTAGTATGATTACCACTGATATGTTACTTTTGTTCAATTTAATTCAATTGAAAAGAATGGAACAAGAACACTTACTCCAGGCAAAACAATACTGAAACTGGTACAGAAACATGCAGTTGGAAGGCATAACTATGGGGCACAGAGAAGTATAAGATACTGGTGTCCATGCTGTGGGAAAGCAGTGAGGCAAAATGCATGTGAAATTCTACAGGAGGTGGTTAAAATTCTCAGGATAAAGTTAGCTCCCGGAGAGCTTCCTCATGAATGTGACTACGGTGCTGCTGTGAACAGAGCCAACTCCTGCACTTCTAAAGCTACCAAATGCATGATGGACAGACTCCCACTTTTATGGCTGCAATATAAACAAGCAGAAAGCTGTAGATCTGATGGATGAGGCTGGTCCAACTACCCTTCCAGATAAAATCAGAAAATACATTTACTTGCAGTTGGTTTCTCAAAAATCCCATCAATAGGCCTTTCTTTTTACTGCATTGCCTCAGGACATGGTAGAAAAGACTTCTCCGGGAGTTTCGGTAGGCAGGAAGTATCCAATGAGTTACTGCACGAAAAGACAATATGATTGCTGGGCTCACCTCATAAAACACAGCTTTACACAAGAATAGCACACTTACCTTGCTATCCAGACAAACTGTCTCATTTTTTGGCTAACAGTGCTAACTTCCCCTCCCTTGAGCAAGTGGTATCATTTTCCTGCAGCCAACTGGCTGATACAATAGACACAAATACAAAACCTCTGTACAAAATGAAGTGCAGATTTACAGCTGTTTCATAAATGCACTGAGAAATCATAAATTAGGCTGAGCAGCTTTCCACAGGATAAGACATTTCAGAAAAAGTGCTAAGTTCCTGTTTACGATAAAAAAGATTTCTCAAACCAGCACTGGTGTAGCAATTTGTTATGTGCAACATGTTTTGATTGCTGCTTTACTGAACAATTTCTATCAAGGAGCACAGCTTGTAGTCTGAACAACTTGTTTTGTAGTGGGAATCAAGAATTACAGATGAAACTGTCAAGCTAAAATAATATACATGCCCTTTATCTTTTGAAGCAAACTATAAGTGACTCTCATATTAAACAAAAAACCCCCACAACACCTTTGAAGAGATGATAAATATGCATTAGTAATTAAAATATAGGCCCCTTGAATAAAACTCATGGAAATCCCCCCAAACTCCCTCCAACCAGCATTAAGCAAACACTAAGAAACTTGAAAGTATGAACCCAAGTTTCCAGTTCAACATAACAGCTTTAAAATAACAACCTACTCACTATTTTAATTATTCAAATCAAAAGGCAGCATAAAATAAGAATTTACTGAGCCTTCTGCAACTCTATTGCAATGCCAGGATCACAATATCCCTTGAATGGTCTGGCTCCTGGCCAAGACACCAAACTCTTCAATGGTCAGAGGCATCCCTTTACTCACCATACCAGTTCACTCACGCCTGAGTTTTACACATCACTATTCACTCAGGTGTAAACCAAAGGATTGCCTGATATAGCATAAGAGTTATGGCTTGGAAACTACTTTAAAAGACCAAAAAAAAAGCAAGCTTAAGATTTGAGTCAGTCTTCATTTACACAAAATAATGGGTGTAAGAGATGCAGACAGTCATTAAAGGTCACAGTCTGAGTTAACTCAGTTCTGATTTCCCCCACTGTAACTCCCTTGCAAGACATACAGCGGTCTTTGTGCACATTTAGCCCATTGTGACTGAAGTAATTCACTTACTATATTTTAAAACAAATGCATTTTATTGGAAGACTTCACAATTGGGTTTAAAACACAATTATTTTTTAAATTCCATAATGTGATGTTTCCATGCTCTAGTCATTAGATGAATCATCTTACAAATGGGCGTTTAGATGAAAAGCATGCTTAGATGAATAACATTAAGAATTTTACAATCTTGAAATTAAGGTGTATTTAGGAATAGTTTGCCATCAAGTGGGACAGCCACTGTCAGCTCCTCTTCCCTTGCAGCTGGTCTGGCTCTTATCTGAGCCTTATGTGAGGTGATTCAGTTCACTGAGCTGTGGGGAAAGAAGCCCAGCCAGAAGCAAAACAAAACAAACAGGGGAGAGCATGAAGCCAGCCCACCCCATGGAGCTGCTGGTTCAGGTCAGCTGTCATACCTGTGGCAGAAGTATCCAACACCATAGATGGGGATTAGTTCTCAAATAAGGAAAAAAATCACAGACATATTAATGTAAATTTTAAAATTTCACATTATGTTTTTTGCCTTTAATGTAAAGTAATGGGACCAGCTCTGTGATTCATACCAGGCATTTAATTGGCAGCTGGGGACTTGAACATCTTCCCAGAAACTCCTACAAATAAAATACTGCAAAACAGCATAAGGAGTACATTTAATTACGAATTCAAACAAAGACATTTTCTTTATACTAGAACTACATGGCAAAAACCTGTTACAGTCACCCAAAAGATTGGTATTCATGGCATTTTTATATAAGCTTTCACAGTCAAACAGGCAAAAATTTTGCTGCCCTTTGCTTAAAGAGGGTCACTTTTTCTGTAATGGAGCATGTTTCAATTCTCCCCTGCTGATTTTTGACTTGAACCTAAGCTTTCAACACCTCAGTGAGGGCTCAGACCAGAGACATTCTCTTGCCAGCTGGTACTTTGTATAACACAGAGCAGACAGCTCTATCAGTAGAGGCTGAGCCTGACCCAACCAAAACAAGGTAATAGTCTGCAGAATATGTTTTATAGGAGACAAGACTATTATCTCAGCTGAAGCCAGCAAGAGCAAGGGTTTGCCTCCTGACTGTCCATGTTACTTATGTCTTTCTTTAATTAACACTAATTAGTCCATAGGTTTTGGGTCATATTGCATGGTTTAGGTCTTAAACCAAGAAACTCTTATGAATTGTACTCTTTATTAAGTGGCTAGTTACCTTACAGTAGAAAATGGAAATGTTTTTACTATCACAGAATGGTGTGAGTTGGAAGAGACCTTCAAGTTCCAAACCCCCCACCATGAGCAAGGACACCTTCTACTAAACCATGGGCTGGGGCATCCACAGCTTTTCTAGGCAGCTTGTTCCAGTGCCTCACCTCCCTCACAACAAAGAATTTCTTCCTAATATCTAATGAAAATCTACCCTTTTAGTTTAAAGGCATTCCCCCTTGTCGTATCCCTACAGGTCCTTGTAAAAAGCCCCTCTCCTGCTTTCTTATAGGGCACTTCAGGTACAGAAAGGCTGCTCTGAGGTCTCCCTGTAGCCTTTCCCAGCCTGAGCAACCCCAACTTTTTCAGCTTGTCCTCATAGCAGGGGAAGTTGCAGATAGTAGTTTCAAAAACATACTCTAGCCCTGAAATACAAACTTGAGTGTTGATTTTTAAATTCATGTTTATTTTTCTTTGCCCGTCTGTTTGGTAGAAAAGGTTTCTGTAAAAGTAACTAACTGTGTCAACCGTATCTGACTGATACCTGTAAGATATTTCTCTATGACAAATCAGACCAGCTGAGTTTAAGCATCAGCATGAACATAATACTTAAAGACAAAAACTTTTTCTAGGATTTATCAACCTGTAAATGAAGTTCCAACATGTCATTTTTAGTCCTTCATCTTGCTTACCTGTTGCTTGCCCTGCAGAGCTCCATAAGGCACCTGATGAAACAGGCTTGGTTGGATTACTTGTGAGCAGTTTTAAACAAAACCAGATTAACCACCGAAACACAACTGAAGGCAGCTCAATGATGCAGGATGCTGACTCAAATCCAGGACAAGCAGTGAAACCCCCACAACCACTCTAACCCACAGCCCTCATTCAGTAGCTCCCACACAGATGTCCTGCAGAGAAGGGGGCACTGCCTGTGTGTACACACTCCCTACCTACCATAGCACATGCTACTGCACTGTTGTACACACTTGCAGAACCCAGTTTATCTGGGCACACTTCTTTTCCTCACTGCCATAATTACTAAGTGTGCTCTCTCTCATGTGTAGGCCCATGAACTGGAAAAAAACCCATTACATTTTGCAGTACTTTGTGTCAGTTTATTTGAGCTTATATAAGATAATAATAATTTATAATAATAAGACCTAATGCCAGGGATTTTGTTTCCAAACAAAATAATGCTAACCTAAGGCATATAGATTTTTTAACCTATCTTCTCAACATGAAAACTGCACTGCTGCACACACTTACCTTGCACAGATTAAAAAGATAATGCTTCTTCCTCTTCAGGCAGTAAGAAACTAGCCTTCAACATGGATACTATTCAAATTAACCTACTACTGTTTTCTTGAAGGAAGTAAGGAGAGAGACAGGCAGAAAAGCAGACAGACGACAGAACACTGGGATTTAATGTTCTGGTAAATGCTTTTGTATTACGATTGCAAACACAAGCATTTTATATTTATATTTATATCTATCTATGTATCCATCTATATCTATCTATCTATCTATCTATCTATCTATCTATCTATCTATCTATCTATCTATCTATCATTTATCNATCTATCTATCTATCTATCTATCTATCTATCTATCTATCTATCATTTATCTGAACATCAATCCCAATCAGCGCTGCCCACTCAACCATCCAAATTACAGTGAAATTCTAGTGGCACACAGCTCTGACTTTATTAGTGCAACTCAATTAGATTCAAATCAGATACTCACTGATCAACGTGAATAAAACCAGAATCAAGCCCATCACTCTAGTTCTGCTCCTAAACATGCCTCCCTCTTGGAAAGCTTCACTTTAAAAAGTGCCAACACACTGCTGTGCACGACTTGACATACATACGTTGTTAAATAATCTAACAATTAGCAGCTAAATGAACGTGAGCATTCCCTTATCTCTAATAATACCAAACCATGGGCAACTAGCCAAGAATCTGGTACATTAAACAGAAAAACACAGGCAAAATCTGCAAGTGCTTCTTGAGAGCACACTATTCCCAGTAAGCACATATGGAAACGAAATACCTCCTAGATTGCCCTCAGGTAAGAAAAGATTGATTGATTGATTGATTGATTGATTGATTGATTAATTTCGAAAACACAGTCCAAAGTTGCATGGATAGCCCCTGGTATTGAACCAGGAATTTCAACACAAGCTGCTCATCTGCACACAAAAGATAAATTGCACAAAGATATTTGCTCACCTAAATATTATGTTTATTCAAAAGCATTTATGAATACACCAAGGATTTCTTTATAAATTCTATTACTTTCCAAGCTATTGTTACTACACCATTAAAGTTTCAGTCACCATGTGTTGAAAACCTGTGAATAGCCTTCTCCACTCATCTGTGGAACAACCCAGAAAACATTTCTGCAGCATATAGATTAAGTAGGAAAAGACATCCTAGTGTCATATCAACCAGAAGAATGCAACTGACTCAGATGCAGTCACAAAATTTCATTCTGGGCTTGAAGAGTAAAATTTTCAAACATACACACAGGATTACTTATCACTGTCTTGAAATAAAACTTAAGAACTGAAAAGCCTCAGTCATTTCTTTTTGTAAGCTTTACTCCCCTTCTTGCACATCAGCCCCAATTTGAAGACTAGCCTCAAACTTACAGCCCATTTAAAGAATTCTGTAAAAAGTGCTATGAGAAATCTCCATTTAACAACCCATGCTGTTCAGCATCAATAAACTAAATAGCCTCTTGCTAGCTCTAGAAAAGCTTCATTTGGTGTATTTATTTCTAGTATATACCATGCCCAAACAGCATCTTAGCAGGGGGTTCATCTTTGGATCTCAGTATTAACAGCTCAGACACACTGCCAATAAATCAGTACACTTGGGAAGGATTTTGTTTCAACTGAACTTCTTTCTCTGCACTCAAGAACTAGCTCACTCCAAAGGCTCCCCATGTCCCTGATCACACAAACCACAAGACTGAAAGATACCTCAAGAGAACTCAAGATATTTCCTCTCCTTGCCCCAAGGCAGAATGAGTCACATTTAAGTAATCTCTCAATGGTTATTTCTTACCTAGTCTTAAAATAATCATTCACTTCTTTACACTGCACAAAAACCAAGGTGTTCATTTCTCCCTTTCATAGGTCCTGTTTGATCACTCTTATTGTTTACATGTGCATCCACTTGAACAGCAGTTCTCTTTTATGTGGCAAGTGACCCATGCAATTAACATCTTCAAAGCACAATATAAAAAAGGAAAATCTTCAATGTCCATTTTAGGATAGTTAAAAGGCAATTTATTCTATTCTGGTTCTAAACACTTAACAAAACTAAGGAATGGACCTCTGTTATCCTTGTTTTCCCTTTTTCATCAACAAAATCTTCTTTATGGTAATTCTGATCACATATTCCCAACAACTGCCACATATTGTCTTTATTAGAAATTATTCCACAGACAAGGAATTTGTACTATGATTTATTTATTAAGAAATATTTAAATAATTTTAACTCTGGTTATTGATTGTCTGTCATCTGTTACAAAGCAAAGAGCCATTATTTTCCTCATTCAGTCTAAAGTTGTCTACATGAACAATGGAAATCCCAATTCTTATGTAGAACTCAGTAACTTGCTAGTCCTTAGTGACAGAACATAGAAAGATGACTTCTTGTTTCCATGAAAGGCTTTAATGTGATTGTAAGCTGTGAGGTGTAGTGCTAAGATTTAAAAATGTTCCACTGTGTTATTTAAAATGAACTCTCTGTATTTTTTATTTCATATGAAGGTATTCCTGGCTGTGACTCCGTAACTTTGAAATTCAGTCTCTTAGGAACCATGGGCAGATTTAACCACAAATAGCTAAATGCATCTAGATACATGAAGATACATTTAACTATCTCCCTAGCTAATTAGATCAGGGGACCAGGATCATATGGCTAGATTAATTAACATTAAACAGGCCATTTGTAATAGTTAAGTCACTTCTTTGGTCTTCTTTCCAGAGCAGGGAGTCAATGAACATCACTAGTGCAGCAGCCACTTCCACTTCCATGGATGCAGTCTCACCAAAGCCACTGTTTTTGGCAAGAAAGCCCAGAAGGCTCCTTTGGACAGTCTGATTTTATTTTTTTTGCTTTAAGAAGACCAGAGGAGCTCCTTCCCAGGTGGAATCCCTAACACTGCTCAGAGGTGAGGTTTCCAAAGACAGCAGGGTGAGACAGGCAAGAGATTCAAGCCAGGAACTAGAAGCTTAGCAAAAAAAAACTTAAAATGTTGAGGACCAGACAGAAGACCCACAAATTCCAAGGGTGCTGAAAAGGGTGTTTGGGACTAGGGAAGACTCTGGTTTTTCACTTCAATGCACAAAACTTCTGCGTACTTGAAACAAATATTAGCATTCAAAACTTGAAAGGGCTCGTGGGAGGACATCAGGCTGTGAATAAACCTTATATTTATCTATTATTTTGGCTCTATCAATACTGTAAGTTTTCTCTGTGTACAGAGTCAGTTAACTGAGATGACAAGCTGTAATTCTAATGAAGATAATGTCCTTTGATGGGTTTTTTGGGAGCACAATGTACAGCAAATAATCTAAATCAATACCTTCCAATTCCCTGGCCCTCTACTTGGGGACCTTCCACAGAGACCAAAGACTATTTTGTGTCTTCACCCTGTAGCTACAAAAACTTGCCCCTCAGAATAAAAGACATATCTGTCATCATGAACTCACTTGGTCCTTCACCTTGATGGCATCGCACTCAATGTCCACAGCAATCACATTGTCATTTCCATAATTTATAGATGTTATGCTTTATGTAGACACAATTAAAATCTAGAGCAATTAGAAGTGGATCCAAAGAACGGTTCTCTATAAAAGAAGCCCAGGCCAGTATGACTGTGACAGCTATTGGCCTTTATGCAATAAGCAACCCAGCACAGCCACAGCTCCACAGACAAGCTTTGTCTTTTATAATAGCAAATGTTTCCCCTAAAACTCTGTTCTGGAAGGTTTTTCAACTCACTAATGCAGTCTAATTATGAGCTTACAGCAATTAAATTTTCTACAGGAATCAAACAAACCTAGTTCTTCTTGAAAATAAGACTGACATTTCAAGCTGTCACAGAAGGGATGGGTTTACTGGTGGATTTTTTTTTTGTTCATTTAGTCAAGACCCACTTTTGTTTAAAACTAAAGCAATGTGCAAAAAGGGAAAATTCCCTCCCCTTTCAGTCAGCAGAGGAAATCATATTAATATTTCTTCAACTGGTAAGAAGTTAAAAACTGTTGAATGCTTTCATAAGGCAGAGCTCCAAGTTTTCCATATTGTTACAGGATTTGCATGAAACTTTGTTTAAGACTATGTTCTCATGTTAATATGATCTCACTTTAGTGAACATCTAGATTTGGGAGCCATATGCATGCAAACTGCTGGGGTCTAGTAGCATGAGTTACAGAGTTGAAAATTAAAGTTTTACAAGACGTGGTTCTGGACTCGTACCTCTGTTCTTGACATAGGAATGCCAGCACACAATTAGGCTGATGACATAGATCTTCCTGTGTCCTGCATGTCTGCTAAGGCACACACTGCATGTTCCTGTGGGATTATCAAGGTGTTCCCTGATATAGGCTGAGTTAGTCAGTGGCTGAAAATATGGACCTCTAGAAAGGATAAGCAAGGGAAATGGCTACATAGCCATGCTAATTTAATTTAAAAGCAGAAAAGTGAGCTACAGTAACGTGGCAAGGAAAGGCACAGAGCCAAAGCTAGATGAAAAATTAGTTTGAAGACAGCAAAACTTTTTCTAATGGGATACATTTACAAATATGGACAGAGAAAATACGGTGTATCCCAACAGGTTAGAATACAGTTTCTAACAAGAAGCATTTAAAATAGCTTCTTCAGCCAGGAGAAAATGTGTCAAAGAACTTGTTTTTTAAGTAGAAAGGAAATAAAAGCTGCTGAGATAAATATTTCTATTCTCAGCCTGTAAATTTACTGTCATTGTTCCACAGAAAACTCCTGGACAGACATTTTCTTCTGAACCACAAATCTGTCAGTGCAGAATTTCCTCCGTTCTCTATCACCTCAGTGTTTTAGATGGTGAGGCACTCGGATGTTCCTCACAGGGTCAGTGGCTGTGGGAGAGCATGCAACGCCAGCTCATTTCCCTCAACACCATACTCCATATATCAACTCCAATTCAGAACACACATGGCAAGTATTTCAAGACACAATATTTACCCTGCTTCAAGCATTTGTCATCTGTTAACTGATATGTTTGCTCTTCTCCATAATGTCTTGGTAACAGTGACGTTCCAAGAGATGTTTGCAAGAACACCTGTAGGTGATTTGTAGTCCAGTTTGAATCCTTGGTAACAAAAGGTACCTCAGCACTGAATGCCACTTTCAATACATTGTGGCCCAGTGGATTGTCAATACAGTGCGCTGTTCCATCAGGAAATGAGACACCATAAGGAGTGCCACATTCCTATTGCCAGCAGCACCAATGATTTCTTCATGAATCTGTCAGTCACTGACTCATCCACAGAAGAGGATGACAGCTGAACTCTCAGTGACCTAATAATCATTCTAGTGCTTATAAA
Organism: Alaudala cheleensis; assembly: GCA_013398995.1. Classification (NCBI taxonomy): domain Eukaryota; kingdom Metazoa; phylum Chordata; class Aves; order Passeriformes; family Alaudidae; genus Alaudala; species Alaudala cheleensis. The sequence continues at coordinate 117,871 of VWYE01007658.1, forward strand.
AAAAATACTGTAATATTAGTTTTCTTGAGCTCTGTTGAGGCTTCTACTCACTATTACACGAACAGGAAGAGTGCACTCCAGTGAACTATCATATTTCAGTGCACATGGCAGCTCTTACTTAGCTTGGCTCTAAAAGCTAATTCATTAAGGTAATGTCATCCGTTCAAGGCAACTGGATGGAAAGGATGGGCCCCTATGCAGAAAGCTGAATGTTCCTCTAGATATCACTAGGGAAACTAGCACTGAATAAATCATTAAAATGCACAATACTGGTGGAACATCAGATGGCTACAAGCAGCTTAAAAGGTTTCTGCTGGTACCTCTTCACCAGATGATGATTTTTTCCAGATGAAGATCTCCAAGGGTAGGAAATGAGAAAAGGAAACAGCATACAGAAGCAGAGAATGGATAAATTCCTCTTACTAAAATTCTCTCCTGTGAGAGAATCAGATCCTTCAGAAAAAAATATATCTTCAAGAACAACTTGTCACTCTCCTTGAACTCACATCCTACATGCAGCATCCTAGAGCTATCAGAAAGCTCTTAGCTATGATTGCTGGAGTTACATAGAGCATGCGTGGACTGCAAACAAGTCAAGGGTTTATACATTTGCTTCAGTCTGCTAATTTAAGCATTTGAATTACAGACTCAGGGGTCATCCTGAGCACTCAGGTACCCTACAGAAGCCTCACATGCTCCTACTGAAAGCTCAAGCGAAATAAAGTTACCAACCAACAGTACTCTCCTATATCTCAAGCAAAGTGTGGAATGGAAGAGCCTGGAAAATCTGTCCTGATTTTTAATTTTATCTTCTGGAGAACTTCTGTCTCCCTTGCTTTGCAAGGCCTGTAGATCTGAAAAGTAAAGCAACAGCCAACAGACATCTTTAACCCTCTCTTCAGTGACATCAGCTATTCCCAGTGCAGACACATTCCCTGGTGCAGGGTTTACAAGCAGGGCTCAGTGATGCTGCTGAAGGAAAATGAGCCCCACTCTCTCAGCACATCTAGTTAGGAAATGCTGGTTAGATCAGCCAGCACATCTTCCCTATTTGCTTTAGTTTTTCTGGTGACAGCAAGAAACCCTTATGAACTGTTTTCACCTCCTCAGATCTCACTGAATTTGTCTCCTCCCACCAGATCTATACAATTAGCAGCAAAAGTTAATCATGCATTTACCGGCACTGGCCAAAATACAGCAACTTTGCATTACTGGAAACTTTGCGTATGAAAGGGAAATGTGGAAATAATCTGAACACCTCATCCAGTGGTGACAGGTTTCACCCTGTCCTTTTACAGACTCTTAATTTTATACCACCTCTACCCTGTTTTTGTTTTTGTTTTCAATCTCCACGAATGACGCGCTTCATTGCCTTGAGGAAGGATGATTACAGGAAGCTGATGTAGCAATTCTCTGGCTCCAGTCTATCTCAGACAAACACATATCAAAGAATTTCTCATGGTGTAACTCTTCCATGTTGACTATGTTTGTAATTGGGTTTTCACTGTTTCCTACATCCTGATTTGTGAACGTTTGGCACGTGTTTTTCTAAGGTAGGAAGATAAGAGAAACTTGCATCAGTTCTATCACTATTGATCTATTCTTTGTTTTGTCTAGCTTTGCTTCATTTCTTCTCCATAGTCCAGCAATCATCTGAAATTTTTCTAGCAGATGCATATCTACAGGATCCCACTATGTGACCATTTACTTCATTCTAAAATAGTTAATCACATCAAGATGAAATTTTGAATATGACCCCCTCCGTTACCAACCAACCACACAAGAGAAACAGTATTAACAAAAAATAAGTTCAAAAACTATAACCAGGCTCTGTTCTTCTGCAGGGATTATGTTCTGCATCCCACTGAGTATTTAAAGAGTACTGTAACAGGAGATACTACTCATGATTCACTACTCATACAGAACTAGCTTCCATTTGTCATGCTAAGTCATGATGGCATAGATTTCTGTCACTAAAATTAATCTCTGGCAAACTTTGTCATTACAGCTACTAGGCTTTTGCCTGAAGGAAAAGGTACATTCATATTCTCTTCATGCCAAGCTATCAGTACTATCACAATCACCATCATGCCATCATCCATCAAGGTTAGTAGCTAAGGCCCAGTCTTATTAGACATTCAGTGTTGTATCCGTAGTAAGGACAGTAAGTCTCTAATCAAAATGAAGATCCTGCCATCAGTCCTATGGTTTACATGAACTACCAAGTGATGCTGCTCTGAACAACTCCTAAGGTGGTGTACCTTAGGTGTACAAAATAAAATCTTTTTAAAAGGTGTTCAAATTCCTAAAGGTTAAAAAACAACCCCTGGATCAGCAGATCATAATCATATGTGACACCACTTACCAGGCTAAAATCTAAACTATGCAACATGTGACTAAAAAGCACGTGGCTTTCCCGATGCTGTTGCACTGGTGGGGTATTTGGCAGTATATACTCAACAAGTCAGGCAACTATACAGACTACTTCATTCCTATTCTGCAGAAGACAATACCAAACACATCAAAAGAGATCAGTCTATGATTTATATCCTAAGACAGAAGGTTTTTATTAATAAAACTGTTTCCTCAGAGTTAAATTCCATTAACTGTACTTAAGACAGGATTGCTACACATCTTGCTCCCAGGCAAGACCTGACCATTCCACATGTGTTACAAATCAGTATCTCTACATTTTTTGGTGTGCAGAAGAAAGTCAAAGGATTTCTTTTCAGATTCTGGCAAGTCAGGAATCTTTCATGTTTGAGGAATCACATTGCTATCAATCTATTTCTATTTTAAACTTATGAATTTTCATACCAAATAACCAATAGATACATTTTTATATTAACCATATTTCTCCATCTTGAAGTAAGAAGCTTAGGTGGCATCACTTTTAGGGAAGAGAACTGTGAGATACAAGATATTGCAAGGAAGACTTTAAATTCCTTTCCATTCTGCATGAGGTTTCCCCCCTTCTTCCCCCTGCATGTTTTTTTAATCTTGAAAGCATTCCCTACTAATGCATGAAACCCCCATTATGCTGCATATGGTTTCTGTTATCAAGTCTATAATGCTTTCAGATTTTTCTGGTTGTTACCTCATTCTTTCCATTTCTGATTGACACAGAAGAAGCAACCCAAGTCATTCCTAAGTATCTTCCTTTAGTTATAAATAAGTCTCCATACATGTGCAGCATACCTCAAAATGGCCTGCCTTTACTACCCTTGTATGAATGAAGGTAAGGCCTTGAATATTGGTCAATTATTATTTTCTTCATTATGTGTTTGAAGATCATCCAGTTTTCTTACTTGAAGAACTAGATTTTACCCATTATATTAACATTGCACCCATGGACACTATGCTTATACCTACACACCTAAATCAAGACCTGGGATTGGTGGACAAATATGTACAAAAAACTGCAGAATGCTCTTCGTACATGGGACAAAAAAAAAAAAGCAAAAAAAAAACCACTAGAAAATTCTTGTTTTCAAAATTAGTGCAAGATCAGCTTTCCATGGCAGATTTCCAAATAATTACTAGCTCAGTGGTAGCTGAGTGTCTGAAAATGTAACCACACAGAACTCTCCCAAGATTTCATGGGAAAGCCTATTTCTATCCTGTAACCAGCTCTTTTTTTCTGCCCTGCTCAGTGCGTGCCACTGGGCCATGGGTGGGTGCTGGCACAAGGGAAGAATTTGCCATTGTTCAGACGGAAGCCATCGTGTACGCAGGAGGTTCTGCTGAAGGACTTCATGGTTCACTGCATGGGACAAAGCTACCAGTGGAACACAGCACAAACAGGAGAAGCTTCACTTGGAAAACACAATTTATTCCACAGACTTGATTTTGAAAGATGAAAACACAAATACTTAAGCACTAAAGACAGCTCGAGACATGGTTCAGAAATTATGGAGGTTGCGTACTCTACAGTCTTAGGGTAGGGGTATGCGCCAAAGGTATTCCACTTTCTGAAATAAATCAACTTTGTATCACCATGTTGCTTCAGAGGGTGTTGCATTTCAAATGCAAAGATGTATGGAAGAGGGTGGGGGAGAGAGAAAAAATTTCACATTTTTGCTTCAGGCAATAACTTGAACGGTGATTTTACCATTTTTACCCTTTTAATGTTGATTTTAACTGGATATGATATACTCAGAGGTTCAAATCAACACAAGAAAAAACTGCTGCATGATTGCATTTTGGCAGCTACATACAATTTCCCTGTATTACACAATCAGCTATTTCATACATGAAGCGTACAAGAATAGACAGAGCCACCATGAATTTCCCAACTTTTGCATTTATTCTGTCCACAGATGAGAGTGGATGCTCCCTGGCTAAACGGAAACAGCCAGACAAAAAGAAAATACCCACTGCATACAATCTACTAGCAAGGGAGATCACAAAACAAAGCTTCCTCCTCACATGAAGTCCTGTGAGACAATGAGTAGACAGCAAGTGCAAAAACCTTTGGCCATGTCCTTGCTTCTTTTTTCCTCACCCCTAAAGGTTGCCCAGAATTCCCAGAAGCACCCTGAATACAAAAGGATTGTGTGGGACAAGGTATCTTCCCTGGAGAAAGCAGTAGCAACAGATGCTGCATCTTCCTTCAGTATGGCACTCCCATTTCCAGACTCTCCCTGGCTTAATGGGGAATATCTACACAGGGAAAAAAGCCCTCCGTGTTTGAAGCCTGGCTACCAGTCTAGATGGTGCCTGGCAAGCATCTGGCAAGCAGAGAGAGGACATTTAGACATATTTTAGGGCTCTGATGGCTTCTTCAGAAGAGATCTTAATTGGAAACACTGGAAATATCAAGTAATTGCTATGCAAGGGGCCTTGGGGTGTATGCTTTCTGGTGAGTGTTCATCACCCTCGAGGGGAAGCAATAAAATCTACTGCCATCGCCTGTTCAGCAGCCCACTGGCCATATTCTTTTGTCAGCTTTAACTCCAGCCTAACAGGCTAGTTGTCTTCTGTTGAGAAACTGTCATTAGCTTACAAAATTATCCATTTCAAACAGGCTTAAGCATGCTCCCTCTAAAGAGAGATATATATCCGAATTTTGGACAAGAGCTGGGAAAGAAGTGGTGAAGAAGGAACAGGCACCAATGCCAGCATCGAGACGCAACAATCCGAACAAAAGAGATCTCAAGATGTCGCACTAACACGCACGCACACAATCTTTCTCTTGATAGATTGCTTCCCCTCGGCAGAGGGAGATGCTTCAGGAGAGCGCCCGCCCGGGCACGCAGAGCTCTCGTGTCTCCCAGACGGAACCGGGCAGGGAGCACGTCCCTGCGGCGTGGCTGCTCCGCGGGGCTCCCCACTGCGGCACGTACGCGGCACCCGCTTCGCCCTCTTTGCTCAAGGGGGCCCACGAAGGACCCCAGCTGCTGCAGAGGGACCCCTGCCCCCCGTCTCCTGCCCCCCAAAGCCGCTGAGAGGAGCGGGGGCGGGTGCTGGAGCCCGAGGCGGGTGTTGGAGCCCGAGCGGGGGGAGCTCTGGGGGCTCGCCTGCCGCCGACCGAACCCCGCTGCGAGCGGGGAAGGGGCGGGCACCACGGCCGGCCTTCTCCCCTTCCTAAATGCCAAATGTTGTGTCGGTGAGGTGAGGGTGGGACACGGGCGAGGGCACACGGATCCGCTCCATCATCACGCGCAGTGACAGACGCCAAAGCTAAGCCAGGCGCAGAGCGGAGCAGGAAGGGTGCCAGGGGTACCGCTGGGCCACCCCCATGAATCCCACCGGGGCTGGCGGAGGGCGGGCGGGGGGACGCGCCCGGGGGTCTCGGCGCAGCGCGGAGCCTTTGTTCCGCCGCCGGCCGCATCCGCGCCGCCGCCTCCGCGCATGCGTCGGGCACAGACAAAGGCGCGGGCAGGGCGGCGGGGGCTTCCCGCATCCCCCCTCCGCTCCACATCCCCCCTCCGCCCCGCATCCTCCTCCGCCCCGCATCCCCCCTCCGCTCCGCATCCCCCCTCCACTCCGCTACCCTCCTCCTCTCCGCATCCCCCCTTCACTCAGCATCCCCCCTTCACTCAGCATCCCCCCACCGCCCCGCATCCCCCGGCGCGGAGCCCACCCGGCGTGGCAGGAGGGTGGGGGTGTCCCGGGGGTGTGCGTGTGTCCGCCTCCCTTTCCCCCTTTGAGCCGCCACGCCCAGCTGAGGCGCGGGGAACGCGCCCTGCGGGAGCCTCGTTTGAAAGACACGCGTGTGCGTGGGGGAGAGGCGACACGGCGGGGCGGGAGGGGGAAGGGGAAAAAAGGTCTAGGNAACGGCTAGGGGAGTTGTAGCTTTTTTTGGTGGAGGGAAAACGGAAAGCCTAAGGGTTGATGGGGACCTGTGGGAAGCGGGGGGCGGCAGTCGGTGAATATTCATAGAACAGGAGCATCGGGGCGTAGGGCGACAGCGGCGGTCCCTGTCGAGTTTGACGGCGGGTCCGTAGCCCCTGCTCGGGCAGCCGGGCCCCCGAGCCCCGGGCTGTGCTGCCCCGCAGGGAGCAGCGCTTCAAACCCGCCGGCGCGTCCACGCGCACGCGTGACCGCGGAGGCAGCGCCGCTTTCGCGCCCGTCGCCGGGGACAATCGCGTTGTCGCCGGCCACAATGGGCAAGCGCCGCTTCCCC
>VWYE01007658.1:124618-149241 GCA_013398995.1 Alaudala cheleensis
AACCGCCCTGCCATCTTCCTGGCGCCGTGCGTGCTCTTCTCCCAGCGCTTCCTTTCATGGAGAGCTTGGGGCATCTTCCTTTTTTTCCTTTTTCTTTTTATTTCATTTTATTTTAAATTATTATTACTAATTAAGCAGATTCCCTTTGGAAACAGGCTAAAAGCACCAAAAAGAAATTGGGCATAAACCACTATTATTCCCACCACACCCACCGCTACCCCCACCCTTCCCCAAGAGAGCCTTCCCGGGCATTTAAATCTCACTGAATCGCCTTCGGTCCGTTGTGTGCCTCGATCCCGCTCCCAGGTGGTCCCCTCTCGAGGAATCGAGCTCCCCGCAGCGATATTCCTAAAATGTGCCCGGGCAGGCGCCTCCCGGGCTGCTCCGCTCTCTCTGCTTTTACCGATTCACACGCACATCTCCTCTCCCCACAATCGAGACACAACGGAAGAGAGGGAAACGATAAAAATGGCGAAGCTCTCGCGGGCTGCTGTGTAAATGACATAAGTGAGACACACCGCGTCTTACCTTTATGTGTGTTTCCTCTGTCCCTGTCGGTGTGCTTGTGTGCTGGGGTGTCACAAAGAGAGTCCCAGGTAGCCCAGAGCCCCCTCGCCTCGCTCGGAGCGCTGTGGCTCTCGCCCGCTCGCTTGCCGGGACTGGAGTGCCTAGTGCCTGCTGGAGCACTGCCGCCGCTACCGCGGCTGCTGCCTCTGCATTTCTCACTCTCTCCCCCTCCCTCTTTCCCTCCCTCCCCCCTTCCCTGTGACAGTCTGTGGGCAGTTCAAAAGCCACACGCTTTATTTATTTATTTTCGGGGCTGGCGGGCGGGGGATGCGCTGCGCGGCGCTGGCGCTTAGGGGGCGCCCGGACCCCAGGTTTAAATATCGGCCGTGCAGGGTGCGGCGGGGGGGGCGGCATCGCGGGGCTGCGAACGCACCTTGCAGCACTACCCCCCCCCACACCCCTCAAAAAAAGGGAAGGGAGCGGCCAAGCTCCCTGCCCCGAGGAGAGCGGGCTCGGCGCGGGGCCGCACACCGAGGTGCGGGGCGCTCTGCACCCGAACCGCGGAGGGGGCGACTGTGCACCATGGGGCTGAGGGTCCGTCCCCGGCGGAGCTGGGATGCTGAGCGGCGGAGGGAGCGGGCAAGCCGGGCCGCCTGACTACACCTGCAAGCCCTGTCGGGGAGCGGGAAAGCCGCTTGCACGGCGGAGAGGGGCGGCACGGGCGGAAGACTAAAAATTCCCGGGTCTGGATGCTCTTGGCACGCTTAAGGAGAGGGTCTGCCGGTTAAACACAAAAGGCAGCAAAACAGAAAGCAAAATGGGAAGCAACACATTTCTCAGGAGAATGGATCTCTCCCGGGCGCTCCTGCAGCTGAAGAGCTGGCCTGAACGTCGCTGGGGCTTTAGGACTGGTATTCCAGCCAGCTCTCCCCCTGTTCCAAAGCATCCCTGAGGCCGGCACAGCGCAACGGAGGGTGCTGCCCGCACCTTCCCACCACCCTCCTTGTACAGCCTGGCTGTGGCGGGGGGCCGGATGCGCCCTGCTCGTTGCTCCGCGCCCACTCCACGCTGCGGGAGCCCGGCGGCGGCGGGCGGTGCGCGGGGCTGGGGCGCCCTCTGCTCCCCGAGCGGCGGCCGGGCCGGGCTTTGCTGGGCAGGGCCGGGCTGGGCTGGGCTGGGCTGGGCTGGGCAGGGCGCTGGCTCCGCCGGGTGATCGGCCCCCGGACCCGCAGCCCGGGAAGGCCGGTGGAGCGGAGCCGCTGGGGACGGACCGCGGTAGCGGCACGTCTTGAGGAAACCTCTGGCTCACGGGGGCGATCCGGCTACGCCGGGGCTTCAAAGCCAGCAGCACCATCTTTCAGCAAGAACAATGGAAGCTGTTTCCCATTTATCTGGGGACAAGGACCGAGTGAGAGACGCGTAGTAGGGAGCCTCGTGATAAGGTTAAGTTCGGTTTGCATTTTCGATGGATATGGAGCGAAAGGGGAGCAGGGCATGAGGAGAGGGAGGGCGCGGCCGCCAGGGTGTTCTTCTGAGGGCCGTAGTGCAGTGCCAGGGGTCGCGCTTCCCGGGCACTCCCATGAAGGAAAATTATCGGGCAATAAAATGCATTTGAGATTGTGTTTCACACACTGAACCCTGCAACCTGTAGCTGTGCCGAGCATCCACCCAGCCGCTGCCGGGGCGAGGAGCGGGTCCGAAACGCCAGAGGAGGAACAACCTGGCAGCGCGGCGGGAGCCCCCGTCGTGGTCATACAAAAGCCCCGGGCGTGAAGGAAGGAAAGGAGGAGCACGGACATGGCGGGTTCACCGGCCAGGGACAGTTCCTTATATTTTCGTGGAAGCTTTCGCAAGCCAACCTTTTCCTCATATTTTTATTTTGTGGGGTTTTATTCACCTAGTTCTCCTTCGTATCTCCGCGTTTTCCCAGTGGTTTAACCCTCTGCAGCCACCGGGCCGCAGAGCGCGCCACGCCACACCTGCCCCGATGCAGCGTCCCACCCTCCCGAGGCGCGGTGCGGGCTGGCTGCGCCCTGCCGCAGCTGGGGGAGGGAGGGAGGGAAGGAGGGCAGGCGGGACCCTTTCCCTCCGCGGCCGCGGCCACAATATCCCTGCGCTCACGGGCTCGGGAGGGGCGGCTGCAGCGCACGGGTGAGGCATGCAGCAGTCAGCGTTAAATCGGGTAATCGAGGAAAAAGAAGAAAGGGAGGGCGACACGCCCTGACACGTCCTCGGCCGTCGGAGAAGGAGGCAGCTGCTCCCCGCCCCCGCGCTGCCTCGCCTAGCCCGAGGGAAGCAGGGGTCCGCCCGCCCGCTTTCCCGGGAGCATCCCTGCAGAGGCAGCAGTAACGCCGGCGCCTGCCCTGCGGGGGCGTGCTGCAAGGTCAAGGGAGAGAATCCCTCTCCTCAGGTTTATTTCTGAGTCAGGCGTATTTGTGAAGCAGGGCTGGCGAGAAGCGAGAGGCAAGGTGGGTCCAAAATTTAGCCGTGGAGTAAAGCAGAGGCGGGCAGAACACAGCAGCATATCCACAGAACGGCTGAGGGTCTGGGCTGGGCTGAAATCGGTCCTGGACTATGGGTGGGGCTCAGAGGGAGCCCCAGGTTAGGCTGGGCCGGGACGATCAAGGCTGACAGAGCCCATGAGGCCATGACATTCAGACTGTCGAGACTGTCTTGTAAAATTGCCCAACCACCACACTATTAGAGTGAAGCAATATTAGAGGGAAAGAAAGATGCTGTATTTAAGCGTGTGTATAAACGTGGGCTTTGGCAATGAACGCTCACCTGCATGAAATCAAGCACTATCAGACTTTGTAGCTGAATTACAAGTTACACAGGGTTTACAATATATCTCAGAAATAAGTGTTCTGAGTCATATGCTTGGAAAAGCCTGTACAACTAAAAATGGCACAGATACAGTCATTGCTACTATCAGTTTGTGAGGGGTTTTGATCCTTTTACTGTTTTCAGCAGCTAGAGGGCTGAGATGGTAACCATCGTTTACCAGCTTGTATTCTTTTAAATATACATCTACATGCTAAATTATGTATCTCAGAACAGCCAAATTCAAAATTTGTCAAATGCTCACTTCAGCTGCATCAAGGTAAGATACATATCTGAATGTCTTGTTTAATAAAAGTGATACTTTTAGGCAAATTGGTATTCTAAACAGCCTTTGAATATCTTTGTCTTAACCAAGGGTGTGTAAGTTATCTTCTCCTTTTTCTTCTGAAATGAAAAAACGGTATTTGGAAGAAGAAAAAGTGCAGAACAGAGACACCTGCAAAAAGATGAATAATCAGGTCTTTTGTGGAAACGGGCAAGTCTAGGCCCTTTTGTGCAATTAACAGCTGCTTTTCTGAAATCCACACTGTTACTCTGCTTTGACAAATACCCAAGCTACCTCAGGCTTCTTAGCCAGCTCCTCCTGTCACTTCTTGCCACCTAATATATCTCAGTGTTCTTCCTTCCAGCTTCAACATTTCGGGCCCTGCCTTGTTCAGCCCTGTCTCTTTTACAGGTGTCACCTGCTGTCATATTTCCATCTTTTCCAGAAGGAAACAAATCCAATCCTAAATACTCTTTCCTCATCTTTAACTTCAATTGTTTGGTCTTCTGGTTTATAATCAAGTCTTTGTTCTGTGATTATATTAGGTCTGACAAGAGCCACAAGCCACATCTCTTAGCCCAGCATTTCCACAAGTCCAAAACACTCACGAGCCCACCTCCCATCTCTTTCCACCCCTCTGTCTCTATCCGTGTCACCTACAATTCCATTTTTTGTGTCTGATCGCTCTTTGGACTTTTTCTTCAGAAGAAGCCAGCATCACTAAGGAGTACCTATGCTGGGGTGGGCGGGGGAGATTTCCATTTCACTCCATAGGAAGAGAGAGATGACAAGCAAACAAGGGGAAAAAAAAAAAAAGCCACCAAACCCAAGTTAAAACCCTCACCTGTGCCCCTCTCTCAGCCCTGTAAATAAAACACCGCCTTCCTCGCACTTGCAATCACAACGAAACAGTAGCAAGTCCAGGCTTCTCGCAGCTCAGAGGGCTTCCCAAACCTGCCAGCTCCGGTTGCAGCTGCAGGAACAAGCCACCCCCACCGGCCTCTAGCTGCTGCCCTGTGCTCTGCTATTCCTGAGTTTACACCACAAGAGGGAGCATTTTGTTCAGGTTATTGGCAGAACCTGGTTTTCCCGGTATCCAGGCGAAGAGAATAACCGCAGTTTCCCGTATATAGCGATTTTCCCAAGCCCGTTTACCCCACAAGCATTTTCGTAATCATGGGGTTTTTTTCTTTCACCGTGCTATGCAAATTTTAAGTATTTCTTAAGATTATTACTCACTTAAAGTAAGTTTTATAGTGAATATCTAAACTGTAATTACAGTTTAATTCCCTGTTGCTTCTCTTGGTTATAGAGTAATTTATTCTGGGGCAAATGCAAGATGCTAGTGTAAAACATATGTAGTATTTTCTATTTGCAGTGGATATCATTATCCTCTCCTAAATAATTACTAGCTTCATAAATTGCAAAAATTGACTGCAATGGCATGGGCAGACACAAGGTATTATTTCATACATTTGCAGGTAAAGCACATAAAATAAAGAGCTTTGATCAAATCCCAAAATAGCAACTTCGATGAGTCACTACTGGAACACTTCAATCCAAATTTAAGTCCTGCCATAAATACAGATGCAAGCCTCTGATAACAATTTTTATCTGGACAGCCCAAAGTCCTGTGATGGTAGGCGTATCTGAGTTTAGTTTTACTAGACTGGTTCTGTTTATACCATGAGAAGTGGTGCTTCGTGCCTATAGCCAGGTAGGGAGATGTGGGTTGTGAACCCTGCTTTACCCCAACGTTTCTGGCTTCAGCTCAATCTATAACATAAAGCATATGTGCCTCCCAGGAGGTCCTGCACTAGCCATTGATTTTAAAAGGCTTCTCTGCTCCACTGAAGTCTGCATGCAAGTTTTTCCAAAGATGGATATATTTGCTGTTCTGACAGTACAATTATCTGGGTTATTTCTGTCTCTTACCCCAGTTATCCTAAAGAGTTAGAGTTACTTTTGTACAAAAGAAGCAAATGTGTTCAACTACCATAAGCTTCCCTTATGATTTATTCATGCCAGGCTTCTCCATGACTGTCTATAGGTTAGATCTCAGACTCTTTGCTCCATTTTCACCGGTAAGTTTCACCAAAGAATTAGCTGAATAAGGTATTCACTGTTTGGATTCTATGGCCACAAAAATGTCTTTCAGATAACAGCTGGAGCGAACATATCAATATCTTGATAGTGATTAGAATTGGCTTCTCTTGTACTATTTTATTCTGTTCTCATTTAGCTACAAGAATGTCAGTAATGCAGGAGCAAATGCACACCTGACTGGATGATCAAACTGATATGACAGCCACCACCTCCTAAAAGGCAGAAGTGAGTGCACAGAAGAGCATCTAATATCCTCAGAGAAGAAAAATATAATTCTTTGCTCCAATACTCAGTGTTCTGGTCTCTGCAATGAAGAATGCTTACATACTATACTTATTGAACTAAAACATTATTCTGTCTGAAAAACAAGTTTTTGGATTCCCACCTTGAGAGAGAACTTCTGCTTGTGAACTCCAGCACCATGACCCCAAAGACACTGTTAACCCTGACTGCCCCTGCCAAGCCTCCCCTGGGACTTCCCCCACCCCTGCCCATGACCCAGTACCCCGTTCCAGCTCAGCCCAAGCCATCAGTCCCTGTCCCAGGTACACCATTCTTGTCGTTGATGCCATTCCTGTCTCTGACCCAGTCTTCTACTTCTGACCAAAACTTCTGGACAGACCCTGGGTCTGGTTTATCTCTTTGTCTTCTCCCTCTCTCAGCTCCTGGCTCCTCCTCCCTTGTGGATTAGCTCTGTGCTTGCTGCTCTGCAATATCCAGTCTGTCACAGTGGCCTGCTGGCACATAATTAGCTGTGTAAAGACAGCACAATGTTCCTAGAGGGAACAGCTTAAGCCATTTGCTTTACCTGGCATACTGCTCCTTGGTGAAGGCACTTGTCATTGGTACAACAGCTCAGCTTTTGGATTCAAGCTGGGTCACATGTGGCCACTTGAGGATCACCTGCATCTGTACTTTTGCAAACACAGTTTTATAATTAAAACTCTCCTAACAGTGCCAGTATTATCCCAGAGTCAAAGCAGAGAAAGGAAAAGATAGACAAATTTTTCTGACAGGGCAAATATTCCTGAGAGCCAGCTGTTGCCACTGTTGACATCTGTTGACACCACTCCCATCCTGGAAGCTGACTGTGGGATACCCTGGGGACTCATTGTAGGAGATGAATTTATAGGATCATTTGGTTTTCTTTTTGCTGTCTTCCTATTGCTTATAAACTTATTTTGTGTACCTTGCCTGTCCTCTCCCACTCTCTCACAATGAAGGGGATCTGTGGATCAGGAACTGACTGAAATGAGGTATTCTGGGAATCTATGGTGACTGAAGTGGGCATGGAAAAGAGATTAAACTTTCATAAATGACAGCAGCTCTAGTCCTATACCTATACAGTCACATTTCTCAGTCCCCTTTATTCCTTCAACTTGGAGGCACTAGATTTAAAGCTGTTTCTTTATTGTGCTGTTTGTGCCAAGAGCAAGCTGAAAATGGCTTGTGAAGAGTCAAACAACTACAGTTGAGAAGGCTAAAGCTAAAAATATTTGTAAATGCTGAGATTGAAGTGGCTCCTCCAGAAAGAGTCAGATTGTATTTATGCCTCTAACCCATTATTCCTCGACTAACAGCATATCCACAGAATTGATGAAAACACTTCTGTGTGCAAAAACACTCCTCTGCTTCCAGTCAACAGCCAGTTGTGGGGATTTATCTGAAATCAAAATGTTAGCAGTAGATGGTAACACAGAGGACCCAGTGCTTCAGACTACCAAAAGCAAGTATGATCAGCCATGTGGTAAGTTATGCACCTCACACCTGGAGGACCTGTCTTTACATACCAGAGATGGGTGCATTCTCAGAGCATGGGCCATATATTCAGCCACAGGATTTTCCATGTTGGAGCAAGACAGGCTGTCTGCTTCCTGCGTGCTTCTTTGAAATGCTACACTACACTGATATTTTTATTTTCACATTTTTACGTGCCAAGTTTAGCTATGAGAGAGGATGGGTGAAAGTACTTGAGCTTTAAATAAGCCTTGTAATGTGCACTACCAGCTGTTTGTAGCTCAATGACAGAGGGTCTGTAGCCAGGCTGTACCTTTTGCCTTTATTGGGTGAATCTTGTGGATGCTACAAATGAAAGAACATATGGGGATTCCTGACATATGGTAGGATCAAGGTTGTCACAGTCCATAAATCTAACGCTTACTTACACACACAAAATAGTTCCAGCTTTACTGAAAATTTTCTGAAGGAAAAAGATGAAGGCCAGTGGGATCTGTGGAGATGCAGAAGCTGATAGCTGACTGTACCCCAGCACAGAAGTATCAGACATTGCCTGCTTTGTCAGCCACAGTTTGCTGACCAGTGTAACTGGACAACTTCATGTAGTAGGAGCAGACAGTGCTTTTGCTTGCCCAGCAGCTCCTATTTGTTTGGGATTGGTAGCAGCCTTGGTGATGGGCACGGCTGCTGTTGCCACCACACTGCCATTGTGTCCTTCACTGAAGATAGTTAATTTCAGTAACAACCACTCAGACCATGCAAACAGCACCTCCATCTTCTATTTAGTGAGTTAAAAAGCTGATAGCTTTCCAATGGGACAAGGAGGGCGTCATCTTTTCTCATCAAAATCTCTAGAAGAGACCTCCCTGCTGGTAAGTCTGACACAAAACTCAATGGACAGGCCATCTGTTGGAATGGACAGTTTTAACTTTCTGCAAGTATTTTCCAAGTGTTCTTCCTGGAACACCAACATTTCCAAGATGGTAAAAGTCCCAAGCACCTTGCAGAAGAGCTGTATCAGACAGATAGTAGACTTCCTCAACATGGGATTTTTGTGAAGAGGAATATGGGTTTACTTCTGGTCAGTTAAGTTCACAGATTCCAGCTTGGATTGACCCCATCTGCTCTTTGGCCTTAAGCAAACTTGTGTGTTTTAATTCCTCAGTCAGGATAACAAGGCTAATACCACACCTAGAGGTAAGTGCCAGTTTAGTAAGTGTGTCTTGGGTTCCATGAGCTCCATAATCCTGAGGCTGAGCTGTTAACAAGCAAAGGTTACTACTCAAATCATTAAAGGGTTTTGCTCCAAAAATGGTAGCCACTGCAAGTAGGAGAGCTTTCAGGCAGCTATTTTTTGAACTGAAAACAGTGCCAGTGATCAATGAATTATTAGAGTTTAAGAGATATTTTATCTCTTCTTTGTACTCTCCCTCTCCACTCTCTCCCCTTCCTACCCTTACAAACCCGTGCTTTGGCTCCTTGACAGAGGTAGGTGCATTTTTCACCAATGCAAAGGGAATATAAGGGATCTACAGGAATTCATAATGTAAGTAAAATAGAGTCAAAATTGACTAAAAATTGACTCACAGTCATCTTGCTTTTCAGTCTTCCATCTGCACAGTCTGTCCTGCTGCAGTGTGGGGTCACTTTTCCCAGTCATACACACCCTGTGTGCTGTAGGTCCTAACCAAGGCAGTAAAAGGCCATGGTGCTGGCTAGGCTGCTCCAAGGTGTGAGGATCATAAACAGCATAAGCATGGGTGAGACCTCTGTAGTGGGAATAAAAGAGCCTAAGAGGCAACAAGGCCAGATTCAGTGGGGGCTATGTTGGATTCCCTCTGTTGGATTGGGAGCTGATGGCTGCAATGTTGGCTCAGTCACTTCCTGCTGCTTGTCCCAACATAGCCAAATGACTGAAATTATGCACCAGGGAGGAAATACTTCTGCAATAACTGCACCTAGAGCAGATGATTTCCTCCTTGCAGAAGACTAGAAGGGTATTAGAGGGGTTATCAGATCAGTTCAGGAAGAAGCTAACCTACACACAATTTTTGCCATGGAAGCTGCCAATACTAAGAATAAAAATCCTTACTGTTGCACATAGAGAGAAAAGCTGACCACAGCAATTTGGGCCAGTCATATTCTGAGGGAATATTGGCTTTCCAGAACAGATGTAACAGCCTTACTTTTGAGGATTTCATGGTGAATTTGCAGTGATGTGTAATGAATGCATAGGCATGTGCTTATTCTGAAGCTCCAATCTTGTTCAGTCTACATCTGGTTTTCTTGTTCTGCCACTTCTACTCAATATCTGTTTATTTTTTGTGCTGAAGTTGGTCACGTAACAAAGTGAATCCTCTTGCCTTCTTTTCTTTCTATTATTTTTTAAAAGCTTGTTTTTAAGAAAAAGTATATCCTGGCCTAACCAATTAGGCCTGTGAGCACAGATGAAATTCAATAGTAGAGGAAAAAATATCAGCTTTCCCATGTTGCTTTCTCAACTGCTTTCTTCTATCTCTAGAAGCAAATACTTGCTAACCTTTTCTATAGCATTTTGGAAAAACTGAATTTATTTGCAAAAATTAACAGTTACAGAGTAGGCCTTTCTCACGGAAGAACAAGCCTGTATCTTGCAGGGTTTTTTTACAGCCATGAAGCAATTTAGTCACAAAAGCCACAAGATGCCCCAACCACACAAAGAAATAGGAAGCTTGAAGGAGGGCTGACTGATCCTCCTGTTCCCTGTAACCACTGACATTTGTAAAGCTGCTTTCAGCACAAAAGGCAAAGGCACTTGAAGCTGGTACAGCTCATTCCCAGTACCATGCGATGAATGACAGATGCTGAAGGTTTGCCTCCACTTCCAGCCTTCTGCTGAAGATAGAACAAGATTTACCTCAGTAAATCTCAGGAATGCTGAGTTCACTACAAGGTCGTTGGCCTGTAAGGAATCATGGGAAGAATGTACTGCAAGCTCCTGCGCTGTTATGGAACAAAGGCTGAGACAGACCGTCTTTACCACAGTATACTAAAGTTGATATTGTAAACAAAAATTACATGTCAGCAGTCTGACTACAGCTTGCTTTCCATTTGATTGCTTAATTATCAGTTTCTGGATTTACGTGCAATCCAATTTTATTGATCACTGAGACCTTTCAAAATAAAGTGCTTGACTATAATATTTCCTCTTCTCTCTCCAAACAAACAACTCTGAAAAATAACTGCTTTGAGATAAAGGGGGGAAAGGCCATAAACTGAAATGACTTCCTTACCAGTAAGTTTTCCCTGACAATCTGAATTGTATATCCTTCCTTGATACACAGCCCAGTAGCAAAATAAACTCCTTGAAATGCCGGATTTCAAGACTGGAGACACATCACAGCGTATTACAAGACCTATTTTGAGGAGTTATAGAGTTCCATTTTCTGCTTAAATCAGGGCAATCATTAATGCTATATTAAGCCTGTCATGGCTTCGTCTGAAGGAGTCTTGAAAATCTCTTAAGTTTGAGACTACAACATCTTCCATAGCTCCTTCCAGTGCTGCATTACCATCCTGGTAATAATATTTTCCTAATGTCTTTTTTGAACCTCCCAAGTCACAAGATGTGTCCCTTACTCTTGTCTGCTTTGTGTTTGCTGATGTAAAAAGAAATCTGACTTTGTCATCTCCATGACTTCACTTTGCATAGTTAAAGGCTATAATCTCCCTATTGTCTCTTCCTTACAAAACTAAACAAGCCCAGCTCCCTAAATTTTACTTCACAGCTTATGTGTTTTGTGTCCCTTGCCACCTTGGTAACCTGCAAGACCATCTCCCACTTGAAGTGTGTCCCAGACATGTTAGTCTAACCGTGGTCTCCCAAGCAGCAGATTAAAGCAAGGAATAACCTCCCTGATCTGCTAGCCATGCACCCCTAAGAAAACCCTTAACCATTTGGTTTTTCCATGATGGGAGCACACAATTGTCACATGTTCAGCCTGGCATCCACTGTCACACCAAATAACACTTGTAATCTCAGATCTTTATCAGTGATGCTGCTGTTCTTCCAGGCAGTTCCCTGCTAGTGCTGATACATTGTGTTATTCTGCCTCAGGCGTACTTGTCCTTACTGAGTCCCATTTTCTCAGGTCACTGTGAACCTGTGAAGAAATGGGAAGTTCTGCCATTTGAGGTGTCAGTAGCTGCCCCCTAATTTAGCATCATCCACAAATTTGTGGAGGGCGTGTGCATCATCAAGACTGTGGATGAAACACTGGATAATATGGATTGTAGTATTACCCTCTGAAGAACTGCACTAGTTAGCAGTCAGAGCTCAAGCCACTGAATCCTTTGAGCCCAGGTTTCTACTCTAGTCAAGTCCAAGCTTCCTGAGCTGCTAGGTGAGATTTGGGTTGCAGTAGGAGGTAATGTCAAATTCTCAGATATATTATATCCATCAATCTCCCCTTGCCTTCATAGTCAATCATTTTGTGACAGAAAGTAATTGGCTAGCAAAGGAGGATTAACCCTTTGAACTGCTGATTAGCCCTCATTGCCTTCTTGTCCTTGGGTTTGGAAATGTCCAGGGGACACAGTCCTCAGCTGCCTCTCCTGATTGTTATTATTTTCTATGGAAAGAGGCACCACAATCACATCAGCCATCTCTGTCAGCATCCACCTCTTTCCAGGAACTGAATATTTCCTTTAATGTGTTGTGCATCCCTACTCACCACCTCTTTCCAAATATATGTTAGTTACACACAGGGCTCTGGGAACAGGTTTTCTTTGTGAAGCAAAAATTATTTATTACTTCAGTCATTTCCATGTTTGATACTAGACCCTCTCCTAATTTATCTACTGACCTATCTTTTCTCTGAGCTTCCTTTTCCAGATAACCTTCCTGCAACATCTCATATTGCCCTTACTGACTGTGGCCAGTTTTAGCTTCAGACCCACCTTCTGTTTTGGCCATCCTGATTTTGTTTCAACAACAGTTGTCCTAATGCATTGCTCAGCAGTATTGTTACACACTTATTTCATTGTCTTTCTTTGTTCCCACTTCTTGTGTGCTCCTTTTGTGTGTGTGTATGTTAGTTCATTGAGAAACTCCTGACTTAGCCAAACAGGCCTGCTGCCAGAATTCCCAGTCTTCCTGTCCAACAGGATGGTTTGTTCCTGAGCTCTCAAGAAGTTTTCTTTAAAAATTAGCTAGCTTTCCTGGGCACTTTTCCCCTTCATGGCTTCTTCCCAGAGCACTCTGCCTAGCAATTCCCTAACAATAAGCTGAAGTCTGCTCTCCTGAAATACAAAATCCTAACCCTGCTGCTTTCCTTCTCAGCTCGTGTTCAGATCCTGAGGTCAGTCATACTGTGGCTACTGCAGCCCAAGCTGCCAGCCATGACTGCATTTTCCACTAGTTCTTCACAGTGTGTGAGCAATGGATCTGGTGGAGCTCAACCTGTGGTTGAGCCTCTGATATTTGTATTGTGACATTATCACCAATGCAATTTAGGGGTTTCCTGGAATGTTGCCATGTTGTTGACATCTTGAAGGTTGAAAAGCATAAGGATGAGAGCATATGACCAAAAAACCTTTACTAATAATTTTAGAAAGCCTCATCTTCTATGTCTTCTTGGTCAGGTAGTTCTTACAGACTCAGTGTACCCTCCTCCTGGGCTCTTGACACAGAAGCATGCTCAGTGAGCATATCCTCCTGCTTTATGCTGAAACACTGGATAGTCTGCCTCTTAATAAGCCTCCCTCCTCTTCTTCCTTGCTTGTCCCCTCTTTTCCCCTGCTCATCCTTCCCACAAGGCATGCCTTTACTCTTGTCTGATCATGGCCTTTCAGTTGCTGTTCAGCAGGGATTTATGCTGTGTAAGGGGGGAATACAGTATCTACATTCAAGTTGTCCGACCTTGAAGCCAGTTTTTAGCTAGCTACCTGTTCACTTTCACAAGTTATGCAAAATCTGCTGTGTTAAATGCTTCAAATTTTGGAGTGAATAGAATTCTAGGGCCTGTCCCTCTTGCCCTTCTGCACTCAGGGGTGGATGTCATTGAGATCTGGAAGGGAACAACACAGTTCTTCCCTGTGACATGTCTCACAAGCACAGACAAGGGGTGAAATTAGTCACCAAACAAGCCCCAGAACTCAGATTCAGTTTTCTACCCACATCTGTATTTGCACCCTTAAAAATGCAAGAATAGTTAAAATAACAATGACTTTGCCTACACTGTGATACTACAGTTATGCTGCTCATAAGAACATTCAGGCTGAGGAAGAGAAGAAAGAGAACTTGCCCTCTACTTCAAAGTAGTCAGCACATTCTTTTAACTCAGGAAACTCTCATAAAAATGTAAATATATCCAATTTCCTATTGTGTTCAGTAGTGCCTATATGCATACAGCAATACAGTTCACAGCAATCTTCTATAGAGCTCCAGCCAAGCTAAATGCTTTTGAAATGCTAATGAACACAATGAAGCAATTCTTCATAATCCAAAACACTACTATGCACTCAACAAAAGGAAAGCATCATTAGGGAAGGCTGTCTGTCCCCCTTCATATGGGAAACACTATACAGGTTTGGTCTGTAGAACCTTTGAGAGAGAATCCAGAACCACCTTCAAGTACTCACGTGGATTTAATTATATGCCTGATTATTTTTAAAGCAGCTATTTTAAAATGTGTTTCAGCTACAAATAAGGAAAATTATACTTGCAGTTCATGTAACAAGCTATAAGTAAGACTCTGTGTGGCTTGTGTATGCCTCTTGAATTTCTGATGCCAAACAAATGTCCTTACCAATGGACTTGGGAATGCAGGATCCTAATGGAAAAGGTACAAATATATGTGTGAATAAGCAGATACCCCCTGAAGTATGAAGAATCACTAATATTAATGAAAAGGCATTTTAGATTACTTTGGATTTGTTGTCTCAATCTTAGGGTAAATGCCAGTTGTGGAGAATTCATGTTTTCTGCATTTACTATTTGTTGACAAGACAAAGAACTGTCTGGACTTCAGGTTACAGGATAGTTTGACAGTGCCCCTGTTGATGTTCTTTATGGGGGAATGTATGGAAAATAAAATGTTTGCAAACAGAAATGCAAAATCTAAATTTCTTTCCCCCATCCCCTTCACAGCTTTGAACCTACCAGGCAGTTTTATCCAACAGCGACAACAGAAATCTCACATGAATAGCAAACATTAGGAAAAGGTTTTAGGAACTTTAGGAAAAGGTTTTAATGTCAACTTGCACCTCAAGAACATCAGAAAGTGTTGATATGAGCATCCTGAATGCTTTGGGTTTAGGAGAATGTTTGGGCACATCTTTAGACAGATAATTGAGCCAGGAGGCAAAAGGTTATTAAAGGCACATTAAAAAGGTTTCTCTTAAGGCACATGTACACAGCAAGTCATCATCTCACATAAATGAGCCCAGATGTGCTGCACAGATGTTGGATGGTCTGATTTTACTGCACACGTGCTTTGCAGTTGCTGTGTGCACATGCAGCCCAACATGTGCGTGTGTGGTAGACACTGGACATCAGCCACAGGGATCTGGAAAACAAACTTCCACTTGTTACAGTAACTTCAATTGCTGAGAGAGTTCCTTGTTTCCTTGCACAAAGCTATTTCTCTTGATACTTTAAATCTAGCAAGGCCAGCAGGAGGATCACTTCCTTCAAAGGCTGTGAAGCTCTGTAGTGCATCATTCTCATAGCTTCCCAATTGGCTCCTGCCTTTTAGAAGGGATCACAGAGCACCACAAACTTGTGTGCTACAAATATCCCCCACTGCTGTCGAAGGAGCTCAAGGCAATGTAGTTTTAAGTCCAGGATGGTGGGTAGTCTTCCTAGACTCTTGGCTTTCTGCAGTGTGTGAACCCTCTCCAGTAGTGCCTTAAGTAAAATAAATGATTTGTCATATGTCTGGTCCCTGCTTTGAAAAATCAGGCATAGCTTTCAGACTGCTTCCCTGGGAATAAGCCCAGCAGCATGGTTTGCTGCACTAGTGCATCCTGCTCCATTAGAAACCAGGGAAATCTACCCAGTTGATTTAATTTTGGTGACAAATACCCTTGGAGACAGTAGATCAGCACCATTCTATGCAGCAGGCATTTCTAGAAATGGCATTATCAGAAAGCTTCATGTTTCTGCACATTTGCCAATCCAAAAATCAAGCAGGATCCCCTTAGGGCTGGTTTTGATCAGAGGGGAAAGATTAATTTCAACTATTTACAATTTGAATGAACTTTTGAAGGAGTAGAATGTTTAATTTATCCTTCAGTTCTACAGAAATAGCAGATGCAATAAGAATCAGCCTCTCAGAGCATAAAAAGGGACATTTTTTAACAATTAAAATTATTTAGTCTTTCCTAAAATTATTTCTGGCATGGCTATTGGAAGTGCCTCTTATGCTACAGAAACATGATGTTTGTAGTCAGTCTCTCAACATCTTTGTAATTTCAACCCAGCTAACAACCATCAGAATTAAACAAGATCTGAGCAATTTCATCATAGTGCTTTCATTTAATAGTACGAGTCTATTTGGGAAGTGTAAAATATCTGAGATTTCTCAACTGTATTTAAAAATTGGAGCACAGAGTGTTATTTTTGTTGACATTTGTTGGGCTTCTAGTGAACAAATAGGCCAGAAAGACACTAACAGGAAATCCTGTTCACAAGATAAGCAGCTGCTAGCCCCCAAAGCTTCAAAAGTTCATAAGGGCCAAAAAATTTTCTTTCTGTGCCTGATTTATTGAATAGTCAGCATTCCACACCAGCCAAAGGAAATGCTTTGGGGACAGTTTTTACAGAGGCAATCAAATCTTGTGTTTGTGTGAAGAAGGACAGAGCTTGCATTTGTTTGTGAAATAACAGTTTCAAAGGTTATGCTTTCACCACAAAAATCTTGAACTGTTGTCATTCCAAAATGCTTGAGAACCAACATATTTTGTAACTTACTGTTTAGTTTCTGGAAATAGTCTTAGTCCAGAACTTGTCATTGTTTTCACTTTGGAAATCCTCATGATTTTAAAACAGTTATCTTGAAAAGTGTTCTGGTCTGGCTTGTGATCATTCACAAGCAGCAAACAGATAACTGCTTCAGTCTTTCAGTCTTTCGTTTGTGGCCCATAGATGCTACAGCTTTCAAGTAAGCCCAAAAAGGAAATAACAAAAAAGCACATCAGTAGTAGATTGCATGATCCATTAGGTCTTAAAATGGGTATGTCTTCAGCAAGTTTCTCAATGCTGTGTGGTAAGACATCTTCAGCTGATGTAGATGACATAACCTCATTTATTACTTCTCTGTTTATTTACCTCAGTCAAAGCTTCAGGCCTTGTGAATCACTGTTAACTCTTGAAATTCTGTGTTTCTTTGGAAATATTTCCTCTTGGAAAAGTGGTGTTGGATTTTTGTGCATAAAACATGTTCAAGGACTGTTCTCAATAGCAAAGAAGTGATAAGTTTAACTTTAGATAGTATCATTTCATATGAAATGGTGAAATAAAAATGAAATGCAACAAGTTAATGCAGGTCCTGCATGATCTATTTGTGGATGGGTGATGACATTTTAGAGCCCTGAATTCCTTCCAATGGAAAAAACATGCTGTAAGGAGATTGGCATTCATGAAATCTTAATCCAAAAGGTAACAAGCCACGTTCATTGCAGGGAGATTGACATAATAACTTCAAACCTTTCCCAAGCCCAATGACAGAAAACATGGTAGGCCTTCAGTCAAATTGCTCTCCAGTTCTTTTCAACATATAAGAAGAGAAATTTTAAAATTTGTGTTCTGCTAAAGTTTGGTAATCTGACAATGGGATCTGACAGCCTAGACAATAAAAAATATGTACATAATGCAGTATTAATTGCTTTCACAAATGCTATCATTAATAAGCTGGGAATTTTCTCAAGGCTTATGGAATGAGGGAACAGAGGACCACACAGCTGCTCTGACCATGTTGCATCCAAGCTGCTTCTGGGCCATGGCCATTCCAAATTGATAAGCACTTGAGTATTCAGCTAGTTTGGACCAGAATGTATCCAATAGGTCCAACCATTTTCTCTGATTTCCCTATCAGTAATGCAGCCTCAGAAGGTGAGGTTGTAACTCATTTTGGAAATGAAAATGACACTGTGAAAAGAGAATAAAAAGTTTTTCAGGAATACCTTGGTTTCAACATGACAAATTATACTTTTTTCCCCTCTGTATGTAGCACGTTGTTTTCTTAATAATGTCCAAAGTGCACTGAAATAGAAACGAGTTGTGGCATTCATATACATTGTTCCTGTCTGCACATTTGAAAATATATTTTCTATGGAAAAAGTTGAATAGTTTTATTTTCTTGTTCTCTGTTAATTTTTTTTCTTCTTTTTTTTTCATATAAAATGTTCTTTTCAAAACAGAAAAATATGTTTCAGTTTTGTTTAAGCTAGAAAGCTTGAATTTTATTGGAAGAGAGGATGTTCCCTGAATTTTGTTGTGTTTGTGAACATGTGCATTTCATTATTGTGTATTTATATAGAGAAGCTTGTATAAAATTTCACTAATTAAAATTCACTGCATTGCTTTATAAATATATTTAAATGTCTAGTCTAAAGGAAGCTTGAATTTCACCTGGATCACATTTTAAATTAGTCATCTATATTTTTGAATAAGCACACTTCAAGATTGAACCACTGCACTAGATCATACCTCACTGAGCTTGGACAGAAATGACACCTTTTGCTTCAAGCCTTGGGCTTTTATGCTGCTTTCACTGCTTTCCTTGGAGTCATTACTTGGGTAAACTGAAGTTCCTCCCTTCTGGTTGCTAAAAGTAGCACTCTGTTTAGCTGAATGCTAGCACATGGCATGTTCTTACAGTGCTCTCACTGGACTAAGTCCATAGGTTCTTGTGGTTTTATTTATAATATAATTTTTATTTGTGTTACTACGTAAAAAGTGTTGAGGGTTTTTATCTGTAATAGCAGAAAAGATGAACTTCCCAAAGGCTCCCATGGAAGTGGAAGACTCCCACTTTGTTCAGTGGGACAATCCAGTCTGGCCTGTCTCTGGGACCCAACACAAAACTGAGCAAATCACACTTGGCTGAGGTGCTGTCTGAGGCTGCCTGTCACTGCTGTTCCAGAAAATGCTCAAATTCAGCTTTCAAAGCTGTCCTTCAAATTCATCCAAACAGCTGCCAAGATGCTTTTTAAAGCAATAGCAAGTCTGAGATTTGCTGAGACAGAAGGGGAAGGCAGCTGGTTTCAGTCATCAGAGATCATTTGAATGTGACCAGGTTTTGCCTGCTAGGTGTAGAGACAAACCACCACAGGAACAGGGAGCAGGGGCTTTTACAGAGACATTAGTGCTTGCTTTGCTGTCCCTGGGCATGCCATCCTTCTTCACACAGGGAATCCAGGATATTTCGAAGTGGCATGCTTCTGCCTGTGCTGAAATACTTAGAGACAAGTCAGCTTTCCCTCCCACTTAGTCATTTCTTCTCAAAAACCAACCTGGCATTTTGTAGGGTAAATTTTCACTTCAGCATGGCATCATCCATGCCACTACTCCATGGACAGTCACTGAGCTGACCCACACCATGTCACATCCTCAACCCTTGTTTCTCAGCCAACCTTGGTAAATACAGTTATCTAGAGGATGCCACTTGCTCCAGCTCATGAATAAATTTTCTGCATATAAACATTCTGCATCCACTTGTTAAGTCAACATCAAAAGATTTTTTTTTCCCCTTCTCTACTCTTAAGTGATTGGTTACACACCAGCAAATAATGTCTGATGTTTTGATGTTTGCAGACCACTTTCACTTGCAACTTTGAAATTCCTTCTTGTGTTATCCATACAAATATGTGGTGTCCATTCATGTGGAATTAGAATAGGAAAGCAGTTGTAGCTGTGAGGCTCTTTGTCATGTAGTTAGAAATCCAGCTGCTCTCCTGCCTCCCTAACCCTTTTCCCACTGCTCATATTTCAAATTCCTTTTGGTTTCAATTTTCCACACTCAACCTCAGCCCAAAAGTGATTACATTGGACATCTGACCAAAATCTGTTGAGCCATTTTTGAATGATTCAAGTGTGAAAAACCTCTGCCAAATGCTCTGACCATATATAAATAGAGGGAAACTTTAGAGCCTTTTTTTTTTTTTTATAACTTGTAGAGGTTACTAAATAAAGTTTCTCAAGTATTTTCAGAACGGGAAGTTTAGAATGGGAAATTTTGTCACCTTGTATACAGCAGCAGCTTCCTAATCCAGCCTCATATCTCCTGTTTTTCCCCAGTTCCACAGCCACACACCGACATTTTGCCCATAAGTGCATATGGGCACACAAGTAAAGGGCTTCATTCCATCTGTGCTGTCAGTGCTGACAGAAGCATAATTCAGGTTTCTTCTCTGCTTGATGGAGGTTTACCATTGTGCTAAAAAGGGAAACCCAAAGCCACACACTGCTTTCTGTTCCAACTGAACTTTGTTCACCCAAACAAAGTGTCTGAAGGGAAGGCAGGGCAAGGACCTGGCAAAGCCTCCCTCTCAAGGACTGTCTAGAACTGTACCCCTGGAGATCAAGAGGAGAGGTTTGATGGCTAAAGACAGGCAAAAATCATATGTATCTCAAAAAACAGAGATGCCAGAAAGTCAGCCCAAAGAACCACGGGCTAATCTGTCCCACTTTAATGGTCTCTGGCAGGGGTAATTAAGCATGGATTTTCTAAGTGTGAATTAGGCCTGACCCACCTGATTGCCTGCTGTAGAGATGATCTCCATTTCTGGACAAAGGCAAAGCACTGCATTTATCTTGACTTCACTAAGGCTTTCAGTCTTGAATAATATTCTTGCATCCAAGTTAGAATGTTATGGTTTGGATGAATGGGTAACTATCCATCTAAATATATATTCACGGGTCTCATAAGGATAGAGGTCAGTGGGTCATATTTTGTCTGGAAGCCAGTAACAAATGGAGTACTCTGGGTCTTTTCCTGCAACCTGTCCTGCTTCACAGCTTTGTAAATGGTGTGACTGTGCTTCCATCCAGCTGGGAAATAACTCCAAGTTTGGGGGCAAGTTTTGATACATTCAGGGTGTAGAATTTAGGGGCGCAATCCATAGAGACCTAGACAGATTGGAGGAATGGGACAGAAGGAACCAACTGAATTTCTCAAGGACTAACACCAAGTGCTGTCCCTGAACAGGAAAGGTGCAAGCACAAAGGGTGATGCCTGACTGACTGGGAGTAGCACTGCAAGAGCTTGGCTGGCACAACCTGTGTGGGCAACCTGCACCCTTGGCTGTGTCAATGGCCAGGACATCGAGGGGAGGGTTTATCCTCTTCTCAGCATGTCTTAAAGAACATCTCAAATACTGCATCCACTGTTCCTGATACAAGAACAACATTAACAAACTGAAGCAAGTTCACTGGAACAGACCAAGCTGCCCAGGGTCTTATTTTGTGGGAGAAACTGAGGGTCCAGGGTTTGTTCAGCCTGGAGAAGAGATGGCTTTGAGGGGATCTAGCTGTAGCCTGCCTTTACCTGCAACAAGGCAATGAAGCAAATGGATTCTGGCTCTTCAGAGCAGAGTGTGAGAAGAGATGTGCAATGAGCATAATATGAAACAAGAGATGTTCAGGATGGGAAATGGAAAAAAGGACTGGAAAAACAACCAATTTTCTTCTTTTTTTAAACCCTGAAGACAGCTGAGCACTGGAACAGTTTGTCCAGAGAGGATATAGTGTGTCTCTCCATCCTTGGAGAATTTCAGGACCACACTGAATAAAGCCTTATACAATTCAGTCTGATCTCACAGATAACCCTGCTTGTAAGAGAAGATGGAAATACAGATCTCCTGAGATCCTCCCAGCCTGAATTATCCTATGATCCTGTGTTGTATTAAGGAGTAAATGTAGTCTGTTCTCCTAAGTCTGATGATACAAATCTGTTCTGCAGCCTGAGGGTACCAGTGCTGTGGCCAATATTGTGTTAGGAGGCAGAGACAAAAACCAAGAGAACACACTCTGCAGAGTGGCTGTGCTCAGCACCTGTCTTTGCCTTTAGTCCCTCCCACAATCCCACATGCAGGATTTGGAGCATTTCTCAATTTCACATCTGAAAATCATTACAGAAAATTATTTTGTAATCTACTAACAAGCCCCGTTAATTCCATGTGTAAGTGTAAGGCCCAGCTACTGGGAATTTGGGGTATACATGTTGATATTGGTTTCAAGAAAAGTAATTAATTATTTCTAATAAATTCTTTTTAAGACACTTCCCCCTCAAGATCAGAAGGCCCAAATCAGATTTAGTCAAATTCAGTGATACAGCTCTCCTTTTTTTTCCCGTAATGTCAGCAGATAACCATAATAGTCTAAGAATCAAAATGGGACTTCTAGGATATGAAACATTAACTACTATAAAACCTGAGGGCCACTATTATTCTTATTGGACTATAAAACATTTTAATATGTGAGCAAATTATCATTTTCCAGACTCATTCAGAAGCTTAGTTAAGTAATTGGGTTTTCCCATCCACTGCCAGCTGGCACTGAATCAGACTTAATGTGCAGTAGTGGAAGTAAGGCTGGTAGGTTTGAATCATATTTCAGTCATGACAATAGATCAGCTTGTATTAGAGAAGCAGTGGAGAGGGTTGTAAAGAAAGTTAATTCCCTGGCATATAAAGTGGAAATGGATAATTAAAGACTGTAATAATGAAGGGTTGTGAGAGAGTAAAAGGAAACCAAAGTTGCTGGATCAGCTGGTGAATGTCCTATCAGAGATAGTTGGAACCTAATGTGGATGAATGTCTGGAAACAACAGTGTAAAAGCTATGATCAAAAGGTAGCAGGACAAAATATTTTCCAAAATCTTGAGTTCCAAACTGGAGACTAAGTAAGAATTTAGGTGGCTAAAAAGGAAGACTAAGCACTTTAGGAATAGTGTTGGATCAATGGGTCTCATCTTCAAAATGAGGTCTACAAAAAAATTGTTTAAGTAAGAGGTATATTTGCATGCAGAAGTAACAAAACACACTTTGCAGAAAGCCATATGCAGCATGCAGTAAATTTTACTAGTCTCATACAGTCCAAAACATTATTGACTCATAGTGGTGGTATGTGCTGAAGTGATTGTGAGGTATTAGCCTTACTTACTTTGCCATAACCCAAGAACATCACAGGACGATTAACAGACTGATAAAATCTCTTTAACTGTGATAACAATTTGTTCTCTCTTAGTTCTTTTTGAGTTATCCTGTATTCAAACAAAAGACTTTTTTAAATAAAAACAAGAAAAGTGAAAAAAAAATTACCTGAATGCACCAGCAAGTAAAATATGTGATTTATTATTTGCCTTTCTTTATTAAAAGAAGCTTACTCTGAAATAAACTTGCTTTGTCCTATAGGTCCTCCTCATTATCAGTAGAGCCATGGTGTAGTAACAATGAATACAAAGATACTACAAAATAACAAAACTGACAGAACAAAACCCTAATAGGTAAGACTATATTGCTTTGGAGTGTGTTCTTGCCAGACTTGTTTAAATACTTTTTCAAAAGGAATTTTGACTGGGAAGGTGGGACCTATATGCATGGTTTGAAGTCTGAAAACCATGGCTAGGAATGAGAAGAGTAAATTCAGTCTGTTTAGTGGTTTTAAGACTGCAGAACTTAATCACTGTCTTGTGATATATAAATGAATTCCAGTGTAACAGAACTTGCAAACAAAATTGCAAGAAGAGTAATTGGATATATTTTGCTTAGTGTCAGAATACATATTGATCATTTTCTGATGTTCCTGACCCTGGTTTTGTTATGTTTTCTTCAGTTTTATAGCACTGGAATGAGGCTGAGCTAGAAACAGTTTCACCTGAAATCATCAACAACAGTCACTCAACTTGTAAATACATATGGCTTCAGGTACCACAAGAGGGAACAAGAAGGGAATGAATGCTGCAGAGCTCCCGTCCTTTATTGCTTAGCTTCATTTAAAGAATTTACTTATCACTCATGTAAATGTGATATTAAAAGAAAAATGTTTCCTCCTGGGCATAAAGCCTTAAGGCAACTTACTGACAAGAAAAATTAGAGCTACGCTTAGATTTTTGAAAGGAAAATGGCAAGCATTTTGAAAAAAAAAGAAAAGACCATGTGGACATTACTGGAAGGCATGACACTCTATCCAGTTTATGTTAAGGCCAATAGAGTAGGTATTGATAGACCCAGTGCATAAAAAGGTATGGCTGATGAACAGAATTCCTTGTACAAATACTGTGAGGGGGAGCATGACATCATCTGGATGGATGCAGCATTCCCCAAAAGCTGAAGTACTCCTCTTTAAATTGCTTATGTCCCTTTGCTCTCCCAGCTTTTTTCTACGTGGCCAAGTAGGTTTTGTCCCTAATACAGAAGGTTGAACTGCCTTGTTCACCAGGAAGGAAAAGTAGCTCACAGTTCTCACTGAGATGGGTGGGCTACAGTACAGTCTGTGCAGAAAGTGGCTTCAGACCAGGATTTCAGCTTTCAGTTGCCAACAGGTTCTTCAGTTGAATGAACTAAGTGTATTAGCGAGCTTGTTGGGATTGAGCTCATCCTATTCCTATGCTACCCACATCCTCTTACACCAGTTTGTTTCCAGATGCAGAGATAGAAGCATAGGGATGCTCAGCCAGGTATATGTGGAGTGGTCTTAAGGCTAAAGCCATTTTAGGTGCAAAGGAATACATATCTACATCCTTATTCACCTGTTGGTTTACATGAGCAGTTTCTTTAGGAAAGACAAAAATAATGTAAACTTTACAGCAAGTGGATGTATAATTTCGAAGGCTGACAAATGAAAGGATCATTTATACTGGATAAATGTTTTCCTAGAAAATATGTTTACTTGTCTAGAAGTGTTGTGGGTGCCAAAAACTCATTTTTAAGACAACTGACTCTGCAGGAAAGAGGAAGCACTGTGCAGGCCATGCACTTCCCTTAAGCTATTACAATGATTGACTCAAATGGCTTGTTAGTTTAAGAGACTGCTAGCAGGAACTGGAGCATGCTGTATACTGTTTATATTTTAAGAGAACATGGGCTATGTTGATTTACAGCTCTCTAGGTTTCTCCTTTAAGCAGAAATACAGATTCCAGACAAATTCCATAGAAGGAAACAAAAAAAAAAAAAAAAAAA